>BPLS01000201.1:69612-171276 GCA_019656275.1 Rhododendron kiyosumense | reverse complement strand
GATTTCCAGGTTTTTCAAGACTTAAACGTTATGGCAGAAGGTAAGTAATTTTTCCGCTGCATATTTATTTTGATTCTCCCACATAGGTTTATCATTTGGTATCAGAGCAAACCTTCATGTCATTGTGTTTAGTATGAAGTTGTTTGTTAAAAACTTAAATCTTTCGGAACCCATTCACGGCGAAATGTTTCTGAAAGGAAAACACTTATATGTTTCAGTGTTGATTTTGGCCTTCGTGGGTTTACCTATTAAGTCAATAGGAGCATTTCTTTTAATCACCGTGATCTTCGACATTGTTGTCGGTTTTTCATTCTTAGTCCCAGACCTCGGCCATTCACAACTTTTATTAGAATACTATAATATTGTTTCCCTACTATGGAGTAGTAATCTATTGTGTATGTCTACTATGGCCAATTGGGCATTTTTCAAAAAATCAGATGATAGAACCAGTTGATATCGTGTCTTATATACGATCTTGGCCTTAGTGTTGGATTGTCGGTTCTTCATTTTATTTTATCCATTCATATGGGAAACTGGAAGAATTGTGGGAGTTTATTTTTCCTGGGATGATACATCGATATACTTTGTGTACTCTGGTATGGAATGGGAGATGCTGTGCGAAGTGGTACTGAATGTTTTTTTTTACATTGTTATGTTCTCCTAATTTTCTTCAGAAATGGGATTGGGTCTGGTGTCGTTCACATGCATAATGATGATGATGATGATATGTAACTTTCCGTCGCATGACAAACACTTCGTAGAAAAACCCATGTCTGCAAGTTTTGTTTACAATTGGAACTATATGACAAAAGAGTGGGTAAAGAGGACCTTGTGACTAAGGTGACCAATTATTAAGATTCGATTGAGCAGTTGAAGCACCGTTTCGGTTCAGCATGGTACGCTGCACCGTTTGGGTTAAGTTGGTTTTGATTTTTGGAATGGGTGCTTTGGCACTTGTTTGTTGAATAGGTGTATTCTATTGCATAAGGTGTCACTTGTTGAAAGAGGCACAATGTTTTGTGTGTAGATGTCCATTGAGAAATAACACACCCGCAACCTTGAAAGAAGTCATGATTTGCATTCACTGTCTATGAACGGACTTCCGTGCATGTTGAGCATTTTGATATATTCCGCTCAATTAAATTATTAGATAATATCTACCTCTCTATTTTCCATCAAATATGTGAACATTCTGTATATGGATATTTCAAACCGATGGAGTTAATGAAACCTTTGGAGTTAGTGGCAATCTATTATGAACGTAACTGTTACTTTGAAGGGTAAAGTGTGACTGCCAATCGGAATTTCCATATGGGATGTTAAGTCTTATTGTATACCATTAAATTGGTTGATGCATTTTTAGGTGACTTGAACGTTGTAGTATTTTGAGATTAGCCATTGCAACTTGAAATATTACGATGTTTCATATGAAGTGTAGTCACGTGCAGAGTAGTCATTGGACTATATATGATTGCGTTAAATGGTATCAACCATTATGCATGAGTTGATAAAATTGATTATTTTCACCCCCACATGAAAATAATTAGTTTTGTCAATTTGTTTGGGAAAAATGGTACATTCAACATCAAAACAGAAAATTTCCCTATGTCTTCAGATTATGGATTTTACTTTGAGGATCAATATTTGCTAGTCTTATTGTTGTAATTTAAGAAGATTCAGTGCATATTGCAGCCTTTGCCCACAGGGAGGTTTGGATATACTTATTTCGGTTAAAGATTAGCATAAAAGTTGAAGTTAATTCACAAAAAACAATAACTCGGTCATGCGAGGAGGTTTTTATTTTTGTGAGATTTAAGTTGAGTAAGATAAACATTTGGAAGTCTGAGAACAAACTTTTCCTATGCCCACAGGTATGAAAATTTGTTTTCATTATTTAGATCATTATCTTATTCATAAAGTGTTGCGTAAATTCATGTGTGATGCACCTCTACCCACAGGAAGGTTAGAATTTATAAAATATTAAGAGTCTTGGTTATTGTAGCCATTTATGTTGTTTTTAAAGTTACTTCTTGTATTCCACTACCAGTTGTGGAAATTTTATTAATTGCCTAAGAAGTACTCTAGTCAGGGATGCATGGATCATATTTTTGCGTTATGTGGATAAAGCATCATACCCACATGATTAAGTTCACGCGTTAGATAAAAGTTTGAACATTAATAGTGGGAGAATTAGTCTCTTATGTTTAATGTTCAAAGTAAGAGTATTTGGAGTTCCATTTATGTCGTTAATGCATTTATACGAAGATCCAATAAGGTTTCAGATGGCATCCAAAAGAAATTTGCAAAAAGACAGCCTTTTGTTTATAAGTAGAGACAAAGGTATACTCCTTAAAGTTAGTGGAAGTAAAAGCATTTTTGTAGACTATATGGATATTAGCTAAGGATTACTGGATCAATATCCAAGTAAATATGGTATAGAAAGCTACAAATAAAGATTATGAGGTACTTATAAAGAACCAAGAACTACATGTACATGTATGCTAATCAAGAGTAATTGGCTGAGATTAAGCTATAAATCTCTTGCCACAGTATTAACATCCAATTCAAAGTGATGTTTATTATGAATGCCAGAATTAGTGGGAGCTATGAAAGTATAGCATAGCATGCAATATGGGTCTCAAGTTGTCGATGTTATGTTGAGACTATTATTAAGTTTACTTTGGCTACAGTTTTGTTCTCTAAGATAAAGATGAAAGCCGAATAAAGAATATCGACGTAATGTACCTCATTAGGGGAGAGAGAGTTCATACACAATTTGTGACTATTGAGCATAAAGTATTGAGTTAGTTATTGCCGGCAAGGTGTTTATGTCATGTAGTGAATACATAACTTTTAGCTCATTTCATATTTATTCTCTCATATTGACGCTCAATTAAAGTTTTGTCACACTATAAGTGTTCTTAGAGAATAAAGACGTACATGTTCACATAAGCTATGAAGTACGTATACAGTTATCCGTTGGGATAAATAAAGCGGACCCTAACTGACTATTAGTTAGTCATGATTTACAGGTGATACCACATAAAATTTTGAGAGATTTGTTCATTGTAATACATGGAAGGAAATGCTTGCTTATATAGCATAACCGCCATGATTCTTGTTCAATCTTTCTATTATTGATCGTTATTTGGGCAGTTATTGTATAGCCATATACAATACTTAATATCTTTTACCCATCAGTTTTTTTTTGGGTTGATTTGTCATGTAAACCAAGTGGGAGAATGTTGGAATTTATTTATGTGGCTCACATGCCACATCAATCTTAATTATATTTTATAGTATTTATGTTCATAACTAAAATATGGGTATTAGATTTAAATGAAATATTGCCTAAATAGTTGGTGACTATTCATGAAAAGGTTTGGTGGCTATTCATGAATGGATATGGTAACTGTCCATGAATGGGTTCAGTGACCATTCATGTGTAAGGTTGCCACTATTAATAAATAGGTGCCTATTACTTCTTTGATGGAAGGAAGTACGAAGAGTTGTGTCCGTTGGGAAAGAGTCCCGATCTATCTATATAAAGGCCTGTGATTACCATCAAGTTACAAGTTTGAAGAACATTTATATAGATTAGATTGGAAATCCTACCCATTGCTCTCCAAAATCAATTAGTGGGAGTTAGTATTGGTGGACCATAGTGGTTCCAGATCGAAATGATTTCCAGGTTTTTCAAGACTTAAACGTTATGGCAGAAGGTAAGTAATTTTTCCGCTGCATATTTATTTTGATTCTCCCACATAGGTTTATCACTCTGTAGATAATTATTTTACAACACAGCCTAGTGCCCAAAATGTTTCGAGTCGGCCTTGTGTCCTTGCCAACTAGCATGTTTCACTTGGTACTTTCTTGCGAGTGGGTTGACGCACTGTTTGACATATTGTGTTGGATGAATCCAATATATAACCTGGCTCCCTACTCGTTTTGGGATCAATGTATAATTGAGGAACCGCAACATGATGTCAAGATTTGGTCTCTGAATTCAAAATGTGGATAGAGATTCATTGGAATATGTGGTCTATTCACACACCTCTCAATCATGCTTGTAAAGACCTGTATGAAATCTCAATTATCCGAATATTATATCAATGCAAAATGTGGGTTAAATGTGAAATATGTGTTTATGTGATTTGGGGTCAACGTGATAGGATTGTTATTGATAGAAGTGCAACTGTGATTTGTGTTGGAGCTTGTATATATAGGGGTGTGTGTGTGTGTGTGTGTGTAAGAAATTAAAATCCCAACTCCCTCCTCTCTCTATCCCTCCCGACATCTGATCTCTCTCTCCATCAGCTCTCTTCTCTCTCACTTTCTCACTCAAAAATCCACTCCAAGTCCAAAACTCACCGAGATCCTTCACCAAATCATCGTCCTCAAGGGTCCTCTACCGTGGGTTTCGTCAGAACAAGCTTGGTGAGGCATATTTCAGTTGGTTTTGAAGTTTTTGGAGTGTAGGGCTTGCTCGAGCTTGGGTTTGTGCTTCTAGCTTTCGAGGTAGGGATTTCTTGCTCAAATGATACGTTTATGTGATGATTATGTACCTAGATCATGCTTTGTTTCGTGGTTTGAGTTGGGTATTGTGTTTCAGTCCAATCTGAAAATTTTCTGCTCGAAACTGCTGGGTATCAATACCTCAAAAATGAGGTATTTATACCAATTTGTCTCCTGGATGAACAGGCTTAGGGGTATCGATACCTCCTTTTTGAGGTATCATACCAGGCCTCTTGGGGGCAGTTTTGCTCATGCTGACCCCTTCTCGATTGTATTGACGCCCGATCATTTCTAATACACTTAGAACACCTTTAAATTACTTCCAAACACGATCGTTCGTCTCCAAATGACTCGTTGGTCATTCTCATCCCTTTGTGTAGAGACCCGTATTTTATTTTAATAATTTTAATGCAAGATTATACAATGAAATGCGAAATATGATGTGAATAGGAGATTTGGGGTCAATGTGGTAAGGTTGTTAGTGGAGGGGTGTGAGTGTGATTGATGTTGGTGCTAGTATAAATAGGTGGGGTGGGGCGTAGAGAAGTAAAATTCTTTTTTTTCTCTCTCTCTCTACTCTCCCGGCCGACTCTCTTTCTCTCCCTCTCACCTCTCCTCCAAACTTCTCTCTTCGATTTCATCACCTTAGAATGAGATTTCGGAAAAATCCCAAGTACTAAAGTTGTTCTACGCGACGAGATCTTCCTATCGATCCAAGAAGAATCATGATCGGAGCACTTTGAGGTTTCCTCCATGTTCGGGCTTGCTTCTAGCGTTCGAGGTAGGGATCTCCTGCCTTCTTTACATGTTTAAGTGTTGGTTTAATGTACAAGAATCAAGCTTGATCATTTATTTTGAGTCTTGAACAAATCTGGTCTGTGCTGAAAATTTCGTGGGTTTTGGAAATCTGTCATTTGGGAGCCATTTTGCTAGGAATCAATTTTTAAAGTCTTCATAACAGTTAAATTACGTTTCAATACGAAGATTTCGGTACCAAGATCATGAAAAACCGATAATCATACAATTAGTTATGAATTTTTGAATACTGGCTGTTTCCTGGATGCGCGAATCTGCGCGTGGCTGTCTTCATTTAATTTTCTGGGCATGTTGAACACCTTGGGTGGCTTTGGGTCTTTTACAGGAGCTAGACGTTTAAGTTAAGAAGGGATTGGAGTTGGAATCAAGTAATTTGGTTAGGTATACAATTTTTTGTGAATTTCTAAAGCAGGGTTTGTTGACTGGTGCGAAAATGGTTGCGAAACTGTTTTTCTTTTGATTGTTGGGTTAATCTCCTCTCGTTTCTGAACCTGGGATTTTTACTGAGTGTAGGGCTTGTCGTGGTGCAACTTTTGGCTTTGGTTTCTCTATTTTTGGGTTTAAGAGGAGAGAGCTATGATTTTTCAAACAATGTTACTTATTTCCGTGTAGGATCTGACAGCACCAGCAGACTTTGGTAGAATGGCCATAACTCCTAGCTCAGGACTCGAAATGACGCACCGTTTGTTTTGTTAGGAACTAGACACATAGAGCTTTCCAATGATACATCCCATGCATCATGGGTATGTCCGAGCGATAACAGATTTGCATCCAAAGTTGACCCAAATCTGCCTTTGCACTAGTTTCACTGCTATGTTGAGTTATAATCACGGGGCCGAAGTAAGGTTACTTGAACTCTGTTTTGACATACGACCTATCAACTCGAAGAAGAAGAAGTCTACTTTTCAATGGTTTAAATGTCGTTCTTAAATTTATGTTATTTGATCGGATATGGTCAGAACTTGAAGTGTGAAAGATTAATTTCACCTATTGGATATGTGGGGATATGATGAGTTGATCTGGGTGATTAATTATTGGGATATGAGAACTAGTGAGCATAAGGGTTAAATACTTATAAACGATTGGAATAGAAAATGGATTAGATGGATAATATGATCAATGATAAATTAAGTTGTAGAATGTTTGACGCGATGTGTAAATTATTCGATGTCTTTCCATGAGATTGAGTCTTTGGGCTTGTGGGATACTTGCAGTGAGTTAAACAGGATTTGGTGAATCATTTGGCATGAGTGCATGGTTGTTAAGCATTGATGGGTACTACATAGATGCGGATCTTTATAGGTATTTGCAATTAGACTCTTAATGGAGATGTCACAAAGAGGGGATCCATTAGGTGGTAAAATGAGATGTGAAATAAAAGGTCGATTTACTATGTGAAGGATGTGGGTTTTTGTGCTTTCTTTATTGAAATGATGAAGATGAGATTATTTACGTGTAATTGAATCTAAGTATTGGTGTGAGAAATATGTTTTGCTGGGTGTGGGGATTAGAGAAAACGGTGGATAAAGAGATTGCTTGCTCAATGAGAATATGTGACACTAATGGAATAAACATAGGACGTACGGGGGTCCCTAAAGCCCGGAAGTGCACAATAAAGAACATAGGACGTACGGGGGTCCCTAAAGCCCGGAAGTGCACAATAAAAAAAACATAGGACGTACGGGGGTCCCTAAAGCCCGGAAGTGCACAAGAATGAACATAGGACGTACGGGGGTCCCTAAAGCCCGGAAGTGCACAAGAAAGCCACGGATCCACTGAAAGGTGTGATGCCGGAATAAACATAGGACGTACGGGGGTCCATAAAGCCCGGAAGTGCACAAGAATGCCACGGATCCACTAAAAGGTGTGATGCCGGAATGAACATAGGACGCACGGGGTCCTTAATGCCCGGAAATGAAATCGAAACAGGTGACATAGTGAAAATAGAGAATCTTGTTATTATTTAGCACCATACTAAGATTGAAATGTTAGTTAGAGTTGGTTACTGAGATTGTGTAAGATGTCGATCCTAACTTGTTTTTCTTCTCATAGACTTCCCAAATCATTGGAACTCGTTGTCCTAATATCGGTTTGAGTAAAAGACGTGCGTGTGAGTGGGAACATCAGCATTTGATAAATTGAGTGAAATATTTTCTAGCATAAGTATGGTATTTTGAGTTTCACTTTTGATAAAATAAATATGCTTTTGGAAAATGTTTTTCCTTGATATCTGTCTTCACTTATGCATATAATTTAGGTATGGATATCTCTACGAGCTAGTGTAGCTCACCCTATCCTTTCAGGTACTCGTCATGGCACTTAGCTTGGATTGCATGGAGTGCACATTGAGACGTCGCTTGAGAGATTCATTGGAAACATTAAGGAGGTGTTTATCATTTAGTTTAATTCATGTCATGTACTTACTTGCAATTGAAGGTTGTACCTTTTGATTAGATCATATGTAAAGTTATGTATAAACTCCTCTTCTTGATTATTAAGAAACCCATTTAATTGTAGACGTTTGGGAGACTTTATGAAAAAAAAAATTTTGAGAGAAGAAGAAGAAGCAACTTGATTTGTTGATTGGATTTACATGACAATTCAGGGCAAGTATAGTTGAGAGAGACTTTTGTTTGTAGAAAATATATTATTATTTTAGTTGAAAATCGAGGGCGTGACACTTTGACACTCGATAAACGTAATCCTAGTGTAATAGTAAACGGAAACCGTACCGTTAAGTTGTTTGTGGATACTGTAAGTGATATGGTACATAGTGGTGTGTATATTTAGTTGATGTGGGCCTGTCTAATGGTTCGAATGGTAGCGTAGTAATTTGTGTCCTCACGATTCGTCGAATCTTTCAAAATTCCTTTGGCACACGTTCCATGAGGTTCAAGCAAAGAAACTAGTGGGTAGTGTATTGTAAAGTTACGAATGGGAAACTAGAATGGCGTTTTCTTGAGGGAAACTATATGTTTGGCACTGAGTTTGGTATCTCCGAGCAATCTAATCATAGACTGCAAGTTTGACCTATTCACGGTTGCTTGTTGAATGTATTCTTTTTCAGCCAATTTTTTTGTCCTTTTTTTTCACTGGTTGTGATCGGGTCCTCAATGCTGCTTCTTCTTCTTCCTTTGCTAATTGTTCTTCTTCTTCTTCCATGTTGGTTGCTAATCGTTTTCCTGATCTCGCTCTAAGTTCATATTGAGTTCGTATGGCCACTCTTACTCTAGACTTTTGTGGAATTTTCATCTTAATGGATGGAGCTGATATTGTCTCAATTGGCTAATTGTTTGCTTGAGTAGTCACTCTTTGTTCTGCAGGGTTGGTGTCAACTGATGGAGCAGAAATTATATCGAGTGGCATGTCTGGCTGTGTACCCCTTGTTTGCCTCAACTCATGTACACTTGTTTGTGTTGCAAGGTTTGTCTCAATTGATTGAGGTGATTTGATTTCGACTGGTGGAGTTCCGATCTCAACAGATGGACCTGAGATTGTCTCAATTGGCTTGTTTGCTTGACTAGTCTCTCTTCGTTGTGCTGTGTCAACTGATGGAGCTGGTGACTCGGGTTGTGTATCTATTGTTTCTGATGGTCTCAATTTTCTCTCTTTCCTTGCCCTTTCTGTTTAGTTTTAAAAGACATCTTGTGATAACATAATTAACACTCTCACTTAGGATCCAACGAGGGATCCCTTACCAATCTACCGTGCGGACCTCTCCTTTTCCCATCAAATTGCGACCATCCGAGCCGCTCAATGTGTTCAGAACGTGATTTAAAGGGTACCCGCGAGGGTTCAACAAAAAAAATGATCGGGAAGGGCTTGATCTGAGCAATTTTTTACTAAACCGTTCAATCAAAAACTGTTCAGATCAAGCCCTTTCCGATCATTTTTTTTGCTGATTTCTCGCGGGTACCCTTAAAATCACGTTCTGATCACTTTGACCGGCTCGAATCATCGCAATTCGGTCGGAAAATGAGAATCCCGCACGGTAAACCCCTGTGAGATCCCTTAGGGGAACCGAACTGTTAACACTCTACACTCAAAATTGACACTATACGGACAAAATTGATAGTGGTGAACAAAAAATAACTCAGGTAACTAAAGTTATTAAGAATGAAACACAATTAAGACCTATTACCTGAGTTATTTTTTGTTCACCACTATCAATTGAGCTTTAGCTCATGACCGCCTCTGCCTATTGCGGCATTGTCCACTCACGTAGGATGGGCCCGGAAGAAGCCAAAAAGTAAACGACACAAACGTCTAACATCGTGTCAGGTTTGATTCGTGTTGACGGACAACAACGCCCCACCCCTACATCCAACCTCAATACAACATAGAGAAAAAGAGAGATAGAAACCCACGGGCACGGGCACTCTGGAATCTCAAGAAATCGAACAGTGAAAATGAGCGATTGATCTTCCTGAACGCGTGTATGCATGCAAATCGTATAATTGCGTATTCGGAGAGAGAGAGAAGTATACTCCACCTTGTACCTGGGAAAACCCCAAGATTGTGCCGGGCTCTTCTTCCTCATCCTCCATCTCTTCTTTGACGGTGGAGCTGTGTGGATCCGCCTCTACTTCCGCCATTGAACCTCTCTGTTTACTGAAGTGAGCTCGAGTCGTGAGGGGACCCCAAGACGTCTCTCGCTCCGATTTTGTACATCGTCTAACAAAATTCGGGTGCTGAACTGGTCCCGGTCCCGGTCCGGGATTCGGAAATGACGTGCATTTCCTAGGTTTTTTCTTTCCTTCTTTTTGTTTGGAACTCGGGCTCGGTTTGTTTCAAAGTAAAATGTTTTTCGATGTAAAAGTTTTTCCATGTAAAATGATTTTGCAAAAAATGAAAGTTTCGTTTCTATTTTATTGTGTTTGGTTGATAGTTATAAAATGATATAGGTATATGTGTGTGTGTGTATATATTATGTATGTACGTTGGTATTACGTACAAAAGTTGGTCGTGTTTGATGAGAAAGCACGGGGTTAGGTCATGGTTAGGTCATAAGTGGATAAGATTGGAACTATGGGGCTCAGGAAAATAACGTAATTATTTATCGAGCAACGAAGCCTAAGTTCAAAAAATGACTTACCATATTTTCATGAAAAAAATATTTTCAGCCATATGAAGTAAGATGTTTCCTTACCCAAAAAAAAAGATTTTTTCCGTGAAAAAAAAAAAGTACGATGTTTTACCTGGTAAAATATTTTTCTATTTTTTGCACAATCAAACACCAAAAATAAGTAAAACATTTTCTAGAAAACTATTTTACATCAAAACAAACGGAGCCTTATGGAAAGTGATGAAATGTGAGGGAAAGAAAATGGGAGGAAAATTTTACTACTCACAAAACTGGAATTCGTATTTTTTCTCCTCTTTCTCTCCAATCCAAACAATTGGAGGGAAAAAATTTAACTTTCCTTCTTTTTCTCACTTTCCTAAGTTCTAAATGGAGTAAAAAAAAAACATTCTTGACTCCCCTTCCCGAAAAATATTAATTGCACCATTCTTTTTCAAAAAAATGAAATGTGGCAAACACCCCCCATTTCTATTTACAAATAATTTTAGTTATTGGCCAAGATATTAAATGGGATTGATGAGCAGTTCGTGCAGAGCTAATTTGAGTTACTGATCGACAAGTTTGTCTTTATAAATTGCATGGTTTTAGAAGTAACAGACAGCATGCATAAGAGTAAGAAAGGGTGAGATCTTGAGCCTGGATATCATCGTTGAGATGTCCTCTCACCGTTAACCGGATTTTAGGCTGTTATTCATGGCGGCGAGCTCTGGATGTGCGATCTTTATTTCAGGTACTTGGAGTATACAATGTTTTCCAAATCTCAATTGAGTATTTTTCTTCATTATTCCCGTCTCTTAACCTTTTTGATATCGTGCTTTCTATTGATTTCATGTTCTATTATCGGATTCAATGAACACAGATATTCGAAAATCAAACCATGTACTTCTCGTTCACTACTCATGTTTTTCTACCAAAAAATAACACAAAGTTTGATTCCGCCCAAACATAACAAAAACAATATTCCCTTGGCACCAAAGAACACAATAGTATTCATCAGGTGAAAATCTTTTCAAACATAAACACAAGTAACATTGCAGAAGTAGAAGAGAACACACGAGGAAGAGTAAAAGGTTAAGAGAGATGTTTCTTACATTCTTGTAATTACACTGGGCATAATTCTAACGTGTTAGATACGACACTTGGTGACTCTCTAGAGTCTGCCAACAAAAGCTTCTACTTTACTTGTATGATTATCTGATATCCAAATACCATATCCGTAGGTTCTGTTACAGGCTGCCAAATCTAGACCTAAAGTTCACCCACACCTTCTCGGTGTCAGCCAGCTCAGTCTCTAGCCTACTCTTAGTGCAATATAACGACGGCAGCTCTCCTTCCAGCTTCTCGTATGCAATGCGTTCGTCTTTCATAATCTGGTAGAGGTCTTCCTTTTCTGAGGAGAGATCAGTCAGCTTGTCATCAAGTTGAGAAAGCCTATGTTGAAGCATAGAAATCTGATCCTTGACAGCTTTCTTCTTTGCCTGAGCATCCTCTTCATCTTTCTTCAGTTTTTGGTAGCATACTATCCCTTGGTTAAGTTTGGCAGTATGAATATCAGCTTGCCGCAGTCGGTTATCGACCTTAAACTTTCTTTGCCTAGTTGAATCATAAGTCTGGCTGAGACTGGGGAAGGCGTGCTTGAACAGCTGCAAGGCTTGGTGAAGATCATGGCCCAAGGCTTGGTACCTGACAAGGGTGTTGAGAGTCTCAGCAAAGGTCTCTGACTTGCAAAGGATATCTCGGAATGAGAGACGCAGGAGGCATCTGAAGGTGTTCTTCGCTAGTTCAATCTCCTTAGTTGTAGGTGGAGGTTCGATGGCAGGTGTAGTGGCATTGCCTGAGGCCTCGGAAGGAGCTAAGCGAGTCTTCTTTACAAGAGAGAGAAAAAAAGAGTCTGGATCTTCTTGTTTGGTGTCTACAGTGGCTTCCAGAGGAGGGCTTGGCTTAACAGGCTCTTGCCCGGGCCCAATAGGAGAGTTTGTACAGACCAGTGGAACTTTAGTCTGGATAGACTGGAGGAATGTTAAGTAAACTATAATAAATGTGGATGAGTAAGTAGTGGATAAGTGGTTACCTTGTTAACATTTTGGGGGGAAGAATATGGAACTGAGGCCTTTACAACAGAAGAGAAACAGACGGGGTTGACATCCTTTTTGGCCGTCAATTTTAAGCTTCTGGACTTTGGAGGGTCTGTAGAAGGGCTAATGGGAGCCGGAGCTGGGCTAGCTGTGGGTTCCTTCTGCAAATTCGGAAGGAATGTGTTAAGAAGTAATCGCCAAGTTAATACAAACATTACAAAGGCAGGCTCAAACCATATAAACCTTAACTGGTGGATTCTCAAGAGGAGTTTGGACAGGGTCTGCTGACTCTGCCTTACAGGAATGCCGAGCACGCTTCAGAGATTGAGGATTCAAGTCCTATGAAAAACTAACATGTAAGTAAAGGACATGAAAGGCATGGATATAATTGTGTACGTATGTGCATGTATTATCACGGAAAAGGACAGAAGAGGTCTGACCAGGCAGGTAGGAGATTGGGGGGGAAAGTCTTTCATCTTCTTGTTCAAAGGAGGAGGCTTCTCATCCTCAAACTGCTGTTCCTGCTTGCAAACTGCTGTTTGAGCCACTGTTTTCAGGTTCAGCCAGCAGAAAAGAAGGCCCAAACAAGAATCAAACAGGTCAGTAACAATGCAACATGGACTCAGGCATCTGAGCGTGTCCGATTCAGAGTCATATATTTTGATGATCACAGACACCTTACATGGCTACATTTCATACGTCTTCAACATTTATTTTATTTTCTTTAGGCCAATTGACGTTCCCAAACAATAAGGGTTTTTTTTTTTTTGGCAGATGTCATGCATAACCATAGGCTGCACTCAATTACTTAAGCATATCTGATGGTGCAAAAATAAGTAACCATGTGAATCCATTATTCCCATACCATTACTCATGTCAAGTGCCCATGGCCGGACATGGGTACTTCTCAAATATGAAGAGTGCCCATAACACAGGCCTTAGAATATCTTCATCGTTTACGCGTACTTTAAATCAAAATTGAGTAAAAACATACAGGGCAAACCCAACCCTAAGCATAAATTTGTGTAAATAAAAAGGGGTAAAGATGAAACGTCTGCATATTGTCAGTGTATTAAGTAGACTTTCTTTTTTTTTTTCCTAACATTACAGAGCATCAAGAATGGAGTGCAGGGATGGATCTACAGGGGGAGCATAGGGTACGTGCCCCACTCAAAATTACAAACTTTTACTACAGGGGGAAAGTGGAGTATATATTTTGCAAAAATGCGTAGGTGTTCTACCATATTGTGCCAGATAATTTTTACAGATAAAAATAAATTTCTCACTTTATTCCCTTCCCTTCCGCTTACAATTATTGCTTATTAAGTTATTTGCCCATTTGGGGTGTTCAATATTGCTTCTATTTTTTTTAACGGTAGTTGTATCACAAGAGAAAGCTATTGATAAAACTACCTCATTCTAAGATCCTGTCGAGATCAATGGTAAAAGATAGGAGTACTTCAAAACATTGTCTAAAATTTTAAGCTTACTTTTAAAAGCATTTGTAGAGAAGATAAATGTGACTTTTGCGGTGAGAGTATCTCCCACGGGCCTCCCGCCCATATCTTTAATTGGCTCAGAACCAAATTCTGAATAAAAGCCCTTTAAATTCACTCCAGTCCTCAGTCCTCCACTCGAACTCATACCAGATTCAGTTTTACTCGAATTCTTAACCAAGTCAGGAGAGCCTCACATTTGTACTCAAATTTTTCATGCTTACTTTGCTCTTCAAAATGTACACCTACGGTTTTACTCAAATTTGTTCTTTGGTTCGATTTGAGTTTGTCCATTGTGGTGATCCACACCCAATGAAGCTTTTACTCAATTTTTTACTCAAACTTGAGTCAGAATTTGGGTAAGGTCTAGAGATGCTCTTTTACTTGGGCTCCCGCAGATGGGCGGTGAGATTAGTCTAAGTGCGCATAAGATGAACCAAACAACTAAGTTATCAAAAAAGGGCTAGAGATGCTCTGATAATATTGTGATTCATTAAGGGAAATGATTTTGTCCGTTCTTTTTTGTTAACGCCACTACCTTGCAAGTATATTTTTGGTATTTTTGGTGAAAAATATACTTGCAAAATAGTGGCGTTAAAATTAAAAAAAAAAAAGGCAAAATCAGCCGCCTTCGTTAAACTATAGTTATACATCATTATTACAAAGTAAGACTGGGTCCAAGTGAACACGTTCATGAGCCAACCAATAATTTATCCCCTCACACACACGCACGCACGCTCATATACATGTATATACAAACAAGAGTCTAGAGAGAGAGAGAGAGAGAGAGAGAGAGAGAGAGAGAGAATGAAGGGGTAGAAGGGAAACATACTGGGCTTGTTGGGTGGATAGAGAGAATGGCCAGCTTTATCTCGGAACCCAACGGGCTTACTCCTCCATCTCCGCCATTAATCAGGAAAAAGCTCCCACGAATCTCTCACTGTAAAAGTAGTGTGTCCGAGTTTCAAAAGCCTAAAACCCTAGCGAAGAAGGTGACATTACACACTCTCTCTCTCTCTCTCTTTTTCTCTCTCCAGGCGGTCTTACTGTACCACTACAACTCTTCGAGTTGCCCCTTGTCTTTATCAGCTCCGCCATTTGTGATTTGTCCTCAACAAAAAGGCAGCAAGCATCTTCCTTTTAACTAAAATAAGTATTTATGTTTTGAATTAAAGATAATGTATTATAAATAATAATTTAAAAATCACTAAATGCTAATTAGGCGATTGGTCAAATTCGAGCGATTAATCATTAACCGAACCTAATCAGATAGACCCCACCTATAACGTAATTAATCACCAATTAATTTTTGTTGTAGAACACTGATTATAAGATAACGATATGTCTCTCATAAAGCAAAAATAAGAATCTTAGTAGAAATTGTTTCTCAAGAGTTAAGTTGTTTGCTTTTATAAAAATTTTGCATATAACTTATTGGTTTTTATGGAATTGTTCATACTAAACAAAAAAAATTCATTACATTTTCTTTCACAAACACTCAATACATTTTGCACAACTTTTAATTTTGCAGATGCAACTTCACAACAAATAACTACAACTTCATAGAAACGCTCCTTGGGTATTACTTTTCATAGAATAATTCAAGTAATAGTAATGGTGCACACATGATCGTGCGGGGTCTATTTTGAATTCTGCAAGTCAAACCGTTTATCAAACTTATTAGAATATTGTACTGTTGGCTTCGGAAAAAATCAACTTAATTCAAAAATTGCAAGTGCTTATAATAAAAAAATGGTACATATGATCAAACCCTTGCAATTAGCAAATTGAGCAATTCATAATTTAAAATTGATGAACAGTACGGATTATAAATGTGCGATCCAAAAGTCATGAGTCCCAAACATCAATCTATACACCATTAGCGCATGCTTATCGTTACTCGTAGGCAGGTTGTGAATTTTTTGAACTCTCCTTTTTTTTTTATTATTACAACTACATTCTGTTTGGGTAATTTTACCAATTTACAAGATTAACATTATTTATGGACTTTTCACATTTGTAAGAACATTACCCATTACTCCGTACTTTACGGAGTACAAAGATTACTTTTAAAAGATGCGTGAACATTAATTACTACCTTATTTCTAAAGTGTTGAGTGAAACTTTTAGATCACATTTTCGAAAGTGTTGAGTAAAACTTTTAGATCACATTTGCACTTAATGACTCCCAGCCTCCAACTATTAAAATTGAAAACAAAACTCTCCAAGTTATGGACAATTGTTTGAGCAGAACAATTGCCAAAAAAAACCAGCAATTTGAGATGGAGATACTTGTTTTGGAATTCGACATATGTAGGAAGGGAACACTAAAGATTTTCACAGGTTAGACAAAGACCAAATCCTATCGAAATCGAACAAGAGTAAATGTAAATGTGTTGTTTGATGAACGGGTGGATTTGGGGGCTCCAACAATCTGGGTTGCAATTGCCACCTCTAATTTAGAATTTCCAAGAGCAAGATGTTAAATCCAACTGGAGTGTGAAATTAGACAAGGTATCAACTACCATAACCTTACCCTCATTGGAAAAATACTGAACTGTGAAGTTAAATCTGGGCCTCAAGTTGATCATCACTAAATAAATATCACCTGAAACTAATATCAAAAGCTCAAAAATAAAATAAAATAAATATACATCAACTAATTTATGATCATCTTTTACCCTCAAACGAAATTTATGATTGGACACAAGGCTTAGATTGGTTTGCTTTCATCTTCAAGCACCTATTGATGAGAATTACCCCGTGCATTCAAGAACTGATGCACAGAAATGGCAATCAACCCACCACATTAAGATTGTATTGGGTGAAATACCACGAGGTTCTCTCAGATTTTTCTTCATCAACGTAATACCACCACATCGAGGGAAGAAGAACACTGATTCGTCTCTATTCATGTGCCTCAATATCGGCAACAAATCCGTTTCCTGCTAGAAGTTTCCGATTTTCCGATCAGTTGACCATGCAAAATATACTCTCCCTCCGTCCCTTTTTTAGAGTCCGGTATTCCATTTTAGGTTGTCCCTTAATAAGTGTTCATTTTGTAAAGTTAGTAGGTAAAAATTTATGCATTGTCTATTTTATCCTTAAAAGTATATTCTATTTTAAAAAGTTAGTGAATAAAAGTGTAATGATGATAGGTAAGTAGGAAAAATGGAGGAAAAAGTTGATGTGAAAGGTATAATGATGATGTTTTTTTAATAAGTTAGAATTACGAAGTAGAACACTTAAAAAGGGACGGAGGGAGTATTAAACCACAAAGAAACTAAGCAGTCCTATTTTTTATTCATCATACATTTTCAGGAGGGTCAAGACTCTCAAGGCTCAGGAGTCTTTCTCTTCTGATTGGACGTTGATGGAGCATTTGTTTGAGCCTGACCAAAAACTGACCTGCATTTAAATGTGTCATAGCCAATACACAAGAGCTACTGTCAGAAAAGAATAAGCATTCAGAAAAATATTGTCGTCTTCGATAAAGGTATTTTGGGCATACAGAAACCCTTCTGCAACACTAAAGGACCGTTGTAGTAAATTGACAACTGTTAAAATAAACAGATGAGCAACTTTTGCTAAAGCACGGACGAGTAATAAAAATATATTCAATCGCACTCTTTTTTGTCACGTAAGAGATAGTTGACAGCCATAGACAGACGTAAGTCACGTGACAACAAACTTGAAATTCATTATAGTCAAGACTTGCATGGACTGTCATGATGCGCAGATTCGTAAGGCTCGTGAAAAATCTGAGCATAACGCTCAAACAACATTCGTGAATAGTGTCAATGATTCCACGGCAATAGAGTCAACTTCTCCACAACATTCATGAAGTATTCAAACATGTTTGTAATACAATATTACATCTTAAAGTTTGAATATCAGTCAAGTTAAAGTGAGCTAAGGAGGAGGATGCAACTCTTGGATGATGATTCAAAAGAAATGAAAACACCTACAATTCAATTTTGTTAGCAAATACCAGCCTACTTTCATACAAGGACATACTAGGCCCACCCCATTTCTAGTGGACGAGCATCAAGATGTCAGCGCTTCTCCCCTCTTGCTTCTTCCAAATCTAACTCCTATAGGTCCAAAACTAGTACCTCCCCTCTCTCAGACTAAAAAATGCAGAAGAAATTCACTTTGCTGATCAACCACACACTTAATACGGACATATAATCTACAAGAAAGCCAACGCATCTATGTTCTTCACACAATCGCAATACCTAGCAACTAGACATTGCACATTCCCACACAATATCAATACCTCAAGGATAAGCAAAAGCTCAAAGAAATATACAACCCATGTTAACCCCCATGGCAATTTTTAATATATGCAGTGCCACAGCAATAAACTCCTTCCACAGAGAATGTAAACAGTAGATGCATTCCCCAAAGGTAAGAACACAGGAGCTAAGACAACTCTCAATTCGCAGAGAATGGAAAAAGTAGATGCATTCCCCAAAGGCAAGAAAGAGAGGAACACAGGAGCTAAGGACACAGTCTTAATATTAAATACTATACGATGAGAATTAAGAAAGGATGAGAAGTTACTTCAACTACATTTCCCAATTACTACACAGATATAAAGGGAAGACTGGACCTAAACACAATTTCACAATGTCGTCAGATATTGTAATAGGTGAAAGTAAGAGGTGCTCACCCACACGTTGAACAATTCTTGTGATGCTTACAAAATATAGACAAACAAACAGAGCATATGTAGCCCATGTCAATTGTGTTTTTGTGACAAAAGCACCTGCAAATTCCAAAAAGTTTGGTAAAGAAGCAACAAATATATAAATAGAACCACGATGAACAATAAGAGTGCATGAATAATACGGATTCAAGAATAAAAGACATAAGAACCTGATCTAAGGAAGATAAGAACTATATTTTCAGATGCTGCAAATAGGTTAAAACAGAAGAGATAATTCATTCAGGGGACCAAAACACACACACACACACACACACACACACACTCAAACTTCAAAGCCTAATGCTAAATGGGAGATGGCCAGGGGATAACTAACATTTCCTAGAAAGAATAGTGTCATCAAAAGGCTGTATTAAATGGAAGTGGATTTGGCAGCCCCCATGTAATTGGAAGCTCAAGCAGATATACTGGTAAAAGAAACCTTAAATAGTGCTTATGGAGATAAAGAGAAAGTTAATGGCGTGTAACACCATGGCATTGTAATGTTCGTTCATCTTCCTTTCAATTATAAGAAACCGAAATAAAACCATTTCTCCTCTTCTTCTCATTCATCGTTTACTTAAATTCCAACATGGCTGTTCTAATTAATAGGGAGAATCAGCCCCTCAAACACCATTCCATTAATGAAAAGCTACCTTCGATCCTAAAACCCTGATGCTTAAGTCCCTTGCCTCTTCTTTCTTGTTTCCTACGAAAAATAGCCTCAAAGCATACCTTTATTTTGGTGATAATCTCAAAGCACGCCTGTCTTTTTTTGCAGAAGTTATCCCCATACCACTTGTCAGTGTGCCCCACATAGGTTAAGCTCACTCTCCCAGCGTCTACAGTTCAAACAGTGAAGACCTGACGGCCAACCACTCGGATGTCCATGTCTCTATGGTGGTGGTGTCGCCGATGGGAATTGGGTAAGGCTTGCCACGTGGAAGGCATACACAACTAACCACAATATCAATCTGTTTCTCTTGCTCTCTTAGATCTTCAATCATTGAAAAAGTACAAAAGATGGAGAAGGCAAAGTTTCTTACAATAATTCAGGTGGAGATTGATCTATCGTCAATGGACAAATAACCTTAATTTTTGGTCCTGTCCATAATATCAATGTATTAACTAACTGTGGTTGTAGATGGTGCGCCACAGTGGGGTTTAGTTGATCGATTTGAGTCAAAGATAGTAAAAGTGATGACGGGGATCCATGTCAGCAGCAGTGTTCACGGGGCCTATTCGACTAGGTCCGACTAACGATTAATCGCCAATTACTAATTAATATGCACCGTTTAATCGCTCGAAGGTGGCCAACCGCCCGTCTAGCACCTAGCGACTTTTAGAACATTGCTCAGCAGTTAAGAGAAATCTGACTGAGAAGGAGAGAAATAGAGGAAAAAGAAAGGTGGTGGTGATGACAATGATGGGGACCAGGTGAGATTCAAATACAGAAATTAAAAAGTTGTGGAGATGGTTGTACTGAAAAGTGGTGGAAGGTAGCTTGCTTTGATGATACAGTTGCCATGATTTTCGAGATGTTGTGGGTCTTCATTAGACTGGGAGAGAGAGGGTGAAGGTGGCAACAGTGGTTGGTGATAGTTAGAGCTGCAAACGAGCCGAGTCAAGCTTTGGACTTCTCAGGCTCGGCGCGCCAGAAATCAGGTCAGCTTGAGCTCGAATCGAGCCAGAAAAATGAAGCTCAAGCTTGGCTCGTGTTCAATCGCCTCAGCTCGAGCTCGGCTCACTGAAACTCAAAGGTCATGCAAGAGACCAGTGGAAGGAACTTGGCTGGGAGCTTTAAATATATAGGAGCCTCTATATACAACTTTGTTGAAGGTAAGTGATGTGGGACTGGTGTAGAACCATTCATTTGCTTTGGAGTACTTGTTTTTTGTCCCACATTGGGAAAGAAGAGCCTCTTCAGTCATCCAATTTGCTATATACCCTTCCCACTTCCTTATCCCAAAATCTGAAATGTGTTTGCCCCTAGAGGCGACACGTGGCAGCAGCTATGTATATATTTATCTACATAAAAATATATACATGTAATATATATAGGCTTGGCTCGCTAGCTCATCCGAGCCGAGCTACTGGTAGCTCGGGCTCGCCTCGTTTTCAAAGGAGCTAAAAAGTTTGGCTCGAGCTCGTTCATTTATTGACAGAGTCGAGCTTGAACGAGCTCTTTTCGAGCCAAGCTTTGAGCCGCTTGCGAGCTGCTCGGCTCATTTACAGCCCTAGCGATAGTACTTTTACGTATCTTATATGCAAATATACGTGCATAGATGAAAGCAGAGAAGGGTGGATACCTAATTGCCACTTTGGTACAACCTAACCCTTTCAATATGGGACTGATTTCAGGCAGTTGGGATTTATCGAAACTCGCTGTTGTAGTCTGGAACCCAAATTAAGTGAATTCTCATTGAGTTAAAGAATATAATCAAGATAGTAAGAACTAATTGCCCAACTCTAAGCACTAGAAAAGACATGTAAACAAAAAGTCTTATTCTAGAATGTCTATAATCAAAAGAAATGAAGGTTTTGAATTTTAGTAGAGCTAAAATTTTAAAAAAAAATTCTAATGAAAAGTATACATTTAACATCATTTTCTTTACTTTACTCAGTGAATTCCAAGTTATATAATTCAAACCTGGAATGTCTCCGACATGTGCCCAAGTGGTCAACTCTGTGTGTCCACCCAAGTGACCAATGCAGGTCTGGTTCCAGTAAAATAAAAACTCATTGGGCATGCTTGGACAATTGTCCACCATGATTGGGGACTGTTTGCCAAGTGTCGGTGTCCAACACCAACGCAGCACCTCCTTAGAGGTGTACGTGTTTCCAAGCTCACTCCACTAATGGTTTAAACCTAAGCGAAGTTCCCTTGCCCATTTTGCTAGAGGTGTACGTGCTCCACTAATGGTTTAAACCTAAGCAAAGTTCCCTTGCCCATTTTGCAAAAGGTTCTGGTTCCAGAAGTCTTTTGCCCAAAACCTTAATGGAGGTAGGTGAAATTTACTGATTATAGAAAAATCCAGGCCCCAACCATAAAGGCTTAAGAAGAACAAACAAATTAGCTAATGGAAGAAGCCTCTAAAACTACTTTTCTTGCTTTTCACTGAGAATATCATGTGCGGACATAAATGAATAAAGAACTAACAAGTAGCAAGAGCAAACTTGACTGCTAGAATGAAGCAATAAAGACAGAAGTGCAACCATGGGGAGAATCAGCATAACAGAAAATTGAAATCATTACTTACGAGGCACGGAAATCCACCCCCACAGGCTTAGGAAGTTGTAAAAAGTTCCGAGAATACAAATCACTCGCGAATACTGTCTGCAGGGTACAACAATCTCTAATTGGTATGAACAGTGATAAATCCAGGATATCACACAGAATCATGATATATTTGCCATGAACAGACTGAAGAATTACACAGAGAACATGAACTCAAAGTTAACATTTCCCACTTCTCTATGATAACAATGGACTGTTTTATAGTGAAAAATGGAAAAACCATCTGATATTACATACAGAAGCAAGACATTTAAGTTCCATGTGAAACCCATGGAGCACTAAGGATGAGATGAAAAGATAACATGTCTGCATGTCGTAATTAGAGCAGGATGCATAAAGAAGATAATGCAGATGCCAATGCAACTTGTGAAAGTTTAAATTACTTCAATGTGGAATCAGAAAGTCAATGACAAACTTAAATTTGGGACAAAATAAAGAAAAAACTCAAACATGCAAACAATCAAACGCCAAACCATCTTCAACGACATCCCAACATTATGTGTTCACCCTCAAAATCATACACCCAACAAAGTACTCTTTTTCATTCATGAAACTTGGCTACAAAATTTTGTAGAATCCATCAAGGAGCTTATTTACCACAGTGATTTCAAACCAAACGGTCCAAACTAATGAAATTCAAGTGTTTAGACAACTGATTTTTCTTTGTCTAGTTTTGTTAAGCTTCTCCTCTTCTCTATCCAGTTATTTCAGCATGCTACAATATCCATCAAATTCATTTCACCTAGTTGTATGTACATGCATCTGACTCTACACTTGGCAGGCCAAGCCAACACCGAAGAGATTGTGGCTGGAAGGCTAGGGCCGAGAATGATATCAGAAGGCAGCATAAGAATATGAAGTCAAACAGCAGAAAAGGCCATGTTTTGCATGTACTTGAATGAAGGAGAATTATTCACGCAACCATTTATTCACTGTCTGGTTGCGAGGGAGCTTTGGGCTACGATTCTTGTAGGGTGGGACATGTTGTGGGTTTCTCTTTGTTCGATGATAGAGCTCATTCATTTAAGGGTTCGGGCCTAGAGTGGGAAGACGAAGGACAGAAGCTCTGGATTTTGATCTCGCTTTGCTTGATGTGGCTTATTTGGAAAGAGCAAAATAGTAGATATTTTGGGGCCTATGATTAGGCTTAAGAGTCTTTTTCTTTCTAGTTTGCAAAATAGGGAGCCAAGGGACTATCATTCTACCCTTGACCAATTTGTTGATAGGATATGTATTTTTGAAGTACAAAGTGCAGTATAGAGGATTTTCGGTAATAGACTTTTAGGCTTTTCAATGAATAGGACATTTTTTGTCCTTGGCCTTCTTTTGTAGAAGGGTGGCATCCCCTTGATGCCTTCTAAAAGGGCAAACCCAGTGCACGAGGCTCCCGACATTGCGGGGTTTGGGAAAGAGTTGATGTACGCAGCCTTACCCCTGCAAGCATAGAGGTTGTGTCCGAGACTCAAACCTGTGACCTCCAGGCCACAATGGAGCAACTTTACTGTTGCAATTCTCTACAAATATATTGATTGTCAAAAAAATTATAGAAAAAGGCCACGCAATGAAAGGAAAGCACTCAAACCCAGCTTATAAAGACTGTCATGGCCCATAAAATACACTTTGCAGAATCGCAAATATGAGGAACTGAGTGCATGCAGCTCAAGTGCCAACTGTTAATATCATATCTGACGGTAAAAAGACAACACTGAGGGACTTTCATATGGCACTGTTGAGTTTTAAAACCTACTGAGAGATACTGAAAAAGGCCATCCAGTTGTTGGGGCTTCAGATACACACCGCCAGTTATGTAAGAAGCCTGTTGCACAAATATGCAAACACTATCGATTAATAAATCAAGAAAAGCTCTTCTCAATGATTGAATAAATTTGGCCAGAGGAATTATG
This sequence comes from Rhododendron kiyosumense, assembly GCA_019656275.1. Lineage (NCBI taxonomy): Eukaryota > Viridiplantae > Streptophyta > Magnoliopsida > Ericales > Ericaceae > Rhododendron > Rhododendron kiyosumense. Next base: position 147,381 of record BPLS01000201.1, on the reverse strand, counting down.
CTACCTGCTGCAGGAAAGCAGAATGTTGTGCCCCCAGTAAGCAAGAATCTATGGGCACCTACAACATGAAGCAAACTGAACATACTTAGCATGTTTCAGAACCATTGACATGACCACATAAATCTCAGGAATAAGCCACAAAAACTTTCAAGTTAATTATTTTGTTGGGTTTGATAGGATGCACATTATCGGACAGCCATCAACTCCTCATGAACTGCTTAGTATTAATGGTAGTACTAGCGATTTCAAGAACCTAAACAAACTATAAGCCCATGTATGGAAATTAGATGAATATGACACCCAAATACCCGCATCCGAGTCCATTACGCAGAGGTAGGAACTTAGTCACATAATCCGCATGTGTGAGAGCGAGCGTGAAAGCGACTTCCGAAAACATCCCAACCTACCATAATCTGCGAGAGCGAGGATTGAGAGTGGGAGCGAAAGGTCCTACTAAAGGACTATGTGACTTAAGGTAGGAACCACAGTAGGCTACAGACCGACAAAAAGAAAACTATAGAGACAATTCTAGCTATTCGAATTCTCCTAATAGAGTTTTTTGTTGGTGCTACATAGGAAAAGGAAAACCCTTAACTCATAAGAGGTGTTACAATCAATGCTAAGTACCGGCACTAACCGAAACACTCACTAAAAAATTATAAACAAACGAGAGTCTTCTACTCCACTAAAAACTAGTTGATAGGAGAAAAACTAACAAACCAAGGATGAAAATATCTCAAATCCGCTTAAAAGAATACCATCGACCGCTGAGCTGAGAATATTGCATTCATGATTGCTACATATCTGTGAAAAGGAAAATCTGTCAGAGTACAATAAGCAAGGAAAAAAAAAATTGTGGACACTACAGAAGATCTTAAGAACCTACTGTTCAGGTCCATCAGGGGATCCATGCAAACACAATATCTGCCACCATATCAGTAATTTCATTAGATTATACATTCATCTGAAGTCAAAGAGTAACATCAATGACATTGATAATGACTAAAACCTCAAAAACTAATTACAAAGAGAGAGGATTTGAAAACAACGCTAACTCAATATTAACATTGGGTTTTGCTGCAAGTAGAACCCACACAAATTATTTGCGACGAGTTATATTATTATCTCTTCCAACATTAAGATGTTTTCCATAACGATGTAGAAATGTAAAAATATGTTATTCAATTCATTGTCAGAAACTTCAAACCTTGATCCTTATGTAGCAAATTTGCATCTTAATAACACATGCAAATAAGTGGGTGTTCTTCATGACTTTGAAAGTTGTCACGGTCAAAGGTGTATACTCGTGCACATGCACATTTTTCAATCCGTATTGCCATAGATTGTGCACATTTTGACTGTAACTTTGTGAAATACCATACAAAGAAATTCTACTTGAAAACCACAACATATATATGATGGTCCATCAAATCCCCCATCAAGAAGACAATTAGAGATTGATGGACCAACCAATACAAGTAACTTCAGTTCACCTTACTTGTTCAAACTACAAATAATAGTATAAACAGTCAGTTGATACAATCAAACATAAATGTCATCAGCATACTTGTCCAACTATGCATATAGCCATTAACACTTACTCGAGGCTGGGGATGATGTGGCCCTGAACGAAACACCCGTTGTATATCTATATCATGAAATTAAATCAAACAATTATGTTGTACCAAAGGTAAAAAACCAAAAGCCAAACAACACAGTTAAGGATACAACAAAGGGCCATTGACAAAGACCCAGATAAAAGTGATGACCCAATCCCGTCAATAGAGTCTTCCTTGCCCAATTGCTCATCTTTAACCACAAACTCCACCAACGTTTGCAACAAACTCTCTGCCCTCTGATTAGGCAGGGCCCCCGCTGCTGCCGAATCATAGACATAGTCACAGGTGTTGATGCCAGTGGCAATCACCACAACTTGGTTGAGTTGGTTCAGAAGGAGAACTGAGTTCAAGAATGCGATGACCTGCATATAACTGTGAAGATGAGAATTGTGATGAATATGCTCGTTGGGTTTCTTTCAAGAAATAGGGAATTAGGGGTTTAGAGTTACATGTGAGAGAAATTTGGAGAATGAGAGAGAGGTGGTGTTTGCTGCACTCCAGAAGTAAGGGTTTGTGTCGATTAAGACCATGAGAAGACTAACATCATCTGTAATTACAAAAACAAAATCTAAAAAAACAGTTGCTTTATACATGTGTATTTATCTATTTCCATTAGCAAACCCCATAAGTTTAAGATAGGTGAAGACCTGTGGAAAGCTTCGGTTGGACTGGTGTCATACTTGCTTTCTGGTTTTCACTACGATCTGCGTTTGGAGATAGGGAGGTGTTAGCTATTTTGAGGAAATTGAGAGATTCTCACATAGGCCGAAATTCAAATTCATGTCTCAATCGGGTTAATTCAGATTCCCAGGTTCTTCTTCAGCTGGTGGGTGATTTCACCGCCAGGTATATTGAAAATCCTTCAGTTCCAAAAACCAACGAAGCATTTGGTAGAAAGAGAGAGATTAGTGGACTGGAATTACCAAACATTTATTCACAAACTATGATATAATTCAAGTCAAGGAATAACCCTGTGTTAATGGAACACTTTCTCAGGCTTAGGCTCCGTTCCAGACACCTTCTTAAAAAATAAGCAGTTTATTTCACATTTTTAAATTCAAAAATAAAGTAAATGAAAAATAATTTTTTATTTTTTTTTGCAACCTATAAAAGATCTCATCAAGATCTTCGAAACAAGATCCGTATTGCATATTTTTAAATTTCAATAAACTCATAATTTTTAAGCTTGAAATTACCTTATAAAAAAAAAAGACTTTTTTTTGTTTCCGGAACATAGCCTTAGAATCTGGGTTCGGGCTTCATCCACCTCTTCCCCAAACAGACTACTGCTAATGCTCTCGCACTATCCACAAACAATTTCTTCTCGATCATTTTATAGATGAACTGGTTTGATCATTTTATCATGCCCAATTGTTTAAGTTGTTTACAGTTTTTCCTTCTTCAAGAAAACCCTATGAACCTGTGCCAAAGTACACCTTCCATTTTATCACACCAAGAAAAGCCACTCCTTTTGCATTGCCCTCAAAGTTAAATTGCTTTCGTCCGGTCCATTCCCACGATTACTTGGATTCTTTTCTTCAGTAAGAAGTACTAGTACGTAATAAACAAATCATCAAAAACTTCCCATGAAATTGGCTTACAATAACAGTAACCCTAACAAAACAAGAATATCATAAACCACACACTCTATTGTATATCATAATCCAAGTACAGCATTCAAATGAAACACTTAATAAGCACATAATTCATCACATGAAAAGAGTTTCTGAGCCAAGTACTTAAGTAAAGAAAATGAAGTCCAAACCATTTTAGAACCCATAAGTTGCACTTAATTACCTTGGGGTCAGGGGCCACCGGAGGTTTGCCCACTCCAGGACCCCAGAATTATTATCAAAGTGCGCGCAAGCTGTCAGGACATTCGGTTATTAAAAAAAAATGCACTTAATTTAGATTTCAGAAAGTGAAACCAATCAAAGCTTATAGAGACCAAAAAAAAAAAAAATGGAGTGACCAATGAATCCGGTACCCTAGAGAAGCTTATAGAGCAAAAGAAAGCAAGAGTTCCATAGAGAGGCTTACTGGCGATAGGGGCAGAGAGAGGAATTAACTACCGTGTTGTTGAGCGGCCGCTTAGCGGACCACGGCGGCGACGGGAGACTGTGCTCCGGCAAGAATTACAGTAGTGAGTCAAGGACAGGACAAAGAGGATCTGAGTGAGTAAAACGGCACCGGACCTTTTTCCTTCTTTACGGAATTAATAATAAGGGTTTCATCAGCGTTTATAAATAGGAGTAATTGGTGCAACTGCAAATAAATATTCAAAACTTTGACATAAATTGGTGCAAATAGTAATTGACGAGTGTAATTTTGGTGAGTGAAACTTTGACATATTTTATATATAGGGTTGCTTGTTCGTAGATTAATGGTTCGGAAATGAATTTAAAAATTTTTAAATCGTAAGATACGGATTAGGATTGAATTTTTATTTGAAAACGTAGATTATCCGAATCAATTCGTGAGATATTTAAAAATATATAATATATAGTAAATAATTATAATTTTACATATATTTCTATAAATTATTTGTAACCATTTGATAATAAAGTATATCTCAATATAAACTATCAAAACTGAGGGTAAAGTGAAATTTTTATAGGGGGGAAAGCCAAAGCCGTATGCTCATTCGTTTGCTGGAACTGTTTGTTGTGTAATTCAGGTCCATGGTTGGAATTTTCTGTGTTATGTTTTTTTATTGAATGAAGTAGTTTGCTTGAACACATGCTAGTTGAGAATTACACGAAAAAAATTTGAATCGGGTCACAATTTAAATCAGGTTAGTGATTAGAATCATGTACTTGGTTGTTGGTTGATACAATCCGTGGACAAAATCGGAACCGAACCGTGAGACTTTTGGTCTGGACACGGATTTCACTTCCTCGTAGTACTCGTCCAGTTGGAACCCTAACCTTTTAAGGCTTGAAAGGTTAGATTGGTAAAGATACACATGACCCTCTTTTTTCTCTTCTCATCTATATTTTGTCCATCTAAATGAGATGGTGAAAAATCACACTCCTTTCTTTTCATTTCTCACTAATAAATAAAACCACACCACTATCTTTTCTTTTCTCACATGGTGTAAAAGAGGGCGTACGTCCAATCAATAGGAGGGTAACTTGACAGGCAATTTTGGCTAAATAATCTTGGAAGATTATTTTTTGTTTTTATTCAATATTTTTTGCATTTATTACTTTTGCAATAATTTTTCTTTAATTATTGGTTCGTCCATACAAGAGAATGTAAAAGGTAAAAAAATTCTAAATTCTAAAGTACAATTTTTTGAATAAGGACAAAAAAAATAATAAAATCATACCGTTTAGGATTTTTATTTTTATTTTACTCAAAAAAGTTAGTTTTGAACATAGTATTTTTTTACTTTTTAGATTCCTCTGATTAAACGAGCCAATAATTCACAAAAAAATGATGCAAAATCAACGAATGCAAAAAAAAAATTGAATGAAAACCAAAAAAAAAATAATCGTGAAAGAATTATATGTAATTGACGAAATAATATTATGAGTTCAAATGGTTTGAATTTACATTTGATGTCATTTCAAAATGCATTTACATATATTAAACTAATTTTGAAGGTATTATTATTATCTTTCCAATAGTACCAATTTTTTTTACAAAAAATGATGCATAATGTAAAAGTTATATGTAATTGACGAAATTCTAACAAAAAAGTAAATATAATATTAGTGAAGAGGAAAAATGGAGACGGATCTTCATTTAGGAAAAGACCCTCAAAATATGAATAATAAGAATTGAGTCTCTATTTTGAAGATCCCATACGGAGATGAGTTGGAGGACATGCATTCTTCAAAATAGAGTTTTAGTGCTCAAATGGGGCGGTGGGGTTGCTGTTCCAAGGGGACAGCAGCGTGCTGTTGTGCCCAAATTTTGGGTCCACTTCCGTCTCGCTCTGATGATCGGAAGCGTTCACTTCGTAGAGTTCGTCGAGTAGAACAATTATGCAAAAAATCAGCACAATTGGATTCACTAAGTGTTTGATCGGAACCCATATAATTCTCGGTCCATGGGTTACATTGAATTTGATCCAGTGTTTCGAATCCATTATTTTTAAAATAAAAAGGTTCCGATCAAGCACTTAATGATATCCAATTAAGCTAAGTTTTTGCATAATTGTTCTACTCGACAAGCTCTACGAAGTGAACACTTCCAATTATCGGAATAAGACCGAAGTGGACCCAGAATTTGAGCACAACAGCAATGGGACAGCAGCCCCTCGCCTCCCAAATGGAGATGGGGGTTGGATTTGCTCTGAAGCATCTGTTTTTGCTTTACTCATCAATCATGATGCTGCTATTACAGTGTTAAGGTTTTCTTATACCAATCATTAGTCAATAAGAACTCAAAAATAAGGAAGTGAATGGTAAAGTAAATCTGATAAAAAACAAAAGAATGGTAAGTGAATACGAAGACGTACGTAAAGTGATGATTAACAATCCCTATTAAGGTTTCCCCTCTCCTTTGTTCTAATACATTGATAGTGTTTAATTTCGTAATTAGTCGAGATGCGCGAAAAATTGGCCGGACAACTAAGCTATCAAAAAATACAATTACTGTTTTTGGGCCGGATGAAAAAAGGAAAACAGGAAAGGATATAACACATGTGGTTTTGAAAGCATAAATAATCATCTCAGAAAGTCTGAGAGTACCGACGAAACCCTTGCCAAAATCGTACCGACTGTCGCTCTGGGCCGTCTTTGGCCACCGGACGGTTGATCTGAGCCGTTCAAAAATTCTTTAAAAAAAAACCAAGGTGGCCCAAGCGGAAATTAATGGCATCCGATATGTACAAGATATTTGAGCCAAATACCATTTTTTGGTGTATATATGATCCGACTCAACCGTCGATACAATTTCGATTGGAGGTTTCGTCCGTACTCTTAGCAACACTCTAATCATCTGGCATTAAAGTTCTACAGTATTTCCGACTACTCCAGTACTCCGCACCTCATTTAACTTTTATTTTTTTCTCTATCATAATCGGGGTCTACTAATGATGATCTCAGGTACGGTTGATGTCTAGAGTCAAGACCGTGTCTGATGTCTCAATCCAACTATGAACAAGGGTTGTTATTCGGCTAAGGATCCGTTCCAAAACACCTTTTTAAAAAATAAGTACTTATTTCATATTTTTAAACTCAAAAATAATGTAAATAAAAAATTATTTTTTTATTTTTTTTCACCGTATAAAAGATCTCGATAAGATCTATCAAATAAGATCCATATTGCTAGAAAAATTATTTGCGTAAACACATTATTTTTGAGGTTGAAATTGCCTTTTTAAAAATAAGTACTTATTATTAGTTCCGGAACGGAGCCCAAATAAGCTAAGTGGTTATTTTTTTGTTCTTATTTAATTTTTTTTTTACATTTGTTTTTCTTCTTATTCAATTTTTTTCGCATTTGTTAATTTTTCGTCAATTTTTTGGAAATTATTACTTCATCATGACGATAGGAATTTAAAAAGTAAAAAATTACGATCGAAATTTAATTTTTTTAAATAAAGGCAAAAATAAGCCAATTTTTTCATTTTCATTCAAAAAAAAATGGATTTCGATCATAATTTTTTACTTTTTAAATTTCTCTTGTTATGAATAAGCAATAACTCCTAAAAATTGATAAAAAAATTAACAAATGCGAAAAAAATTTAAATAAAAACAAAAAAATAAACCAAGTGACTTATTTAGCTGAACAACCCTTAATTTTCCTCTCAGACCAACTATTGATTATAGCTTCGATAAGCTATTGCCTCACCAACAGGCCGGCTAATCAGACATGAGACCCTTATATAGGTCATCGAAATCACTTTTGAGCAAATATCGGTCATTGCATGAGCATAATGTACTAATTACGTACACTAGCATAGGTGCCCAAAAAGGCAGCATGAGATGATAGAAAGTTGGTAAAACGTAATTGATGTTGGCCTGAAACCAGGTCGGGTCGAACAAGACATCTATGTTAAATATTGGATATGGACCTTCACTTTATTAGTCTCTCTACGCCAATATATATACGTATCATGCACCAATTAATCATATGCCTCTCATGCACAAAAAATATGCATATTTTCCTCCAAAATTATGGATTAGGAAGGAACGATAAATAGCTTGGGAGGTGGAAAGAGGAAAAACCGTTCACAAGAGGGCATTAATGTGGGAAAACCAACGGTGAGCCATCCCACGTTCTTTGAGCTACTATACAAATTACTCCAGCTTATATAAACAATCTACTAATTAGTTATGATCCAAATTATATTTTACTAATGGCTTCTTCATTTCTCTCCTTGCATTCCCTACTACTATTTCTCTCCTTAACAATCACATCTCTTCTCGTTCACTCTTCATCTTCTAAACCGCCCCGGCCGGTCCATCTTCCTCGAACCGGCCGGGTAGGATTCCGGATCGGCTTAACTCGCGTCGATCATGGCCGGAACCTCACCAAATTCCAACTCGTCGAACGATCCATCCGCCGCGGAAAACTCAGGCTGGAGAGGCTTGCTGAACTGGCAACCACCATCGGCCCCGGCAAGGGAGTCCGGGCCCCGGTCTTTCCCGGGGACGGCGAGTTCCTCATGAATTTCACCGTTGGATCTCTGGCTGTGCCGGTTTCCGCGATCATGGACACGGGCAGCGACCTCATATGGACGCAGTGCATGCCATGCACCAAGTGCTTCGACCAACCCACGCCGGTTTTTGATCCGGTAAAGTCATCTTCATTGCGCAATTTATCATGCACTAGCGAGTTGTGCGAGGACCGGACTGTATTCAAGTGCGACTATGGTTGCAAGTACGTGTATATTTATGGAGACGAGTCCTCCACTCGAGGATACATGGCTAAAGACACATTTATTTTCGGGGACTCGGGGTCCGTACATAATGTAGTATTTGGGTGTGGAGTGAACAATCAGGGATTAGGGTTGGCCGAGGGATCAGGACTAGTGGGACTCGGGCGTGGACCGCTGTCGCTTGTGTCACAGCTAGATATCGACAAGTTTTCGTATTGCTTAACCTCAATGGAGGAGGACAAAACAAGCCAAGTTTTATTTGGAGCACTAGCTGATCTAAACTGTAGTGTCACTAGTGGTAAAACCCGTAGCACCACCCCCTTGGTACAAAACCGTTTCCAACCATCATTTTACTATGTGTCGTTAAAAGGGATCACTGTCGGGAAAACCCGAGTTCGCATACCGATATCAACGCGGAAGCCGAACAATAAAGACGGGAGTGGCGGACTGATCCTCGACTCTGGAACCACCCTAACGTACTTAGACAAGGACGTTTTCGGCGCGATAAAGGAGGAGTTCACATCGCAGATGAAACTCGGGGTTTCTAAGCCGTCCGGCGCCTCTGGGTTTGATCTATGCTTCAACTTGCCGACCACAACAAATGTGTCCGAAGTTGCGGTTCCGAAGTTGAAGCTTCATTTCAAGGGGTCGGATTTGGAGCTTCCGACAGAGAATTATATGATAGCGGATTCATGGGACGGAGGCGGCGGAGTTGTGTGCTTGGCAATGGGAGCATCGAGTGGTGGGTTGTCCATAATTGGGAACATCGCGCAGCAGAATTTATTGGTCCTGCATGATCTTGAGAAGGAGACTGTGTCCTTTACTCACACTCAATGTGACCAATTGCAGGTTTAATTATATATGAGATCTATCTTATCTTGAGAGTCTCTTCGAAGTTTGAATGAAAAATGAAATAAAAAGATCACTTCGGCTATGGAAGTGTGGCCTAATTTCACTCTTTATAGATCTTGTTATTACTTACACAATCACATATTTAAGTGGCAAGATGTGATGTACCCCCTCCAGAAATGCCCTCTATGTAAAAGGCCCATATTCTGTTAAATATTACTCATAGGTCAATTTGTATTTTTTTTTTCATTTAGAAAAGTCAAGTATCTAGGCCAACTTATACGAGTCTCAAGTGATCTTATGGGCCCAACTCCACTACCCATTTGCCGGAATTCCAATTAAAACCGGAGTAAAGAGGTTTTGAATATAAAATCTCAAGTTCAAAACTTCCCAGATGTAATTAACTCATTTGGAACCGGTCCATAAGGAACTTTGCTCCGGCTTTAATTGGATTCCCCAAAAGTGGACAATAGAATTGAGCCCAAAATTAGTCGAGGTACGTTTAAGCTGACCGAAACACCCGTTATTAAAAATATAACTAATACTAAAAAAACAAGGAACAATGATGGCATGCAGAGACCTGCTTTTTAGATGGATTTTACACAATAGTTAAAGTACTCCAATTGCCTGGCAAGGGAACAAAAGAAAAAAGGTGCAAAGCTAGAGCGTAGCATCGCCTAGTTTAGAATCCAATGCAGATTTCATACCATTTACTTTTCCAACTCCCGTCACTGTTAACCAAATTAACTGAACTCAGAGCTTTCAATTTCTCAATAAATGCAAAGAGCTTAAAAAGAAATTAACTCATAGTACCTTGTGAATACACCCACACAAGACGTCTGGAAAGGCGGTATCGTGCCAGAATGAAACAAGAAAATCAAATTAACAAGCTATTATTGGAGACTAATTGGTAAGTGGAAAAGAGGACCTTCAAAAGAAATGATTTGCAATCAAAAAGTGACATAATGAAGGCACAAAGGTTCAATACCTGCAACTCGGGTAGTTCTCAAAACCATTGCAGTTACGTAGCCAATTTTCCGGCGTACCAAATAGGAAACACATGAATATATTACAGAATGGGGAACTGCCATGATTCATGGCACAAGGCAAGGCAAGGCAATTGAATGGAGCATTATGCTAGACCAATTAAAGAAACGTAAAACTAAAACAGAAGCCCGGATGGTTGCATCCCTCTAACAGTTCACTGACAGGAAACAATACATAAGGTACAACAAAATGTCAGTCCTGGTACACAGGAAGCAACCATATGATGCAAACAAAAAACTCCAACCTCAGCATGTGGCAAAAGCTACAACGACAATGACCACATGGAACCAAAAATCAAACCCACGACAACTGCAATTGGGAAACTGGCAAGTGGATGGACCAAGGGTGCAGCATTAGAGAGACCTCCACTGGGGGCATTTGTTGGAGGAAGTCCCAGTTCTGAGCCAGATGAAGGCACGGTGGAAGTTGGAGTGGTGGTCGGAGCACCGCCTGCCTCAGAAGGTCCAGGTGCAGGAGAAAATGATGTATACGTGGGCACTGAATCAGGTGGTGCTATCAGTGGAGGAAATTGCTGGATACCTGCATCCATTTTAGTAATCCGATGGAACAAGTTACGGAACTTCAACAAAAAAAAAAAAGGTGAGCACACTCATTAATGCTAGACATGAATATGTTGTCTAGCTTACGTATGATCATAAAAACCAGAGCCAGACAAATATTCAGTATCCAAATGCATACGATCATAAAAACCAGCAGCCAGACAAATATTCAGTATCCAAATGCAAACGCAATATCAAACCAAGCCTTGAGTCCTAATAAAAAATGCAGATGCAATAAGAAGAGAAAATTATGTCCTAAACAAACCATATAAGAGAGTAGAATGTCAAAATGAAAATAGTATGAACTATGAAAATGCTCTACACATGATACCCATAATAATGGACTTGTCCCACCACTACCCAACACACAATGTGTTAGCAAGTATAACAAAAGAAAACAAATGTAACTCCACATATTGGGATTTTATGTATCTAGTTTAAGCAAATATAACTACTTTCCAGTGAAAATCTAACAAAATCACATGGGCTTCGTTTGGTTGAGAGTTTAGTTTTGGTAGTGGGTGGAAAGAGAAATAGAGTAATGATTGAAGAGAGAGGTAATGATTGGATAAGAAAGTAATAATTGGAGAAATAGGGTAATAATTGGAGAAATAAGTAGAGTAATGATTGGAAAACAAAACTAAACTAAGAACCGAACAAAGCTTCTTTCACCTTTTTCATGTTCTTTCAAATGCCTAGTAAATGTTAAGAATATGATTTTCAACAAGATTTACCGGGGCAACGAGGTTGAAGAGATGTTGACAACCTGTATACAATAAGGGAAATTGTAATTCAACCATTAGAACTCCATTGAAATTTTCATTCTAGGAATGGAAGTGTTGCAAGAACAAGATGCTTACGTAGTGAGAATGGTTCCATTGGCATAGCCATCATAACTACAAGACGTAACATTGCAGCCGGCACTACTCTTCTGCCATGTTACGTTTCCAAGCATGAGATTGCTGTTACTGCATTGCATGCTAGAACAAGATACTGCCAATGAAGACGGCATGCAGTATAAACTGCACAGAACCAATGATAGTCAATTACTGAAAAATACCATCTTCAAGTAGAACCAAATGTATCTCAAAAGAATACCCCTAAAGAAAGAAAATCTCTTGCACGATGTTACAAGAAAGAAAGAGTAAATTACTTTCGACTTCCTTGAGCACAACTGCATTCCACGCAGTGACTTGCAGTGATAGCATAGCTTCCATTTGGAACACTCAGACCATAATCCGAGGCATATTGTGGAAAACTAGACGCACAAGCTGTAATGCACCATGGCCAACCATTGTCCATAAGAAAAAAAAATCATATACCATGAATTAACAGATTCTGAAACTAAGAACACTTACTGATATGTTACTTTCTAAGAAAATAAAATCACATCTAACAGGAGTTCTCTAACACCAATCAACACAATCGCAGATTTGGAAATGAAATGTGATAAACAAACCCCATAACAAAAATACAAGTATCATGATCATGAATCAACAAGGTTAAACCTCCAACATTACAACACCACTGCCCTTAAAGAGGCTTCTATAATTCCAAATAACCCATGATATGCAACAAAAACCCAAACTCATACACAAATTATATTCGCAAGAAAGAAGCTGTAAAATGCCAGGTCAAATAAAATTACACGAAATCTAACAAAGGCAGTGGAATAAAAAATTAGTAGTTCAACTTCAATATTATAACGCCTCTGTCCCTAAACAAGGCTTCAACTATAATTCAAGAAAATCCATGAGATGCAACCAGACCCAAACTAATACATGAATTCTACTAACAAAAAGGAGATGCAAATTACTAGGTCAAACAAAATTGCACGAAATCTAACAAAAGCAATGGCGAAGATTGTAATTCAACTTCAATACTACAACACCGCTGTCCCTAAACAAAGCTTCTATAAAATTCAAGAAAACCAATGAAATGCAACTAAGGTACTAAACCCAAACTAATTCACAAATTCTACATACAAAAAAAAGAAGAAAAAGGATCTATTTAAATTACCAGATCGAACAACTGCACGAAACCTAACAAAAGCAATGGCATAGATCGTAAATCAACTCCTATACAACCACCCTCTGGGCTCTGTCCCTAAACAAAGGTTCTACGAACAATTCAAGAAAATCCAAGAAACCCTACGAGATGCAACCAAAACCCAAACTAATACAAAATGCATGAAATCTAACAAAAGCAATGGCATAGATTGTAACACCTCCACCCTAAACAAGGCTTCTATAATTCAAGAAAACCCATGAGATGCAACCAGAACCAAACGAATACACAAATTCTACTTACAAAAAAGGAGCTGCAAATTACCAGATCAAACAACATTTCACAAAACCCACCACCTCTGTCCCTAAACAAAGCTTCTACAAACAACTCAAGAAAATCCAACAAAACCCACGAAAAAGCTGTTTGAATTACCAGACAAGGGTATAGCAAGTATATCCCCGGCATTAATCGCGGGTCCCCCCAGCGCATTGACATCCATGAGATCACTAACGGTGGTCGAGTAACTCGAGGCAATGCCACTCAAACTATCATCCTCCTGCACCACATAAGACATGTACACAGCAGGCAAAGAGTTATCAGTCCCATTGAAACAAACACAGGGCAATGGCACCACAAGGGTCTGCCCCACGTCAAGAGCTGAAGGGTCCGAAATCGAGTTGGCATCTTTAAGCTGGTCAGCGGACACAAGGCCGCTGTACACTGCACTGGCTATGGAGGAGAGGGTGTCGGAAGGGCGGGTGGTGTATTTGGTGGAGACGGATTTTCGAATGCCGTTGACACATGAGCAGGTTATGGGGATTTTGAGGAAGAGGGAGGGGGGGAGGATGTGGTTCTCGACGTCTGGGTACGAGATGTCGATCGAGTTGGCGGTGAGGAGGGAGATGGGGTCGATCTGGAAGAGGGAGGAGACCTGGGAGACCTTGAGGGAGGTGGGCAGGGTGTAGCCGAGGAGGGCGGTGCAGGTGTTGGTGGTTGAGCAGGGCTCAATGGTGGATTTGGAGGCTGAGAGACCTACATTGGCGAGGAGAATGGAGAGGGTGAAGGCAGTGAGGAGGTGGAGGGCCATTTGGGAAGCGTTAGAGAGAGAGAGAGAGAGAGAGAGAGAGAGGGAGGGGACTGTGGGTGAAAAGAAGAAGGGTTTTTTTTTTTTTTAATGTTTTTTGTTCTGAAAATGAGCTGGATTTTGGGGGGTTTAGGGCATAGAGAAAGAGGGATATGTGAAATGGGTTTTTAAGTGTTTCAGAGAGAGAGAGAGAGAGAGAGAGAGAGAGGAATATTTCTATTCTTGGACTGGTAGTGGTAGTCAACTGGATTTTTTGGATTAAGGTTTTCTGAGGGTCTTTGGACAAGCAAGCGGGCGAGAGAAAGAGAGGGGGCTCAAGAATTCATTGGGTTTTTCGCAAAATGCACTAAAGCAGAGTTCTTTTGCTTTTTGCGCTTAGGTTTCCTTCCATTTGTTTCTGGTTCAGAGAGAGGGAGGGTGGGGTTGAGACTCGAAGAGCAGGGGAAAGGGAAGATTCGGTGAGTGAATGGGCAGCTAAGGAGGATTAAAAAAAAATGGGCAGCTAAAACGGAAGGGTAGGGACAAAGATACTACGGAGTACTGCTTTAATGGAGAGAGAGAGAGAGAGAGTGTGTGATCACTGATCAGGCACTGGTCCGAGAGAGAGAGAGAGAGAGAGTGTGATCACTGATCAGGCACTGGTCCGATGCGTCGGTCTAGGGTCCAGGACAAACTTTGCTTTTGACTGAAAATTGATTCCGACGATGAAGTCGAACGACGACGTATTTAAACAGATCACAATACATATTCTGATATATCTATCTGTCGAATAATTTGGGACAGTTTAGTCATTTCAAACTTCTTTGAGTCAAGCTTGGGAAGTGAAAGATTCCTATCTTTCATATCCCTCCTGCGATTCATTGCTTCATTGGACCATTCATTTCATAGCTGCACGGAACGAATCATATGAACAAGGACTTGGGGGCCGTCCCGCCCTATGGCATGTAATTCAATGCGGTCGTTCATTTCAGCACGAACGATTTAGATTTGATGTAAATTCTTATAAATTTGTATTGTCTGTTTGCTCAGATTAAATTTTGAGCTGTCTATTCCCAAAATAAACGCGTACTACATGCTGTAGGATGGGGGTGCCCTACAGCATCCCCAAGTCCAATAAACACATCGAGTTATTTTTTTTTTTAACAAATATGTTTCGTTCAGGTGAATACAAATGCATAACTGATCTAATTTAATGCATGACTATAAAATAGACAACAAGAATCATCAAATGAAATTTGGTAGGTTCTAGATTAATTATCATGTCGGTAAGATCTTGATTCATGAGATTATGGGTAAAAAGTACTCTTCTCAAAAACAAGTTGACTTGATACCCTATATGATTGGTTGGGTTAAGTTGAGTCAAACAAATAACCAATTGACCAATGGGCTTGTAGCCCAATTGATGATTCCTGACTCTCCCTCGTGGGAGATCAGGGTTTGAGCTTCGCTGGTGCTATAGGTGATTTGAGAATTCAGAATTATGAATAATCTCTGAATCCCCATAGACTAAGGGGTTGTTTGATAAAACTGAAACTGAATGTTGAAAAATTAAGTACTGAAAGCTAAATACTGAAATTTTTTAAGCTGAAAACTGTTTGGTAAACATATTAAGTACTGAATTAAAAAAATAATAAATTAATTTTAGTTCCGATTCTCTCTTAATTTACTAATGGTCATAATGTACTTATAATAATGGTGGAATGGTGGTGATGGGGCGGCAGCGGTGGTGTTGGAGTGCTAGCTGGCGATAATGGTGTAATGGTGGTAGTGGAGTGATGATGATATAACAGTAGCAGCGACTGGTGGTGGTGGCATTGGCAGTGGAGTGATGGTGTAATGGTGACACTGAGTGATGTCAGTGGCAGTGGAATGATGGTGTAATGGTGAGAGTGAGTGATGTTGGTGGAATCATAGTTGTGCAATGGTGACATTGTGGTGGTGGCGACGGCGAAACTATGGTAGCAGTGGTTGCAGTGATGTAATGGTGGTGGTGATATAGTGGTGGAGGAGTGGTGGTGGTGGTGAGTGTGGTTGTGGTGGTGGTATGGTGATTAAATGCAAAATACACAAAAATTTAATCAGAATTAAGTAGCTCAAAGCTAATTTTTTTCAATTTTTAACTTACATTTTAAGTAGCACTTAATTTGTTAAGTAATGTATAATGTTGTTATCAAACTTACTGAATCACTTATTACTTAATTAATTCAGTTTTAAGTGCTGAATTTAAGTTATCAAACAAGCCATAACTCACTAACTTTCTTCACTGATGTATACAATACTGGCCTAAAAAAATAAATAAAACAAATAACCAATGGGCTTGTAGCTCAATTGATAACTCCTGGCTCTCTTTTGTGGGAGACCAAGGTTCGAGCTCCGTTGTGGGCAGTTTGTAGGTTTAGGGCTATGGATAGCCTCCGAATCCCCTGTGAACTAGCTGTTTGATAAAACTGAAAGCTGAAAAATTAAGTACTGGAAACTGAGGCTCTGTTTGTTTGGACGTAAAATATTTTTCAGTAAAATGTTTTACCTATTTTCAGGTAACTTACCCTTAAATCTTCCGTAAGTTATTTTCCGAAATGAACCCATACCCTTCTACTGCAATTCTCACTACTCAATTTTCTCGATCGTCAATCCTGACTCACGTTCAATTCCAATAATCTCATATCTCTCAACCATTTAAGCTCTCCATTTCTCTCTCTACACTATTTTGTTGATTTCTGAAAATATTTTCAAGTGTCAACCAAACACCGAAAAATAAAAGTTTAAAGTTGATTTTCTGAAAAAATATTTTGCATGGAAAATATTTTACATTGTAAAACATTTTACATCGAAACAAACGGAGCCTGAATGCTGAAATTTTTAAACTGAAAAGCTGTTTGATAAATATATTAAGTACTGGATTAAAAAAATGATGAATTAATTTTGTTCCAATTCTCTCTTAATTTACTAACGGTCACAATACTTTTGATAATGGTGGTGGAGTGGTGGTGGTGGTGGTGGAATGGTGGAGGTAGTAGGAGTGGTGGTGTAGTGTTAGTAGTTGTAGTGGTGGTGGTGGTGATGGTTGTGATGATGGTGGTGGAGTGGTGGAGGTGGTGGTAGGAGCGGTGGTGGTGGTGATGTAGTAATGGTAGTGGTGGAGTTGTGGTTGTGATGGAGTGGTGGTGATGTGGTGGTGGTAGTGGTGGTGGTGGTGGAGCTGGTAGTGGTGGTAATGGACAAAGTGGTGGTGGAGCTGGTGGTGCAGGAGGAATGGTGGTGGTGGTGGTAATGGTGGTGGTGGAGGTGTTGATGGTGGTGATGTGGTGGTGGTGGTGGTGGTGGTGGTGGTGGTAGTGGAGGAAGTGGTGGTGGTGATGTGGTGGAGGAGGAATGGTGGTAGTGAAGGTGGTGGTGGTGATGATGAAGTGGTGGTGGTGGTGGTGGAGGTGGTGGTGGTGGTAATGGTAGTGGTGGAGGTGTTGGTAGGAGTGGTTGTGGTGGTGGTATGATGGTTGAATGTAAGTACACAAAAATTCAGCCAGAATTAAGTAACTCAAAACTATTTAATTTTTTTCAACTTTTTGGCCTATATTTTAAGTAGTACTTAATTTGTTAAGTAATGTAAAATATGGTTATCAAACCTACTGAATTACTTATTACTTAATTGATTCAGTATTAAGTGCTGAATTTAGATTATCAAATAAGCCCTAAATCACTAACTTCTCCCATTAACTCTCTAGAAAAATTGCATTGGCCTGGGAAACAATGAAAATCGTTACAAATTACATATTTTTTTACCACAAATAATATAGGTGACAAAAAAAAAATTTGTCGACTTAAGGTTGTCGAAAATTCCTACTTGGTGACGAAATTTATTTCCTGTCACCTATAGTGTCTTTTGGCAACAAAAAATTTCGTCATGGAAAAATTACTTGGTGACAAAATTTTCCTCATCGCCTATTGTGTTTTTTGATGACAAAAAAATTCGTCACAAATTATTCCCTTTGGCTCGTCAAAGGTGACCCATCAATGACGAACTTTTTCATTGCCAATATAATAAATCGGTGACGAAATTTTTCGTCGCAAAAGACATTCTCATATGTGAAAATAATCCGACCACTTTCTTGCTCCTGTTGGATTTCAAACCAGAGTCTCCTAGGTTTTGCGTAAAAAAATTAACCAACTACACCACACACACTTTTCAACATATGTTTGAAATATCAAATATGTGATACATACATTTAACATTAAAAAATATTTTGAACAGCATTTTGAAGCATTAAAATATTAAAATTAGCAATTTTGATAAACATAAAAGTTGTAGCTCTTTATATTATTGTTCAAATCCAATTTAAATTATCTCAATCAAAGTTCAGAGCAAAGAGTTATGCCGGAAATATATTTGGTGACAAAGCGTAATTCATAAATTTCGTTACCAGAGGTATCCATTTGGCGACGAAATAAATTTTTCGTCTCTGAAAATGTAAAAAAAAAGATGAAAATATTTTTCGTCGCTAAATTGGTCCATTTGGCGATGAAATATTTTTTCGTCACTGATAGTTATCTTTAGCGACAAAAAATTATTTCATCTCTATTTTTACTCTTTGGTGACGAAAATATCTTTTTCGTCTCTAAATAGTTATAGTTGATAACAAAATAATTTCATCCCAGAAGTTGTCAAAACAGTGACAAATTTATTTTTTCGTCGCCAAATATACTCATTTAGTAACGAAATTAAATTTTGTCGCCACTTTTTCGTCACTAAACATACTTTTTCTGTAGTAAACATACAAATAATTAAAAATATAAGTTTCACATTCATTTTCTAGATATTTTTCCATAAAACCTAGTCTATCTATATCTATATTATATACAAAACAAATGTAGTTCTTAAAAATATAATCGAGCTCTCTCTTTGATTTTCTTTCTTATGTGGCATTCTCCTTAATAGGAGTAAAATTCATTTTTCTTTCCTTCACTTTGCAAAATCCCAAAAGTTGAAAAAAACAAAAATTGCTTTCATGCTCAAACAATATCTCATTAAAACATTTACATTTAATAAATCAGAAACCAAGAAAAAGGTGCTTGAAGTATTGGTGTCAAAGGGAAAGTTTGGAGTTTGAGCATAAACGGTAGCATCGCTAAATACCAACTCATATAATATCTTACCAGTAATTGATTTCTACACTTTCCAAATCGATGCAAGCACTATTTTTTTCGTCTTTTAGCAGGTGAATTTACGAAACAGTCTCTGTATGCATACACTTTTTACAAATTTTAGGGATTGTTTCGTAAATTCACCCACTAAAAACAAAAAAGGAGTGTTTTGCATTAATTTAGGGAGTGTAAAAATCAAATTTCTTACCTGTTTCAAAATAATAATTCTCGAAAGTAGAAAATCTAATAATAATTCTCAAATATAGAAAATCTAATACTCCAGTCTAGTACTCCCGAGGGTCCGAGGCTATCGTAAGGTTTAGCAAAGCATTATCTTCAACCTCTTTTGCAACCATCACTAAATTTTTTTCACTCCAATTTTTTAGCTTTAATTAAGGTGTTTATACTAAACTAAATTTTATTTTTGTCAAAGGTTAAATTGATTCCACTAAACTAAAATATCCAACATATTTTCTTCCAGTAATGCAATACATTTCTACAATCTTTAGGCTCTATTTGAAACCTAGAGAAAAGAAAGGAAAGGAAAAGAAAATGGAAGGGAAAATTTACTATTCTCTAAACTTGAAATTTTTATTTTCTTCTCTCTTTCTCTTTCCGCCAAAAAATAGGAAGGAAATTTTTTAATTTTCCTTTCTTTTCCATAAGTTTCAAACAGAGCCTTTATTGAAAACTTCTTTGACTACAAATATCTGCAAGAAGTAGTTCACAATTTCTAGCTTAGTGGAACGCCCCAAAAAACAAAGCCAAATTTCATATCCTAAGAGCATATCTCCAGTCTTAACCCAAAATTTTACCTAAATTTGGGTCAAATTTTGGGTAAAAACCCATTTTGGATCAGGCTTACTCCAATGGCAAGATGATCTTTTACCGAAATATATTATTTTTTAAGTATTCAATGGCAATAATGCAAATAATAGAAGAGAACAAATTTGATTTGGGATAGAGAATGATTGACTGCTGTGAAGAAAAAGAAGAAGAACTCGGCCCACCACCAACCACCCAAGCAGTCTAATCACCCACAAAACTTTGATTCATATATCATTATTTTCCATCCGTAGGAACTCATTCTAGTGGCAGTGGCATTGTGAGAGAGAGAGAGAGAGAGAGAGAGAGAGAGAGAGAAAGAGAGAGAGAGAGAGAGAGAGAGGGAGGGGGGGGGGGGGGAGGGGTATCCAAACTTGAGAAAGCTAACGGCATACTCTCAGAATGACATGGAAGGAGCCGTTAAAAAGAGAAAAGAGCCGTTAGAATTTTGGGCCCGTTTGATAACCATCTTATGGGTTGGGTTGGGATTATGAATCCCATGGGTTTCACAATTCCTTATTTGTTTACACATTTGAGGTTGGGATTGGGAAGCCGAAGGGACTAGTAGTCCAGTCATTAGAGGGTATTGGGAATCCTCTCTTGGACTTGGTATTGGTAGTCCAGTCCACACTCCTCCAATGTGAAAAGACAAAGAAAACCTTGCTTAAACCATCTAATGACAAAATACATAAGCACAAACAACAGCTTCTGGTGACAGACGATACCATCTGAGCTGGAAATTCGAAATACCTAGCTCCAACAAGTAAGAAACCCTTGTTATTTTTCTAAAGAAAAAGATCACATATTTTAGTTCTTGTTTTGAGTTCCATTAAACACGAAAAAAGTAATCAAAATTTTCATCTAGATTTTAAATTTTTTTCAAAAGTGTTTTTTTTTTTTTTCATTTTCTGATTATTTTTTGAAAAATTGGTTTGATCCAAAAAATTTCCATCCAAAAATTAAATCAGTTTTGCATGAGGGCAAAAACGAAAATGTATATCATCAATCCTATCCTATCCCATGTAAAACAAACATGATATTAAAAATCCCATTATCTAATCCCATCTCAAACAAACATACTCATCACCAATCTCATCTCCTTACCAATCCTTTCTCATTATCAATCCCAATCCTAATCCCATCTCTTTACGAATCCCAACCATCTATCACTGTTATCAAACGGGATTAGGGAAAAAAAAATGAGGAGAGACTTGAGCTGTCTCAAATTTGGGAAAAGAAATAGGTAAAATCAAAAATGGGAAAGGATTTTGGATCAAAGATTGGAGAGAATTTTTTTATGGGTTATGCCCAAATTTTAAATTTGAATTTTAAAATGGGTCAAGATTGGAGATGCTCTAATGCCCACCACCCTCAAACCCAAAACGCATTTGAGAGAGAGAGAGATCCCTGAAACTACCAGCATGTATTGATTCGAATTGAATCTTCATCGCAACAAACATACCATCGCTACCCAAGCATTTTGTGCAACCAAAAACACATTCCTAATCAACAAAAACCACACAGAAACTTTAAGCACGAGGGAAAAAAAAAACTCTATTAATCTTTTTCTGATTGATAAGAATTCTAATGTAAGTTCACATAGCAAAGAGGTGGAGTGTTTCATATAAAATTTGTCCTATAACCATTTCAACCGCCAAGAAGCTCAATGCATCATTTTACCAGATCTAAACCTTATCGTCCAATTTATCGTTCACGAGAGGAACCAGTTCCTTCAGGCTTCGTGGAGTGAGGGGCGTTCTCGGAGTTCCCGGTGACTGTTGGGATATCATGTGTCTCACGTAACCGTAAAATGTGCAACCCAGAAGAGTTATTGCGCATCCAATAGCATTCATAGCTGAGATCGGGTTGCGGAATATCAGCCATGAACAAGTGACCGCCACTGCAACCTGTGTAGAACGACAAACATAATCACAATATGTGATGATGATGCTAATGGTGGGGTGACGGGTGATGAATCTGATGATGAGGATGGTCGTTACACGAAGGCATTACAAACGACAATATAAGATTCAACAATCCAACTAAAAGTTTCTCACCTTAAGATTTCCAGCAACATTAAACGTGACAGCAGTTGTAGAATGGATCACATAAAAGATAGAGAAGTTCAAGCAGAAAGCCAACACTCCAGAGCCGAAAATAATAATGAGGGGTGAAAGAAGAGAAGTGTGTGACTGAAACCATAGCACAACTCCGGATCCTTCAAGTAATAGTGCCGGCCCTGCCAAGATCATAGTCGCAAAAGGAGCCATGTAGTACACTGTGTTTATGCTGAAAAGCAGATAGAAGAATAACCAAAAGGTCAGCTAAAGTCATAAATAACGGACTTGCATGAACTGATGGACAAAAACTGTAACAGTCTCTAGTATCTAAAACTACGTTACTTCGATGACAAAAACATGGATTGATTGTTTCACGCCGTCTTAGTGCCGATCACCCTCCCAGATCACCATACTCCGGCCTTTATGAGTAGTAGATCCAACGCTCGAACACTATGGTAGCAACCAAAGAACCCTATTAATAGCATTTTTTAACCATTCTTACCAAGGTTTTAGATTAGATGCATGTACTAGTTCTATTTCAAGCCAATAACATGCACACCTTCTCCCTCCACCCCAAACTGAGTACCATTCCACCACAACTTTATGTGAAGTAACTACAACATTGCGCAAACATGCCTTTCTCATAAGAATTCTGAAATCACTTGCACTGGAAGAACCTCCAACTTCACCCTTTTGTTTTGTTTTTTTCCTAATCACACCAGGTCAGTTAAAACCAATTCCTTCCTAAAGCAATTGTGCTACTGAAATATCCTTCCCCGTGCTGTTCTCCTGTTCACTTAGTTTCTATTGACAAGCTGCATTTTCTCTCCATCCAGACTTTTATCTGCCAATTCTACACTGCACTCATTGGCATTTCACAGAACTCCTATTGATGGACTAACCTTTTAATGTCATTCTAGTCTCATTCTAGTCATGACTCTCTCTCAATTCTGTACATATATTCTAGTCTCATTCTAGTCATGACTCTCTTTCACCTACTCAATGAATCAAATAACTTGCACAAAGGATCCAATCCAAATGGCACCTTGGTCATGTACAATATTCCAACATGAGATGAATGAAAACTATATTATTAGTACCACAAAACAAAACATTTATGCACGGCATTAGTTAGATGGCACGAAGAACAAGTTCAAGCCCATCATAGGGTAACGGCAGAAATTCTAGGATTCATGTCGACTTTTTTATGAGAAGAGAGATAACAAAGCAGCTCACTTGATCATAAGCTTTCTCAAATTACAGCACAGTGTCAAGTTAAAAATCTTGAGTACATGACAACTGCGATTATCACGAGTGAAAGCTCTTTATCTACAAACACAACGTATCTAAAAACATTAATCTATGACACCACAGAGAAGAAAAACACTTATAAAGCACAACCAAGTTTCAGCAGATTATTGCTGAAAACAAAATGGAGACAAATATAAGCAACCACTATGATGTAGGACGGTTTTAAAACACTAAGAATATTGTCGCCTACAATAAGAACCGTGGTGGTTTTGGGTGGGGAAATAAGAATATTATTTGAATTAAGTGCGCTTAGAAGAAGAAAGGAAGAAGGAGAAGGAGAAGAGTGTGCGCAATGAAGAAATAGAGAGAAAGAAAGATAAAGGTGCTTCACCCTCGATGCTCGTGCTATCCTTAGCCTTTGGTCTAGGCTTCCAAAGCCTATGAAACTTATCCAACCACTCCATGGCTATGTCATCACACTACAAGCTGTTACCACTAGAATTCACGACATATGCCAATGAAAAATAACACAACAGACTTTATAAAGACAAACCATAGAAGTCTCACTTTCCCTAGAGTATTCTGTCTTAGAGATAGTGAGAGAAGAAAGTACCTGTCAAACTTGTAGCCATGCAGCAGAGACTCTGCGAGGATAGTCTTTGTAGAAGTAGCAAGACAACCAAATAAAGCAGCACAAAATCCAAACATATTGAAACTAAGCTCAGTAATAGAAGTCAGTAGAATTCCTCCAACAATGGGCACCAAAGAAGCCCATATTCTACCATCAAATTGTTTCTTCCAAACTAGCCACTGCAAAACAACTGTTCACATGCATTTCAATTGGGCGCAGTTATGACTCAATAACATGAATGTCACGTGAGAAAGAAAGTTCATGTGGTATATTTGAAACTAACCTGTTGTCGCAGGGGTAAACGACTTTATGGTTTGCATAAAAGACACAGGAATGTAACGCAAGCTTACGTTCCCTAGTACTATGTTAATACAGAAGACAAAGGACATGGGAAAGATCCTTTTCCATCGATCTTCAGGATCAACCACTATTAGTGGCTTAAGCTTCAGCACCTTGATTACCAGGTAGGCGCCAATGGCGGAGCATATGAAGTGTATAGACGATACTGTCAAAGGAAACTTGAAATCCAGTTTCTGTGGGAAAAAGATAGTGAGAAAAGGCTTTAGACACCATATCGGGTAAGACTAACAATACAACGCACATGACAAATGGCTTCGAATTCCAATAATGCCACAATAGTTAACGAAATTAGCAAGTAGACGGTTAAATGGTGGATTGAAAACGTATGAGCAATCACATCTTCAAAAAATATGTCACTGCTCTTGTCCCACTTCCTCCAGGGACTTGCACCTCAACAATCCATAAGGAAACTCAAAATTATGACAAATCAAGACACTCTGTGCGCTCCAGACCACTCTGAAATTGTGAGTCACATTCCAAGGATCTCTGCAATCTAAGTGCCTTTAGACAGTTAAAGACTTAAGTGTCATAGGTTGTCAAGGTGGTTCCAAGGATGCCAGGGATGTCAGACCATGAAGAGCCATGGCTGTGGACCAAATGCCCTGCACATGAGTGATGAGCTGACCATTATAGTTTTTCCACCATATATATAGCATCTCTCTCTTCCAAGACAATATCAACGCTCACCTTGTCAATCTCCACAGCTGCTACTTGGGTTAGTTTGATCAAACTAAGGGCTCATTTAGCCCGACCTGACTTACAATGTTGCCTACGAGGTTCAATCCCTACCCTGAACTATGCAAGCCCTACCCACTTGTGCTCATTAAATCAAGATACTCAACCATATTTCATGGACTCTGGTGGCCGGTGCAGGTGTTGAGCAGGGGATAAGACGTAAGTTGGAGCAAGGGAGTGAGAGGGCATTGATGAATCTAAGCCTCAAGAGCGTCTATGGGAACATTGTTTTTTCAAAAAGATAAATATATTTCCTGTTAGTTGTGGTACATAAATTAAAATATGAATAGTATTAGTAATCATTAATCAACTAATTGATGTCAACTGCAACTAGTTTGTTGTAATGTAATTAAGTACAAGTTTACTAAGTATCTGAGTAAAATTGAGGTAGTGTCTTTTTACTATCTGTGGTTACATATCTTCTCTAAATTGTGTATTTATATTCATATAGTAAGACCATTATGCAGCTTCTTGAGTATAAGACTTCTACACATGAAACTCACTGTATTAGTGGCTTTGCAACACCACACTTCAGAAAAAAGCAATCAATATTTTATTCAGCTTAATAATATGGTCATTAGTATATCGTATTTCCAGCAAATCATGGACCCATTATCCATCACTTGCAAGACTAATAGCTTTGACTTTCTTGGACATAGAAACAAAATAAACATATTAGAAATGACATCAATAGATATGCAGTAAATTAATCGTCATTAGTCAGTAGCAACAAACAAGTAGCAAACATGAAGATCAAACATAGCTCCAAGAAATAAACAAAAATTAGCAAGTCCATCCCTTGTTTAACATAATTATATCGTCCACATACACACCACTTCCACCATACACATACATACAGATCACCAATTGGTCTCGAAGTTTAAGCTGCTATAAAATTTACCTAAAAAGGTACATCAAGCAATTAACCCCAAGGGGTTGACCTAGTGGTCAAGGCTTAGGACTTAGGGGTTCGAAACCTCAGGCGCTATCAACTACTTTGGGGTCAGTCCATAGGGAGCTTTGCTCCTCGTTTAATTGGGCTCCCCATGAGTGGGCAGTGGGATTGGGCCCCAGGGTGCGCGTAAGCTGGCCCAGACCCCTGAGTTATGAACAAAAATGTACACAATCCTAACACTCTCCATCACGTGCAATCCCATCTAGCACAGGAGGATGTAACCGTCCGTACATACACACACAGATTTAGATCGCAAATTTAACAAAACGTAAGCTATTAAAAACTAGCCCAAGATATCAAAAGACAAAAATCAAGCTATCTAAACAGAAATACATACACAATTTTTTTCATAGCAGAGGTTGTCCGGGCCAATTTAAGTGCAACTGGACTAAATATATACACACGTGACCAACATACATGTTAGAAAACAGAGGTGGAGCAGCTGAGAATGAGAAAACAGAGGAAACAAACAGACCTGAAAGATCCATTTGTTCATGATAATAACGGTGACGTTGAAACCCCACCACTGAATTATGGCGAGAACCGACCGAATCACGCTCCACTGGCACAACGTAGCCTCCTCCATCTCTATCCCTCCCCCAATCAAATTTCGAAAACACCGTCCACCCAGATCCAGACAATTTGATCCAAAGATCCACAATTACGGACCCAATTCAATTCCAGAGGAGGGAGTGGAGAGAAGCTGGAGAAACAACAGTGGAGAGAGAGAGAGCGAGAGAGAGAGAGAGAGAAATACAGGCTCTAATTGAGGGAGAGAGAAGGCCAGAAGGGGTGAGCGTTACGGTATACACGCCGCTGTTCTTCCATGTTAATTGTGATGTTTGAGGAGAAATTTTTACACATACCTTTGTATACAGTATACTTATACGTACATGTAGTAGTAGTATTGTGATAATGCCCGGGCTAATTTACGCGTACCTTAATTTATTCCATCCCGATCAGGTCAAAAGACCACTAAGCAATTCACAAGATTTTTTTTATTACGACCTGATCCCGAGAATCAAACCTTAATTAATGTATAAAGAACAAATTCACCAACCAACCAAATTAACATGAGATCATTCCCATTTTGATAGTACTCTATGAAAAGACTTGTAATTTTTAAATAAAAGAATAAAGTACTTTCGTACACGATTTTTCAGGTATTTTTTGCACCAGATTAAATATCTCGATTGGTATTTTAATTTAGTGCAAAAAATTCAAAATATATATAATTTATATATACGAAATCATTTTATTTTTTGATTCAAAAAATACATATTTGTTTGGAAAATGTTAAATCTCTTGGAGGGTTTCAATTTAAAACTAATTGGCAATATGTGGAGTAGCCGGTATGAATTGATGAGTTGACTCGGGCGATGGAGACTTGATCACACGATATGAGACCACCCAAGACTCTGATACCATGTTAAATCTCTTGGAGGATTCCAATCTAAAACCAATTGGCAATAGGTGGAGTAGTCTCTAAATTTTATTAACCAAGCTTAGGTGGCTTAGATGAGCGATGTGAGACAAATCTAACAGAAAATTACACATTTGTTTGTTCGTAGGTGACTTATATATCATTCAAAATTTCTATGATGCCCCATTGTGGTATTGGAGCATCATGCTCTCATTTAATATGGACTATTAGATCAGGTTTTAGGTTAATCTAGGCCCTTAGATCAAAATCACCTCCAAAAAATAAGACTCTTCTTATCATATTTTACACTGATACTTACCACAAAATAAGACATACTTGTTTACAAAATAATTTTGACTAATTTAGGAGGTTAACAGGAAGGAGAGAGAAGGGGGCATAGATCCATAGGTTGAGATTGAAAAAGAAGATCCAAGAGTAAAAAAAAAAACGGGGGTATGATGACCCCTGCTTTGGGGCATGGTAGCCGGACGCTCATTTGTGGAGTATTGTTTCGGAGTCACGTCTCTCTCACTAACTCGCTATTTACGCCACAAGGCCCTTGACTTTGGCCTTTTTGATGGTAAAGTACCACGCACACTGTCTCCACCTTCCTCTCCCTGTATAATAAATCATCAGTTCTTAAATTAATGGAACCATCGGATGTGCGTAGAAACGACATCTACTATACATATGATCAGCATGCACCAAACGAGTACAAATATATTAATATCCGGATAAGTGTACATACACAGCAGCAGTAGTTAGTTACGTAACTCATAGAGGGTCTAAAAACTGTCCATAACCCTGAACCCCAAAAACTTTTTGACGAGACTCAAACCATAATCCCTTTGTGAGAGGATAAGGAGATAAGCCCTTTGGTTAGCTCTCTCTCACTACCGTCAAATGTTAAGAATATCCCATAATGATACTCCTGCTTAACTGTACCTTTGTTCTCTAAATTGAATTTTTCCTGAATTTTCAATTTTGTATTTGGTCCCCACAATTTATAGTCAGAAAATTCTTCCTAGGTTATTGAGAAGTCAAACTACTGTATGTGGTCCCACAATTTAGGCAAGAGATTCGAGCCATTAGATTGTTTACTTTTTCCTACCAGATCTACCGTCAAAACTACTGCACTTTAGGCTTTCTCTTGTAATAAAAAAACCTACAATTATGACAAAAAATAAAAAAAAATACCCCATCTACTAAAGAAAAAAAAAACAAATAGCTGTCTGTTTTTTTTTTTTTTATCTAAAGCATTGTTTTATATATGATTTTTTTTAACATCAGTCCATATCTTTATACGTCTTTGATTTGTCTCGTTGAGACGAATGATTAACCTTATAAATTATGACGAAAAGCTAAACAAAAAATTACGAAAAGTAAAAAATATAGAAATAAGTTCTAAGCAAATAAGTTTATAAGAACACAACCTTAGGCTAGGCTTAAATTATTCAATTTAAATATTTTGAAGTTATTTACTCATGTTGACGAAGACTATTGAAGAAGTAAAAAATATTCACTAAAGATAAAGATAATACGAAGCAAATAGTTTATTTTATATTTTAAATAACATTTCAAGTTCAATCATATTCTCTCAATCCCATTTTGTTTGCTCTATACGAGAGTTCTAGTCATCTGAGCTTTAATTATAAATTTTTTTCCCAAAAGGTTTTTTAAACTTTTATGCACCATTCCTAGGGATCTTTTGAACGGTGTGAAATTAAGTTAAGACAGCCAAAATACTACGTAGATTAGTCAGTTAATCTTGTCTAAATTAACATTTACGCGGCCTTAAAATGTTAAAAAGCACTAGTTTTTAGGAAGCTAGAAAGGTATGGTTGGTTTTTTTTTTTGGATATAAATAGTTTAGTGCTATTAAAGAGCTCGAAATTAAGTTTTTAAGGGTTTTTTTTTTACTTGTAAGAAGGTTCTACGTAGTATAGAAGTAGTAGTATGTGTTTTGAAAAAATAAATAAGGAAAAGAACTTGGCCAAAACATAGCAAGTGCGCATGTGCAATGAAACATGACACAAGCGGCGGGATTGCAGAGTTGAATTTTGGCGAAGGGGAAGTGGGTGAGAAAGCAACTTGTAGTTGAGTACATTTGCTTGTTAGTTTTCTTTTAAGCATAAGAGATTTTAATGATATTTTAGATTCGGAGCTCCGCCATCCCGAGACGATGGTATCTGGGTACTAGCTCCATGTTAGCAGGCTATGTTGACGGTGTGAAAAAGTGAAAGTTTGGCTCTTACATAGATGCTAGACACTAGTTTCGTCTCTTAGTCTTTTCATGTATTGTGTCTCTGTTTCTTTGTAATTGAGTGAAAATCTGTACTTATCATATGTCTTGTTCTATATTCGGAGTTCATCTGTAGATGCTATATGGCTTGATCAATGAATTTGATTCTTCCATTGGGGAAAAAAAATTCCCCAATGTACAAATAGATGGAATAAATGGAATGGCAGGGAGAAAATGAGAAAGGAAAGAAAGAGACGGTTAAACGGGCAGGTGCAATGTTTGGATCAAGAATGCTAGTTTAATTCCCCAATGTTTGGAGTATCACTAAGGAAAAGGCGCTTCTTTATTAGAGCTACAAAGTGGGCCAGCTGGCAATAAATGATCTTCTTAATGCGGCATTTGACTGTCTGTTTTCGCAATTGATGATTCAGATTCGCTGAGCACTCTTACCGATCAATGTTAACTCTTATCGATAAGAATTGGCAAACACATCTGAATTATTAATTGTCGAGATGGACAATTTGGGTACCGAATTACATGGTGCATTGCATGGTCTGCACTAGAGGACCCGCTTTCCTAAAAGGTAGAGGATGGAGCGATCCAAGATAGCAACATCCTTTGGAGCATGAGTATAGGAACTCTAGCTAGGTCCTTGTGTTTTTGTGAAGAACGTATTACCCGAGACTCTGTTTTTTTGGGGCCTCTAAAACCAATCATTTTCTTTGCGCATGATTCCTAATAAGTTTTCTCTCTAATTATTACTTTCAGTTATATCTATCTATTTATACTCATTATTCCTACAATCTTTCTCAAACTCCAAACCGAACTAAGTCTATATATTTCAATCGTTACACCGATGGTCAGTTAGACACAACCGAGATAGCAAGCCCAATATGCCTCGACCTTGTATCAGCTCAAACCCAAACCTTACTGGACTATTACCGCGATGATTGAAAATTACCAAACTAAAATTGACAAGAGAAAATGATGGTCAAGAATGTGTTTTGATAATTAAATTTATAAAGTATTCGTTTGGCTAGAAAGCCAAGATACCAAAATCAGGTCGAGAAAGGGATTCACTGTACTTTTATTTTTTTATAAAATTGAGAAGATTATATTTAGAAACGCCCAACGACACTTATTTAATAGAGTACATTATAAATATTTTGGACAAAATCAAACTAATCATCTGAACACACAAGGTAGTCGATGTCTTTCACCCAAACCCAGACATTGAGCCTGACGCAAAACAACTACACTCACTATCTGTTGTAGATTTATACGTAGAATCAGCAGTCCAAAAAAAGATAAAGTGTTAGTTAAGATAAAAGACAACAAGTACTCAGACGATCAGATGAACTACAACCAAGTATGAACGCAGCAATGAACTTTCAAAAGCTACAGATCTAACAAAGTCATCACAAGTTGCCTTGCCAAAAATATCGAGTAAGGTAAGAGCATTGTTTGTACGGATATTTTATAAAGCAACATTGTCTCTGAAAGAACCCGATTTGTAGACGAAATATTTTTCTGAAGACAAAACTAACAACTCTCAAGAAGACGAAAGACAAAATTTCATGGATCAAATGACAAGTTGTTGATTTGAAAAGACGAGAAGTATATATTAGGCGTAGACCAAATTGTGTACCCATAGTTTTTTAGCTGATTTTGAAATGCCGGAATGATTTCCATTACTTTTCCCTGTTAATTACTGGAGTGGAGTGACAATGTTTGCACTGTCCTTCCAACCATAATTATTTTTGTTTTTTCATCCGTATCTACCTAATAAAACGCAAGGGTCTTTGAAAATATTTCTAAAGAATATTCTCTCAACGGTTCAAATTTCTCCATGACACAAATTTTATTTATTCATACAAATAAATCCAACGGTTCATATTTCTCTACCCTTCACATACAAACTAATGGCATATTTTGTACCCTTCACATACAAACTAATGGCATATTTTTTAAATAGCGTGCAATCGTGGGGCTCCTGACAAATCTTCGGCTGACTTTCAGTTGTGCTCAGAAGGTAATATTGGTTATCTAAAGGGCAAGATTGATTTATTATTAAGCAACATTAGCGCATGCTCGATAAGGAAAGAGGTAAGGAGAGAGGGCCAAATCAATAATCAATCTCGGTAAATATTGGTTATCCAAAAAAAAGGTAATGAACCCTTTACTTTCTATAATTAATTCTTCCCATGCAATAATTTTTATACAGCTGATACAGACTTCTTCTGTGATTTTCACAAGTTGGAGCTTGAAAAGGAAATAAACCATTTTCCTATTTCTAAATTCAATTATGGAAATCACCTAAATTCTATAGCAACTTCTGCCATTCTTCTTCTTTACTTTCTCTACCTCTCTCACCACATCACCTAAATCTGCTTCGAAACTACTATCATTTTTTTGAGGTGAGTTGATCCATCATTTTTTTAAAAGTTGAGTTCTTTTTTACAGTCGAGTTTTTCTTTTCTTTCTCGGTGTCCTCTTGAACATGCACAAAACTTTTTATTAATTAGTTGGCTCTATTTGTGTTGACCATGGGGTGTCACTATCCAACCATCTAATTTCATCGACTGTCTATGATTCATTTGTGTTTAGGTGTCTTTATTTCTGTTGAATTAATTCTTCTCATTGAATTAAAACGTTTTGCTTTTGTTACTATTGTTGTGTTACTAAATATCAAAAGGCATAGTTTTGTGAAGTTTTTTGAAATTTAAACATGAAAGGTATGCTAAATTAAAAGGGTGCTAAATTGCAATAATGGGTCATCATTGAAGTAAAACCACAAATTTTGGTAAGAAAGAATTGGAAGGTGTAAAATTTGAGTTTTTATGGTCTTCTCTTGAAAGGTGTAAAATTGGTGTCCCGTTTACCGAATAAATAGTAAGAATAAAATTAATATGCTTCCAGTGACTGAAATAGTCGAGACACATGAGGATGCTCAAGTAGTAGTTGAAGAGCAAAATATGGAAGTTGACCATATAAACTGTGCTTTTCGGTCTGCTAACAATACGGAATTTCCTTTGTTTATATAAATAGATGAAGAAATAAATGCACCTCCCGTGAATGCTCATGAGGCAAAGAAGAGAAAAGTGACCCACCAAATGGTATGCATTTATAAAAATAGTGACACGCAGTAGAGTTTTTTTGTTACTAGACTCCAAAACAAAAAAACAAAATCAATGTTTGAAATACATTCATCTTTTATCCGAATTTTGGGCAATCAAATCTCTTATTATTGTGGTGGTGTGATTCTTTGTCTTTATTGATGTTTATAATTATTTTTTTTAGTGGCTAATTTAATTTTTTAATCGTTCCTGGCTTTGCAGATGTAATACTATGATCCTGTGACTGTAAAAACTTGAATGACCTATCTCTTGGTGATTATGTTCTCCATTTGTATGTTAAAATAGTGTTGTTGACACTATTGTTTCATTACTATTAATATATATATTTTTTTTTGTAGATTTGAGATGTTATTTGACTCCGTTTTATATTTTTTCAGTTTTTTTTTTTTTTTTGATAATCAAAATTTTCCCGAGGGATTACAGAGATAGGGAAAAATCCTTAGTTACAATAGAAGCTAAATAGGAAGAAGCGGAAGACACCCAATTAACAGGCAGCACACCCCTAAAAGCTTCAGAAGCTACTTCATGGGCCAACCTATTTGCCTCTCGTTTGCACCAAGCACAGCTAATTCCTTCCTCTTGACAGAGCTTACGGATATCCCAAACCATTGCCATACTTCCCAAGGGGTAACAAGCTCAGAAACACTCAATTTGATGGCTGTTTGGTTGTCTAATTCAATGGTAACTCCACGCAGACCCATAGTTTTGACCATCCCACAAGCAATACGAACAGCTAAAAGCTCCCCGTGCGGCGAAGAGGCGATCTCAACATTGACCACTCTGCCATCGACAATTGCTCCTCTACTGTCTCTGATAACCGCAGCACACTTCGCGTCTCTTCCGTTTCTCTTAATCGCCACATCACAGTTTATCTTTAGGCCACCTTGATCCGGAGCCCTCCAGTGGGAAGACGCATCCTCAGCTGTTGGGTTGTCCATATGGATCAATGCAGGGATCTTGAGACCCGAGATTTCATAAAGAGCCTCAATTGCTCTTCGCATAGTTGTCTCCGGATCAACATGATTACTATTGAAAACAAAATTGTTTCTCGACTTCCAAATCTGCCACCCATCATCACTACTTTTCCCAAGACTCCTGTCCAAGCTTCAACAACCTGAGAGGTCCATCTAAGAACAGAATCAGGAAGTCCATGACCCATATTTAGCTGAATACTGCACCCAAACCAAACCGCACGAGTCCAGCTACAATCAAATAGCAAAGTGTTCAATGGATTCTTCATAATTTCCACATATAGGGCACATATTGGAAATACCACACCTCCTTCAAACCAAATTTTCCTTTGTTGCAAGACTATTACTGCAAGCCCACCACCAAAAATGTCTCACGTTGTGCAGAATGTCTAGCTTTCAGATTACTGGCCATAAATTCTTGTGGGTGTCACGACCCTGACCCGCCCCTTGAGGTCTTAATCATGACAAATGCCAGTGATTTCTCACTAAGGCCAAATCACAAATCAAATACCACCTAAACAAGTGATAATCAAAAGGGGCTAAAACATAACAGCGGAAGCAAAGGTCAACTTTTATTAATAATAAACCAAAGTCTTACATAGGTTTTACAAAACGAAAGGGAAACCTCTCAGAGCTGTGCTTACTTATAAACTCAAAAGCTAAACAAACCATATACAAACTAAGTGTCTACAAGCATAACTTCCTTCAACAAGTTTCCAAAAATACTACACATCTCAAAAGTAAACACGCCACCACACTATGCGTCGCTTCCTGAAAGGTGGAAAAGAAAATCCATAAGCCAAAGCTCGTGTGAATGATTAATACTTAACTCACATGCCTTCCATGGACATTGCAAAATAATTCGATAATATTTCAAAATAAAGCACTCAAAACCATAATCCAAATATAATGCACATTCCGATATTCAAAATTCAAACGCTACCGGGCGTCTCCGGTAGTGGATAAGCCAAACGTCTATACGTTATCCCAAAACACACACCAACCTCAAACACCCTTGCTAGCCATTAAGCCATCCCCTAGCAAGACCGGACGTTGGGAATGCCATTAAATAGATTCGCAAACATTTCAAAAATAAGTCCACCTTCCATTGGTATCCATGGAGTACACAATTTATAAAACATGTTCAAATAAGCTCGTTAAGCAAAACAAGTTCAAAACCATGTGTTTAGGTATTAAATCACTCACCTCGGCTCTACGAACCACCCGAGCTTCCTAAAACAATTAGGCAATAAAAACATGATTAGAAGATGCTACGCAAGCCTATTTTTATGAACATAAGGTCCTAAAGTAAACATATGAAGTTAGATAGCTAGCCCAAGAAAATAATCTCAGAAACTGCAGTTCCACCGAATTTAACGCTAAAACTGACTTTGCTCAAGAGTAACTAAGACACAATTCTCATGCATTTTTTTTAGCTCTACGAGTCTAGGTTCAAAATCAGAAATCGGATCGCAATTTTATCGCCCGAGCTCAAAATTATGACCGTTTCCCTAACACGTGTTTGTGCAGTCAGCACAGTCCGAAAACTGTGCGCCACATGGTCTCGAATTTTTACAGAATTCAATACTTCAAATCTGATCCCGAAATTTTTACCATAGATAAAGGACTCATATAGGAACTCGCTAAAATTTGGTTCTCTCTAGGTCTCTCTAAAATGAGAGTTTCTCTCTCTAGAAATGAGAGCGTGCCCTGAGTGGTTTTTTCGTACGTTCCATTCTGTCATCCTTATCCTACTCTTTCTCCCCTCCACCGCCATAACCTTCCCTTCATCTCCTTTCCTTCATCCCAGTCCATACCCAACCTTCATCACCCTCGCTACTTTGATTTTGTTTACTTTTCTTCTTTAATTCCTTTGCTCTGCTTTTTACTTTCTGCCCCTTCTTTCTATCCTCCTAAATTCCCCCTCAGCATTACCCCTTTGTGTTAGCTGTGTTCTTTCTTCCGTAATGGCAAACCCAGATTATTTGGATCTCGAAGAAGGCTCTGGTGAAACGGGTGAACTTAGTAATCTGTGCCTTGTGGGCAAAGTGGTGAACCAAAAAACCCTAAATGTTACGGCAGTGACGAACATCCTTAACTCAGCATGGAAAACCAGAGCCCCTTTCAGTGTGGTTCCCTGGAGCAATAACGTCTTCCTTTTTCGTTTTCAGGAAGATGAGGACAGAACCACTGTTCTTAAGGATGGACCTTGGTCGGTTATGAGCAGTCTTTTGATCTTGACCCCTCTGGTGGAAGGAATGGCGATTTCAGACCTCCATTTCTCCCACTGTCCGTTTTGGGTCCAGGTCCATGGGCTTCCAGTGGAAAAAATGTCTCGTGTGAATGCGGAGATCATTGGAAGAAGGTTTGGGAAATTATTGGCTCTGGAAACTTCTCCGGACAACATGCTGTTAGCCCGGAGTTTCCTCTGTGTGAGGGTGGACATCAACCTTGCTCAGCCTCTGCCTAAGGGGTTTTGGCTTCGTAGGAAAAACGGAAACAGGGATCTCTAGATATCGTATAAGTATGAGAATCTGCCAGATTATTGCTATGCTTGTGGTAGAATCGGGCACGACAACAGGAGCTGTAAAATGGTGAATAGAGAAGAAGGGTTAAACTCCGGTTATGGTCCAGAGCTTCGGACGAGTAGGGCTAGGAGAGCCCCTATTCCGATCGAAGAGATTCGCCAAGAAGTAGATGAGGCGGAGATAAGGGTGGAAAACCTTCTTCGAAGGCGGCCAGAATCTCTAGAGAACTATGGGGCGGCGCGTGATGGGACAGAGGTGATGGGGCGCGTGTCGCTTCCTAATCCGCATCAGATTTCGTCTACGACTGAGGAATTGTTGGTGCCACACTCTATGCCAGATGTCAATATTCCAAGAATGGAAGGTACGATTCCTAGCTCACCATCAAGCAGTAATTCCCTAGGGGGGCCTAATTTTGGGTCTGTTGTTGGATCACTGGTTTTTTCGGGTCATAATCCGGGGCCCGCAGTTGAAGTCCCTCTCCCTAATATCAAAATTAACCCAACTTACTCACCCTCCCCCAGCCCAATTCCCACTAACCCACACTATTTTGTTACCGAGCCACCTGAAAGCCCCAGAGCCACATCCCACCCTAATTCCCCAAAAAGCCCTAACCCAGGTTCAGACCCTTTTTCTAAATAGCTCCCTCCAGCCTTGTTTTCCTGATATACCCAACTCAATTGAAAAATCCTCTCCCCCCTCTCTGCCATATTCCCATCCATCATCTCCTTCTCTTCAACCCCCAACCCAATCCCTTACTTCTGAGAACTGTCTTACTTCAGCTTTCAAATCCCTTGCCATAAAGCGTAAAGCTGACGAGGATCTTCCTGAGGATCCCAAACCTAAAATTCTTCGCCTCTGTGCTCCCAACCCTAAACCTGCTCACCAGCAACCCAAAAACAGTCGCCCAACCCGGAAGTATGTCAGGAAATCTCATAATCTGTTATCTCTGCCCAAGGGAGAAGGTGGAACAGGGCTGTGTGAAGTTCAAGTTACTCAGTCTAATTTTGATGGGGAGGATGAACAAGCTATGGTCCCAGTGGAAGTGGTGGCTTTGGAAGCGATGGAGCAAGTGCTTGAGATTGTTTCAGGTGATGAGAAAGGGCTGGTGGCTGGCCCCAAACAGCCACTCCCCCAATGTTAGTCCTAACCTGGAACTGTCAAGGAGTTGGGCGTACTTTGACAGGCCAGGCTTTAGGTGATTTGGTGCATAGAAATCGTCCCTCCATCGTCTTTCTGATGGAGACAAAAAATAATAAGGCCGTGCTTGAGACCATCCGCCGTAGTTTTGGTTTTCAGTTCAGTAGTTATGTTGACCCCGAAGGGCTAGCCGGAGGGCTTGCTTTATGGTGGAATTCTGATGTGGAGATAGACGTTGAGCAAGCCACTAAGAATTTCTTCCATGTTTTAGTTACGAATAAATTGGAGAGCCATAGTTGGGAGGCTACTTTTGTTTATGGCTGTCCTGCTAGGGCTGGAAGGGCAGAGGTTTGGGACAGGATTAGAAGTATTGGTTGTACAGGGAATGTCCCTTGGCTGTGCATGGGTGATTTTAATCAAGTGTTAAGCTCAGAGGATAAAATTGGGGGAAATCTTCCAAACCAGGGGTTGATCAATGTGTTCCAAAATATGTTGAGCGAATGTGGGTTAGTCGATCTCGAGTTTAAAGGGCCTAGATTTACCTGGAGGAACAATAGAAGGGATGGAGATTTGGTTATGGAACAGATTGATATGGCTTTTGCAAATGCTGGTTGGCGCAAGTTATACCCACAAGCTACTGTCTTTGTTGAGGCTGCGGTGGGGTCCGACCACAATCCTCTCACTCTCAATACCTCTCTACCATTGAATAAAGTAGGGAGGCCGTTTCGGTTTGAATCCTTTTGGGTCACAGAGGAGGATTGCAGGAGTATTGTTTCACTAGCGTGGAGTAAAGATTGGGAAGGTTCCATGATGTTGGCGATGTGCAAAAAACTTCGGGGTTGTAAGGATTTGCTGAAGGAATGGGATCGTGCTAAATTTGGGGACTTGCGCCTCCGAATTACGGCTATTAAAGAACAATTGTGGGATGTTCAAAATCAATTTGGAAATGGTAACAACCCAGATTTTAGGGCCTTGGAGAAAGAACTGATTCGTAAGCTAGAAGACCTATGGCAAAAGAATGCCATGTTTTGGCACCAACGTTCTCGGGTGAAATGGTTGCAAATGGGGGATAAGAACTCTCGTTTCTTCCATTTGACTACCATTCAAAGAAGGCAACGAAATCAGATAGTGAGACTAAAAGACAATGATGGAGTTTGGCATTCTGAAAGCAAAGTGATTGCGGGGATCATTAAGAATCACTTCCAATCCCTGTACGATACCCCTCCTGCTAGGGACTTTAGGGATTTATTGAGCTTGATTGAACCTGTTATTACGTTGGAGATGAATGCTTGTTTAGTAAAAGAAGTGTCTCGTGAAGAAGTGAAAGCTGCTGTATTTGCGATGGGGCCTCTTAAAGCATCGGGATCTGATGGTTTTCCAGGGTTGTTTTATCAGACTTATTGGGATGTGGTTGGTGACGTTGTTTACAAAGCGGTGCAGAATTTCTTCCAAAATGAGGTTCTTCTTCGAGAGGTAAACCATACAAATGTTACACTCATCCCTAAGGTTTCAAACCCTGAAATTATTAGCCAATTTCGACCGATTAGCCTCTGTCGGTTTGTGTACAAGATTATTTCTAGGATTCTCACTACCAGACTTCAACCATTCATGGGGAGTATTATTTCAGAGCAACAATCAGGTTTCATCACTGGCCGTCAGGTTCATGATAACATCATTGTGGCCCATGAAGTGTTCCATTTTCTCAAACATAAGAGGGTGGGTTCAAAAGCTTTTGTTGCCATAAAGCTAGATCTTAATAAGGCCTATGATCGCGTGTGCTGGGACTTTATGTTTCAAGTTATGGCAAAACTGGGTTTCGATAAAAAATGGATTGATTGGATTAAGCAATGTGTGTGTTCGGTTAAATATTCCATCTATGTCAATGGAGGCCAAATCTGTGAGGTGTTGCCAAATAGGGGACTCAAACAGGGGGACCCCCTTTCTCCGTATCTCTTTTTAATTGTTGCTGATATATTCTCCATCATTATGCAAAAGGCTTTAATGAATAAATCCCTGGCTGGTGTCCGCATGAGAAAAAGATGCCCAGTAGTCTCTCATTTGTTATTTGCAGACGATTCCTTAGTGTTTCTTGATGCAGTGCCTCAATTCTGCACAAATTTCATGGAGTTGATGAATTGTTTTAGTGAAGCCTCAGGCTTGTCCCTCAATGTTCATAAATCAAGCCTCTGTTTTTCAGCAAACACACCGGTCAACCTCAAGGATGAGATCAAAGGAATTCTGGGCATGAAAGAAATGGAGAGGTTCACTACTTATTTGGGGTTACCGGCTTTTTGGGGAAGGTCAAAAAAGGAGTCAATGAGCTACCTCAGAGATAAGATCATCAGGAAAGTTCAAGGGTGGAGCAATAATCAACTAAACCAGGCGGGTAAAGAGGTACTCATCAAATCGGTTATTCAACCCATTCCGATGCATATGTTTATGTGTTTTAAAGCTCCAGTGTCTCTCTGTGATTCTTTGAACTCTGTGATTAGGAAGTTTTGGTGGGGTACAACGGAAAAAGGGAGGAAGATTCACTGGGGTGCTTGGAACAAATTAACTGAGCTAAAAGGTTCGGGTGGTATGGGGTTCAAGGACTTCGAATCTTTCAATTTAGCCTTTCTTGCTAAACAATTCTGGCGCCTTCTGACTAATCCAAATGCTCTATGGGCAAGAGTTCTTAAGGGACATTACTTCAACAGCAAATCTTGTATGGAAGCAGTTCGAGGCGCCTCTCCATCGTGGAGCTGGTGTAGCTTATTGGAAGGAAGGAAACTGATCCAGGAGGGAGTTCAATGGAGTGTGGGCAATGGAGAATCAATTCAATTTTGGGATGACAAGTGGATTCCGGATCTTATTGGGACTAAGGTTACCTTTCTTCCTAATGTTCAAAGGGAGCCTCTTAAAGTGGTTGAGTTCATTAATCAAGTCACCAAAACTTGGGATTTGGAGAAACTAAAGTGTGTTGTTCCTGCTGCGGAAGTGGAAGCCATTTGCAAGATCCCAATCAGCCTTACTGGTTTTCCCGATAAACTCATTTGGAAACACACCAACTCTGGGAATTACATAGTGAAAGCAGGTTATGGCCAGTGTTTTCTGAATAATGTAAGGAATAGTAAAACAGCCCCCTCAACATTCCATGTTCATCCAAAAGCTATGTGGAATCGTCTATGGAATATCCCAACAAATCCTAAGGTACGTATGTTTATGTGGAAAGTAGTTCGTAATTGGATTGCTTGTCGAGAAAATCTGTTTAAAAGGAAATGTGCTACTAGTCCGATATGCACTATTTGTGATCATGAATCTGAATCCATTGAACATCTACTTTTTCACTGTCCTTGGAGTCGAGCTGTATGGTTTGGAAGCGGAAAGACCTACTGGGTATTGAGAGATGAGAGGGTTACAGCTGATAAATGGATGGATGATCTGTTGTGCGGAGATTTGGCAAAAGAAACTACCAAAGAAGATGTAGGGTGTATTTTTCAACTCTGCTAGGCCATTTGGAAATCCCGGAACAACTGGGTATTCAGTGGAAAAGTCCTAAATCCCGAGGAGGTGATTTTCAAGGCAAATATGGTGAACATTGACTACCTGCAGGCTGCTTTTGTAAAGGTGAGGAATTCTCCTACGAGTACTGCACCGGTGGTTAGGTGGAACCCACCGCCCGCTGGTGTTCTTAAAATTAATTGTGATGGAGCGTATGAATCTTCCCGCAGCTATGCTGCCTTTGGTATTATTGCCAGGGATAGTGGTGGATTAGCTCAATTTTGGCGTTGTGGTCGTGTAAAAAGCAGTTCAGCATTGGCTATCGAAGCATGGGCATTGAGGATTGCATGTGCTGTAGCTTTAGAGATGGATGCTTCTGCGGTAATTTTTGAATCAGATTGCAAAAACCTTATTGACAGCATCAATGATCCGAAGGCTCAGGTGGGGTGGCAGATTACTACAACAGTAGAGGATATTAAAAGATGGGCGAGTGCAAAGCAATGGAGTTTTGTATGGACCAATAGAAAGAACAACTCAGCGGCTCATTGGATTGCGTCAAGGTGTCTTCATAGGAAAATTCTTTTTCATACGGGTTGTATTCCGCCCGAGTTAGATGCAGTGCTATGTAAAGACTTGCTTTGATTTTCTATTTCTCTTGATCATGTCAAAAAAAAAAATATAGGAACTCGCTATAAGAATTTCATAATTTTTGGAGCTTAGGAACTGCCTCAAAAAAATCTACAAAATCAGGACAGATACGAAATTTCTACTCTGCAGATTTCCTAGTTTCAACCCAAACTTCGGAAAATCACCATAAATTGAATTCTCAACGGTTTGGGGCGATTCTAGAGGCAAAAGAACAAGCTTTAAGTCTACTTTCTAACTTGTGAAGGAACCAAAACCTAATTCAAAGTTTACGGATGAGAAATTACGTAAAAACTGAGACCCAGTTTAGTGTCAGAAAACTGTTATGTACACATGCTTCATACACGAAATTTTGCTACTCCAATCCAACAAAATTCATCAACTAAACATGAAATACAACTACTAAAGCATGGAATTCAACATACAAAACATGAATTCAAGTAGGAGATATAAAAATTACCAAGTTAAATGTTCAATTCAAGGCAAATAAGATTTCCCCCAATTTTTCCTTCTTCTTCTCCTTCTTTTCTCCTTCCACCGATTCTTTTCTCTCTCTCTCTCTCTCTCTCTCTCTCTCTCTCTCTCTCTATGTTTTGATAAGAACAAAGACAAAGAGACGTGGAAGACTTGTTTTGTTGTGCTTGACTTGGGAAAAATTATTGTGTGCATGTGTGCCTTATGCTAACTTATGTTCCAATTTTTATTTAATTAGCAAATTAAGCCCAATTTCACATATCAAGCCTTAAACATATCACATAATTAACTTAAACCATAATTAAAGACTAGGGGTATTACAGTGGGGGATGAAAGATGAAGGACTTACTTTCTCCTTATTGTGAGCTTGAACTGCTATATGGAATCCCGAACGGACCGAGTAAACTCCATTTTTTGTATGATGCCAAATCAGTGAATCCTTATTTCCATATTGTGATAGAGGCATAACTGTAATAGCTTTCAATTCCTCCTGAGAAACCAGATGCTCCAATACATCGCTCCTCCAAACTCCTTTTTCTTCATCTATGACATCAGCTACCATAATGACATTACAATTCTCTGGCTTAGCAGAAGTTATTCTGAGTTTGTTTAAGGAAGGCACCCAACAATTAGGCCAAAAGTTAATATCTCGATCATTCTGAACTTGCCATCTCACCCCTTTCATCAACAATTCCCTCCCATGTAAAAAGACTTATCCAAGCCTAAGAGGCCCTACTTCCCCTACTCGCCTCCAGGAAGGAACAATTGGGAAAATATAAGCCTTTGAGCATCCTAGCCCAATATGAATTTGGTTTCTGAAGAAGTCTCCACCCTTGTCGAGCTAGGAGAGCCTCATTCATAGCTCTGAAATTCCTGAATCGCATTCCTCCTTCAGCCTTTGATTTGGTCATCTTCTCCCAGCTACACTAGTGAATTCCCCTAGCCTCTGGGTCTCCCTTCCACCAAAAATGAGAAACATAGGAATTGAGCTTATCACATAGTCCTTTTGGAATCAAAAAACACGACATGGCGTAGCAGGAAATAACTTGAC
Organism: Rhododendron kiyosumense; assembly: GCA_019656275.1. NCBI lineage: Eukaryota > Viridiplantae > Streptophyta > Magnoliopsida > Ericales > Ericaceae > Rhododendron > Rhododendron kiyosumense. The sequence continues at coordinate 104,333 of BPLS01000201.1, read as the reverse complement.
TAACTGACTTCAACATAGTCTCCTAGCCCCCATGTGACATCTGTTTTTGTTTCCATCCCTGCAGTTTCACCAGAGTTTTCTCCACTATGAAAGAGTACACCTGTCTTTGATTTCCCCCAAAAGGATGGGAGCCCTAGATACCTTGCATCTCCCTTCATTAATGGAATATCCAACAGGTCACATACGAATTATATTTTTTCAGTTGAATTTGGGCATTCGATATTTTATTAATTTCTGCCATCGTTGCTCTTTCTTACAACTTGAGAGAAAACAAAGAAATACACTCCTATGAAAGAATTGGTGGGAAAACAACTTTAGTAATTAAACCCCCTCCCCCTTTCAATTTCATGCCTTTAGACCTTGGGTACGGGTTGTGTGCATGTTTCATCAATTTCATGCCTTTAGACCTTGGGTACGGGTTGTGTGCATGTTTCGTGTATTATGTTGGTTCAGTGCAATGGTTTTTTTGGCCTTTAGTGGGTGATTTGGTTTCTATGTTGGCTTCAAATTTGGTGGGTAACCTTCAGGTATTGTTTCTAGGCTGCTGATCATGAAAGCAAAATGAAGCCCTTTTTATTCTTACCTTTACATTAATGTTGATTTGTTCTAAATTCAATAGGCTACGTTGTTTGAGAATGTCTTTTAAGTGGTAGTAACTTCATGAATGCTCTTTGATTTTGAATAACAGATTCTAAAACTGTTTTCTTGCTAGTGACCATATCTTTTTGTGATTTATCCAGGAAAAAAAAAAGAGAAAGGGTTTGCTTGATTCTTTGAAAATTTTCTTTGATTGAGAGCAAGTGATTTTAGTGTTGATGGTGCAAGAAAATTCAACAGTATTTTGGGTCAATGCTTCTAAAATAGTGCCTTTAGGTACAAGTTCACTGTTCAGTTTTGAAACCTTAAATCAAAAGACATGGTACATCAGTGTACAATTTTTAATCGTAGAACCTGTGCTAACATTGGAATGACGCCTTTTGTGAATATAACATGTTTTTGTGTGTTCTTTTTATATATCTCCTCATGGCACACATTCTCTTAGTTCCGTATAATTTTTTTTTTCATTGAGTTTGTGCATGCGCGCAAGTTGAAGATATGTAAGTTGTTTTTCCTCTTTATTTTCTGATTCAAGTTAACTAGGTCAATGAATCTGCTTGGATTATTGTTTTTGCATAGTTCGAACTGTTGGGCAATGGGTTGATATTTACACGTGAATCCAGTAGCATATTTGCTTGAGCAGATTGTTCGAGCTGTGCCTTCAGGCACGATTAATGCACTAGTAATATGAAAGAATGTAATTGCCTATGGGGGGAATATGCTGGAGTAGTGTGTGTGTGTATGTATGTATATATATATATATATATATATATATATAAAATAATTTATAAGCATAAAGGGTATTTCATTTCCAAAATTTCAATAATAAATAATTTTAGTTTTAATGCTTCACAAGTGTTTATCTTTCTTCTTATCAAAGAAGTTCTTATGTCAACAAGCATTGATGATTGCTACAGTTCCTAAACCGCTAGTGATTGGGATTTTAGATTATACGTGAACGCATTTATTCAATTGTCTCGGGACATGACCACGTGCCGTTTCTAAACCATTAGCTAATTATACGCACTCTTGTAAGTTTCTCAACATATTGGGGTAATTCAGGACAGCTAATTATACGCACTCTTGTAAGTTTCTCAACATATTGGGGTAATTCAAGGTCCTGAGATGCTAATGTGACAATGACTCACAAGTGTCTATTATTTTTCTGGTTCTGCCTTTGGTATTAGCAATGGTAAAGACCATTAACGAATGAAAAAAAAAAAAGACCAATAAAAATTTGGAGAATAGGAAGGAGCGTGAAGCAAGCATAAGAGGATTCTGAAGTCAAGAATAAGGTTAGGAATTAGGATAGCTAATTGGCCTTCAAAAGCCACAAGCCACAGCCGCCAATATTGCGCGTGTTTACCAGAATTTAGTAATTTAGGCTTCATTCTGTTAAAATTTTTATTTTTTAAATAATTATTTTTGGTTTTACGAGATATGTCATTCTCTCTCAAAAAATAAGTACTTGTTTAAAAAATAAATACTTATTTTAGTTAGCAGAAAGTCTACTGGTATGACAAAAAATCTGTACCAGTGGATACAAATCCCTTTTTGGGTCTCAAAAAAATAATTGGAGTCACTCATGTTGTTTAAAATACTTTGCTTATGGTTCCTACAAAAAATAAGTTTAATCCAGTATCGGTAAGGTATTTACGAAACATTCAAACTTTAATCCGGTATCGGTAGAGCAAAGTTTAGATGTTTTGTAAATACTTTTACCGATACTGGATTAAGCTTATTTTTTGTAGGGACCATAAGCAAATTATTTTAAACAAAATAAACGATCCTGATTATTTTTTTAGACCCAAAATGGGCCTAAAAAGAAATTTGTACCCATTGGTACATATTTGGTCTCTACTAGTAGCACCATTCTTGGGTTTATCCTCTATGTGCCTTCAGCAATGCTACCCACACAAATTTGTACACAGATTTTGTGCACAAATCACGGTGTGGGGTCCGCTCTGGATCTCACACAAATGATCCGAATCGTTCATTAAATGTAAATCATTTTTCCAACAACCCCTGGTTAAAATCAGCTCAATCTGATAAATATAGGTATTTGATTCAATCATCTAACTTTTCGTTCAGATTTCAGAATATGAAAAGTTAGATGATTGGATCAAGCACCGATAAAAATCAGATTTAGCTGATTGAAAAAATGTTTTATATTTAATGAGAGGTTTGGATCATTTGTGTGGGATCCGGAAAGAATCCCACACAATGATCTATGCACGATCTGTTTTCTTATTGTCTGTGTCAACAGACTTTCTGGTGTGCCTTTTGGTTGCCAATCTTAGGTTATTCTAACCTTATTCTGGACAGGAGATTTTTCAATACCGAGCGGGTATATTCCATGTGGTACCCATTCGGTGCATTCGAGCTGTCTGATACACTTTTGAACGGCTCTGATTGAAACTCTCTCTCTTCTCACCCCAACACTTTCTCTGTCCAAATTTGAGCAGTTCAAAAATGAAATGGATAGCTTGGATGCGCGAGCGAGCACCACGTGATACCCGCTCGGCACATAATTTTTTTTCATTATGTACAGGGCTAATATGAATAAACTGCAAACGAACTGAGCTGCTCGCAAGCAGTTCGAACCTTGGCTCGATTGGGCTGGTCTCATCTTGACTCAATTCGTTTAATAATCGGGCCAAACTCGAGCTCTAATTTTGAGGTAGTTTAGTAAACGAGCCAAGCTTAATACTCCAAATCTCGGCCAAGAAAGCTCGACTTGAAAAGGTAAGCTCGCTCGTTTATAGAGGCTCATTTGGTAAATGAATCAGGCTTGGCTCGTTTACAACCGAGACATACTCGAGCTCAGGTTTTTGGGTCATTTAATATGTATATAGCTCAGCTCGTTTGCAGCTCTAATGTGTTCACATGAGCGTCCTTGTGATAGTGGTGGATATAAATTTTTTTATTGTAACTTCAAATTCTGCTGCATATAGTAGAATTTAGTAGAAGCAATCAAGCAAATAACATTTTTTACGATATGACTGTAAATTTATGATTAAGCGGTTTTACTAATTTATGATTAAGCGGTAGTAAAAGTTGATGTTTAATTTAAAAAGCTGAAACTGCCCAAGCCTGAGATTTTCAGAATTTATTTTTTTCAGTTTTTCAAAGTCTATAGATATGTCTAGAATTTTTGGTGTTCCCAATTAATTCTTAGAAAATCTGTCCACATAGACATTATATGCACAGATTGTTCATAGATTTTTTTGTCTGGTCCACCACGGATTCCACACAAATGATCCAAGCTGTTCATTGAATGTAAAACACTTTTTCAAGGGTTCCAGTGAAAAATCATCTTAATACGATACTTATAGATACTCGATCTAATTATTTAACTTTTCATTTTCTTGAAATCTTAATGAAAAGTTAGATGATTGGGTCGAGAACTTATAGATATCAGATTGAACTGATTTTTCACAGAAACCCATGAAAAATTGTTTTATATTTAATGAACGGGTCGGATCATTTGTGTAGGACCCATTGTGAGTCCTATAAAAAAATCTATACACAATCTGTGCAGTTTTGTCTGTGTGCATAGACTGGTGAAGGTTCATTAATTCTGAAAGCTAAAATCTTGAATCTGTACAAATAAAGGCAGAAAGTCATCTGGTAGGCTGGTACAGACCAAAAAACTGTACCAGTGGTGCAAACCCCTTTTTGGCCATTCCACAGAGAGAGAGAGAGAGAGAGAGAGAGAGTCGACGGTGTGTACCCCCTTATCATGCGCACAGGGTCCCTCGTTTCTACACAACGATGGCGATTTTGAAGACCGACTCTCCCCTCAGCCGCCGCATCGTCGGCGCTTTCTTGGACTTCCTCGATTCCGGTCTCTCTCTCTCTATCTCTACACTTTCTCTCTCCACTATATGCACATATATAGTCTACTTGTGATCGCTACGTAAAGTTTGAAGTTTGATTGTATTGGTAATTGTGACTTGTAGCTTTGGCAGTGTTGTTACTCTTCCTGTTTACGTTGACCTTGTAATTTCTTTTCTAGATTATTTTCCGCCTTTATTGTGCAATTTAGTTAGTATTTTTCCCGTTTAACCGAAGTGCCTTCGATACTAGTACATTTTTTATTCTGTTTGTTTGAATTATGGCTGTAGACCAGCTGAGAAAAGAGGGGATGAATTACAAAATTTCCCCTCAATATAGAGATTTGGAGCATTATAGAGCTTGGTTGGAGTTGCTCACTACTAATATGAGTTTGCCTACTAGTAATGTTGAGTGCCTATTACTAGAAACTTGACCATCGGCAAAAGCTTATGATTATCTGCGATAGCAATGATGATGTATTGTTATTTTATTTCATTTCATTGTTTAAACTTTAAACATTTAAGAATGCTTTTGAAATGCCTTGGGGGGTTGATTTGCCTATAATGGCTGTTTCTCTGGTACAGTAAAACCTGCTCCTGGTGTTGATCTTGAAGGTCTTGAGGTAGCTAAGGAGTGTTTGTCAGAGGTCTTTAAGATTGACCCTTCTGTTGGTCATCGGGCAGATTCTGATTTGTTGGTTAACCTATTCAGTTCACGTGAAGCAAGTGAGAAACAGGAACATAAGTCAGATCTGTGTCAGGAAACATTTTCAGCAGTTGGACCAAGTACTTCCTCAGCTGAGATTGCTTCTGATCCTAATCATTCCGAGGCATCACAACCTGTGGTCTATTTTTCATCCTATTCACTAATACTTTTCTACCGTGTTTAAGATGTGTGTGCTATTCTGAATCTTGATTCTCTTCTCCTGGAATTATCGTTCCCTTAAATATAACAAGAAAATAGCGGTAGAACAGAGACAAAGCATAATATTTTGTGTTTGGTTGAAGAGATGTGCTTTTAGGAATGACGAATGACGACATGATATTGTCCTTTTCTTTTTTAAGGTACATGTTCATGGTTGCTGTTTGGTTTTACGGTTTAATGTGCTTTTTAAAGTTGCAATTGCATGATAGCTTCAATTATTTACATGTTTTAGGTACTCGAGTTTACTTTCTTCACTAAGGGTCTAGCTGTTTGACTGGATTAATAGTGAGGGGATATATAATCATGCATAACGTATGTTATCCCATCGGGTTAATAATACCACACCCCATGGTATTTAATCTGGGCCAAAAAACAACCACCGGATATGTGGTCATCTGGATATATAGTCTACTCTTATGCTCATATCCGGTCAAGCAAACCGGCCCTAAAAGCTTAACTTACTAGAAGTGCCCTACTGTGTTGTAATGTTGAAAAGGCCAAGCTTGTGGTTGTATTCTGTCGTGATGCACTTAAATAAATGTGAAGTTTATATAAGAATGTTTATACATATAGGATCGCTTTTTGATTGTATGCATTTTTGGATCTATTTTGTTTGATTACAAGGCACTTATTTCATTTTTTGTATTTGGCTTTCATTTTCTTTCATAAACTTTATCAGGGTGAGCATTGGGCAAGGGAAGCTCACACCTCAGGTAACAAGTCTCTTTCTCGTGTTTGTATTCCATTAAATGTTTATATAAGGTCTTTTCGGGGCACATGGGAGGCTATTAAATGTTTATATAAAGTCTTTTCAGGGCACATGGGAGTGGATGCCTTAGAGAGAACTAGAGGTCCAATCCTCCTTCCTGCTGAAGCGATGGAAAGGGCCCCAGTTGTACAGTTCTGAAAGATTGTAACCCTAATTTGAATTTCCCAAACAAGATTATTTGCATTTTGGTACATGGGAAGGTGAAGCCCCAGAGAGACATGGTCAATTGGGTCACAACCCCACTTAAATCCTGCTGATTAAAGGACGGCCCTTTTGAGGACAGCTTTTTTCATGAGGAATATGTCCCATGGGGTATGTAGCACGGACACGGACATGGGACACAGGATTTTTACAAAAATGGAGACACGGACACGGCAGGGGACACGGCAAAAATAAATAAATAATACATATTTTATACAAGTGGAAATATAGATTGATGAATAATCACGAAGCTTCAATATGTATAAATAAGCATCATATGTACATCATTTTCCACTTTCAACCCACAATATTTGAAGTAATACACATTTACCCCACAAAATTTTTAAAAAATGGCATATTTAATCCCCTGCCGTGTCCCTCACGTGTCCCCCTAAAATCATGAATTAAATATATTGGACACACCATGTGGTGCGTCCCATAAGTATTTTGCCGTGTCCCCGCGTGTCCCCGTGTCGGACACGGGGACATGCCGGCCTCTAGGAGTGTCAATGCTTCATAGCCCATGGGAAAGTCTTTAGCACTGATAAGCTTAAAAGGACGTGGAGAATTGTGATAAATAGGTGTTGTATGTGAAAAAGGGACGAGGAAACGATTTCTCCTCTTTTGCTTTATTATTTGGTGCCTAGGGAAATGTGGTCATTTATTCTAGCTCTTTTTGGTACATATTGGTTGTTTCATAGGAGGGTAGTAGGGATTATGATCATTTGGAGTGGAGGTAGGGTTGGTAGGCGAAGGCGTCAAGTGTGGTGACTTGCTTCTTTAGATATGGGTGGTTTCTATGGAGGGAACCCAACAGGAGAACTTTCCAAGGTGTGGAGGAGCCAATTCGCAGCTTAAGTGCGCAGTTTATTGGTCTATGTTTTATAGATGGAATTTGGGGTGGGTTACCTAGTCTTGATATTTTTAGGATCTTTTGGGATTTTGTAGATTCCTTGTTCATACTTGCAAGCAATATGAGCCTTTTTTCTATACAAGTTTTGTCACTTGTAAAGAAGAATGATAATGCTCTTATTGATTACTATGCAACTTCTAGTTATGTATGAACTACTTTTGTACTTATTCATCATGTCTCTGGCCAGGGGTTTCTGAAGATGAACTTTTTGGGCAATTTTTTGGTGCACTTGAAAAAATTCATTATTTCAAGCCTACGTCTGATGGGCATGATGACCAGGTCCAACTGGATAAAGCAACACGGTTATTTCAGAATGCTGTAATGGTATGATGGTGTGCTTATGGGTATACTTTTTTATGCAACCAGTGAATGTGTTTATGACTGCTTCAGTTTAATGAGAATAATACAGTTAACGTAAATGATCTTCATCATCGTCATCAAATGTGTAGTGAATTGCATTCCATTTTATATGCTTCTTGTCCTTTCTGAAGTCATGTTTCTATGCTATTCAAATATAAAAGACAAAAACAAATAAAGGAAAAGGAAATTCTTGTACTCAGAACAAAACTAACCATTTACTTGGATGCTAATCTGATTCCTTCAAATAGAACTCTAGGGCCCCCAAACCAACCCTTAATTCTATCTATGTTTCCTTTTCGACAAGGCACACCATTGCTGTCTTGTATGCTCCACATTCTTGCCCCTTTAATGGCACTATTGAACTGTTTGAGGGTAATATTACCTTACCCTAAGCATGTAGGCTCTGTGTGTGGTCCACTTTTAATTTTCCTCCAGCGTGGAAGAACTTGAACTCCAGAAAGTTTGAGGCTTGAATCAACTTATGAAGGCTTGAATTAATCTTTTGAAAAACTTTCCGTACTCAATCAATCAGCTACTAAATTATGAAATTGAAATTGCCTTGAAAAAGAGTCCAATACATAGGAGGTGATATACTAGTAATTTTCTCTGGCTTGTCATGAATAAACATTTGTTGATTTGAGGCTGGAAGAAAATTGTATTTGCTACGGGTCTGGTTCACGTATCCTTATCTACTCAAATTTATCAATTTAAATTTTGATTGCAAACCTTTGGAATGACCAGAATGCCTGTTTCTATTACCTCCATTATTCTACTTTTTCCAGTAAATGTAGAAAACGCTATCGGATTGATGGACGCATCCCAAAAGCATGAGTAAATGCATGATACTACTTCCTGTGTTTTGATTTGGATCAATTTTTGCATCCCAATTGGTACTTCCTGTAGGAAACAAATTTTCTTTGTTCTTCAGATTTGGTTTCAAAACATTGAGTAGCATGACCTGGTATCTGCAACAATTGATACTACATTAGATGAATATAATAAATCTCACTCAGTTTGCTTCTTTCTCTCAGAAAATTTTGCTCTCCTGTACCTAATAGTATTGCAATTTATAATTGTTTGTGTTTCTGGGTTTTTCCGTGCTTATTTCATCATCCTTCGTATTTTATTTGTCCTTGCACATCTGTTGGTGAGTCAAAAAAGCATTTGTGATACAGGAGATGCAAAAATCTGGATGCCAGACATTTGATGAGAAAACCCTGGCTGAGACCTTTAAATCACAAGGTATCCATTGATGGAATACATTACTTATTATGTTGTGTACTTGGTTTGTTGTAACTTGTTTTTAACTGATTTTCCAAGAACACAAGTATATTAAATCTATTGCCTGTTATTCAAAGCCAGTGAGATTAGGTTTTCTGCATGTTGGGTATTATCTTTGTGGTTTTATGCATTCAGATTTCTTAAATCTGATTCTCCAACTTTGTGAATATTTCTTTTCCAAGCATGATTTCACTGTTCTTTCGGGTTTTGTACTAGCTCGTTTCATGTTGTAATATTGGCCTTTTCTGTAGGTAACAGGGCCATGCAGTCAAAGCTATACCCTGATGCAATTGAACTGTATACTTTTGCTATTTCACTTTGTGAAGATAATGCTGTTTACTATTGCAACAGGTGATGAACTAGTACACATAGACGAATTCTATGATTTTTGTTTAGGGTTTAGGCATTGATTGTAATTCGTAACATGGTGGTTAATTTTCCTGCAAGAGTGCATTATTGATCGGTGCTTATTTCTTTGTAGACTATGTCTATTTGGTATGGTATTCGATTATTACTAGAATTATAGGTATTTTGACAAGCATCAGCATAACTGGCCATTTTGCTAACTCAATCGAAGTTTCCAGCTTTGTATTTCAAGATATCAATATTATCCCCGTGGCACAAGAATTCCATTTTTGTGAGCAAAACATCATCTGCAGATAGTTGGTCAGTCTAAATTGGCTGACAAAATTTATGTTGCTGAGCTGGTGATTGAGTGTTAGTCCAGTATAGGGCGTGATTTATTGAATTCAGAAAATTCGTTATAACTCCACGAATTTGATTATGTGAATCCACGCATCGAATCTTTTCGACTTTCACAAATTCAAACACACCTGTAGAGAGTCTAGAGACTAATAAAAAGCTAATTACTTCAGAGACCAGAGGTTTACATTTTCTTTTTAGTTAACTTGAATAGGATTTGGACTTGCACATCCCTTTCTGTGAAGAGGATGTTGGTTGATGAGAGTGAGCTGAAGTCAGTTAAGAACTTAAGAATCTATTATATCAAAGAGAAATTTGTTGTAAATAGACGAGAGTCAGTGTGGATAAAGATCAAGCGCACACTTGACACACTATTGCTCATGACTTGAACGTTTAGGTAGCCTTTTTCATTCATTCCAACATTTTTGTTGGAGTTGTGCAATGAAGGTTGTAAAATAATAATTTTCACCCAAATCATTTCAAGTCTCTGCTTTTAAGGGTAAGACGACTGGATTACGGGTTCGGCTTATACCAAGTTTAGGTGTCCTAGATAATTTCAGCCTGGACTTAATTGGACGAGTTACCTGATTATGCAGGATAAATTTATTCCTTACTGTCTTTGAGGGGCCTTCTGTAATTTGTTTGTGCTGTATTTGGATTGATTAACTCTTCTTGTTGCCAATTCGAGATAGGAATAGATTGGTTTATTCTGTTGGCTGATTACTGCAAAATTTTAATTTTGCTGTTTTCTGTGTGACATTGATGGGTTAAATAGAATCTACACTTTCCAGGGCAGCTGCTTACACCCAGAATCGTCAATATGCAGAAGCAATCAGGGACTGTCTTAAATCCATAGAAATAAACCCTACTTATAGCAAGGCGTACAGTCGGCTAGGATTTGCTTACTATGCACAAGGGAACTACAGGGACGCTATCGACAAAGGTTTTGAAAAAGGTTGGTATGATATCAATTCTGAAATAAATCTTGTAGCTTATAAAACAATATGCACAAGTTGGAAGCATGATGATGCTTTAACAGGGAATAACCAATAGTCATATTTCTGTTTACTGTCTGTTGTCCTTCCTCTACGTGTCCAAATCTTTATGGCTGTAGGATGGCTATTGTTCTCTTTGTTACTCGGTAATTTATTTCTCCTCTTAATGCTCTTTGATATATGTGCAACATTTTCTGAAATGGGTAGTAATTAAAGGGCAATAGTATGCTGATACTGAACTTCAGTTTAGTATGGTCGTTCTTTGGTACCTAATCCTGTTACACAAAGTGCAAAAAAATAGGCTGTTGGTTTTTCATTTGATGCAAAAGACACAGAATCAACTTACACACATTTGAAGCGTAAAGAAGGGAATTGTAACAAATATATTTCAACTTGATAATATAAATCTATTTCAGCAAGAGAGTGGTAAAGTTGGTAATTAGAAAATTAGCAGCAGCTAACCGAATAACCAAGCTGATGCTTACCAAAAAGAATATGTCGAATGAGCAGTTGAAGAGATAAACAACTACTTGTCCGATGGCCTAGAATGGGGAAAACATTTTACCTTCTTCTGGTGTGTCATTTTTGTAGTACATATGCTACTTCTTGCTGACACATATGAAATATGCTAGCACTACCTAACAGACTAGGACATTTCTAAAGGAGCTTCGGATCCCAACAATCACATGTTAACTTGGACGATCATTATGGTATGAGGAACAGGAGTGGTGACGTGGTACGCCACATTCCTTAGAATGTGGTATGTTGGGAGGCTTTTGTGGATTACGAAATTATCCATGCAAAACAGATAATGTCCTTCAACTTATCCATGCAAAACACATTCTGAGGAGCATAATGATTGTTCTTCAACATTTTTCTGTTGCCAAAACTGCACTCTTTTGGGACTCGTTAGTTTATTGCATTCGTTTTTTTTTTAGAGAAACTTTGGGATTTGGAACAAACGTTTGTTTGAATACCTAATTTGTTAGTTAATAACGCTCCCTGTAACACACCTAGTGTAAATTTTACACTCATGCAATCCTTGCTTCACCTCATCAACATTAGAAAAATTTTCTCGATAACGCAATTGAGGGTTTAGATAATAACCAGCGGCATGCAAAGGTCTATGAAGTTGTGGTGTCTAGGTATAACGAGAGAGTTATGCGCAAAGTTACACTGTAAAAGACATGAAAGTGCCTAGGTATAACGAGAGAGTTATCAACTTGAATGGCATAACATTGGTACCGGTGGTTATGTGCGGATATGTGTGTGTGTGTCCCTCTTAGAAGGATAGGGTTCTCATCAGAACAATGCACTTCTATGCAGGTTTTCTGGTATCCTTACTTGTAAATAATGTTCTAAATGGCGCTTGGCGGTAGTAGGGCGGAGACCCACCTCCAAGCGCCAAGTTGCCTAGGCAGCGCCAAGCAATTCGGCGTTTTTTATTTTTTTAACAAACCATTATCCAATCCATTATCCAATCAAATTATATTCTATGTATCCATAATGCAAGTTCAAAGTTCTACATGACCATAATGCAAAGTTTAATGTTCAAACTTCAAAGTACAAACTCAAATAAAATTAAGTAGTAGCAATTAGCAAATAAGTTGAATAAGACAATGAATAGAAATAAACAAGATCGGAGATCCCTAATGCCAAATTCAAATTTCATCTCCTTTCTCTATCTCTTCTCCTCCATACCCCTCCAGAACTTGATCTCCATCGGACTCAAAGTCAATCTCCTCATGCCAAATTCAAACTTGATCGACTTGAGTTCTTCACTTCGTTTCGTTGTCTCCTCCCACCTTTGAAGCTCTGGAGTGTGGAGTGTTGAATGGGGGGATGTAAATTAATTGTAATACATATAGATATGATTTTGTAAAATTACATAATAAGCCCTTTTAATGTTTGTACTTTTAATCCTAGCCCTTTTATGTTAATAGTATACAATTTAGGCCTCCAAAGATGTGAGCCCGCCAAGGTCCGCCAAGGCCACCAGGGCCGCCAAGTCGCCTAGGCCGCCTCCCTGGGCGCCAAATCAAATGCCAAGGGGTATTGGCGCGGCGGCGAGGTACCTCCAAGCGCCTAGGCGGCCGCCATTTAGAACACTGGTTGTAAATATTACGTTCCAGTGATTTGCTCTTTTTACAAATGAGACAAGAGCATATGCTGTTTAATATAAAAAACACGAGTACCATGAGTGTTGAACTCCAAAGTTTAAAAATAGAAACACAACCTATGTAACAGTTTCATTGCCCACAAGAAACAGACACATCCAAGAATTTGAAGCAGTCACTAAACTGTATGCATCAAGGAAAGCCCAACAGGTCCTGATTTGATGACTTTACATAGAGCAGGATGGATCATATTGTGCAGTTGTGGTCATCCTGAACATATCGGCACTGTGAAGATACACTCTCCTACCCCGTCACATGGTTGAATTTAGCATTTTCGTTGTTGAATTGAAACCATAACATGGTTACAAAATGACCCAACGAGGCCCAGCTCCTTTAGGTGGATATCTTTTGAGTTGATGATAAGGAGCAAAACATTCCGACATACATGACACTAAATTTTCTCGTAGAGCAGTTATCACCAGATGACTGATGCAATCTGGAAATTGTAGTCTTTACAAGAGTTACTTTCGCAGATTCCATTATTTCCTAATTTGAGGTTTCATTCTGCAGCCTTGCAGTTTGATCCGAATAATGATTCTGTGAAAGAGAACATTCGGGTTAGTAGTTGTTTGTTATTTTCATCACCCTTGTCATCAAGATTGTATCATCATCATCTCACTTCCGTTTTGACACTTAGGTGGCGGAGCAAAAGTTGAAAGAGGAGCAACGAAGGAGAGAACATCATGAGGTAATATCTACTTTCTGTTAAAAATGAGTTGCTCTAGGAAAGAACAAGTTAGTTTTCAGGAAAGGAATTTCATTAAGAAAGTAAAGAAGGGCCCCCCCTAGGTGAAAACCTCATGGCTGTGTATCTGCGTTGCGTAGTAGTATTATCAGGAGATGATTTTGCGGGTCTTATGATTTCTGCACACTTTTCAGTTCTCCATTTATAAGGAGTCCCCAGAGATTATCAAGGGAAATTCAAAAAACCCGAGACTTCATATTTGGCTGTGAAGCCTTTACCTGATAGAGAAAGTGGTTTTGTTTTATTAAGAAGTTCCTGTTAGCAATGTGTCATTATTACTTGACATGTGCAGTAATTTTACACATGTGCCGTAATTTTACATTTTCTAAGCTAGTAGAATACCTAAGACTTTTTGAATTTTTTGGTCGGTGTTCGGTGTCTAGAGTATTTTTTTCCGCCAAAAACGTTAGGATATCATTCATTACGAAAGGTTCTTGTCAGTTTGTGTTTAAATTCGTTTATATCAAAGAACTACTTGCTGGACTTGGAATATTACATGAGCAACGCATAAGTTCGGTGGCGGCGGCGCACTGGTGGTCTCGTTTGTCTGGTGGTGTTTTTGGTGCGGTCAGGTTTGGGTGTTTGCTGGTGGTGGTGGTGGTTTGGTTGCTTGGAGGAATCAGTCGGTGGCTGGCAGTGGCGGTGACTGTAGTTTAGGGTTAGGGTTTGGTTTTGGGCCTTTTGGGTGGATTTGGCTCATACTTTGTATGGGTTTTGGCTGGTTTGGGCTTAATTTTCATATCTGGGCGTTGTTTGTCCTTTTTTGTGCTGTACATGATTGATCTGAGCACATTTAGGCCCTTAGGTGTTCGGGCATTTTGCCCTTGGAATGTAGGGCTTGTTTGTCCAACCTTTGGTTGGATCCCCCTCCCCTCTCCCCCACTTGATGTGCCCTATCAAGTTTCCTAATAAACTTTTTGCCTTTTCAAAAAAAGGCACAAGTATAAGCTTTAATTCCACATCTTTGAAAGTTGTGAAGTTGCGGTGGTTAATTAGGTGTTTTCCTTTTTTGTTTCGTCTAACATATTCAAAGGCTTTTCCCCCCCTCCCTCCTCTTACAGAGCTCAAGTTCAGCTAGTCATCAAGAATCAAATCAACAGGCTGCAGGGAGGTCATGGAGCCATGCAATGCCTCCGCCATTTACCTCTATGCCCTTCAATGCTAATGGCATTCCTGTTGATATTGCAAGTATGTTTAGAAACATAGCTGCAAATATGCATCAGGGACAACATAATCAAGATAGGCAGGAAGGAGAGATCAATGCCGATGGAGTTGATGAGCCAGAGATAAGAATAGGTGGCAACATAAACGTGAATTTGGGAGAACAAATGCCCGAGGAGATAACGGGGGCTTTGAGATCTGTGATGGAGATGTTTTCAGGGGCATCGCCTCCTGCTAATCGACAAGATAATGTCAACGGAAGATCTGCAGATTCTGCACCTAGCTAATTTGTGTTCGAAACTCTGGAAAAATTCTATCCGCACTAGTCACTAGATTGATGCTTTCTTCTGTACTAACTTTTCAAGGTGGGATTGTTTCACGATGCTGGTTCTATATGAAAATGCTATAAAGAACTGTGTTAACTTCCGCTGTAAAACAAGTAGAAACATTTTGGTCTTTGTCATGCTCTATGTCCAATGTGCTTGTCTCCTTTTGTCAATTGGAAATGAAACAAAATTTCGTTTTTTTATAATCATATTCAACTCGTGGAGCCAAAAATTGTGACCGCAAATAGCCAAACTAATTTAGGGTTGTGTTGTGATTTCCATCATGTTTATGTGGAATCCCATCCTATTGAGCTTTATTCAAAGCTCCATTTTGCCAAGGTTTTTAACTTTTAAGTATTTATTTTTCGCTTCATTGAAAATGTGTTGGCGGTGGTTATTTATCTTAAGTATGGAGTATATCAAATCACGTTTTTATGTCCGTTTGATTGGTATGTTTAATTGTTATCAACTTCGTGAATCGATTTATAGTATTCTGCTCAGTTGAGGCCGTGCTAAGTCATATTGAAAAACTTCATATCAATTTCAACCCCCAATTAGGCAATTTAAACTAGGATCCCAAATTGAAGACGAGTCTTGCTATTTGGAAGGAAGATTTGAAGGGAACCACGCAAGAAAAAACGCATTTGGGTTCATTTCGGGTCCCATAAAAATCTAGAAAAATATCTATAAATTTTTGAATGTTAATTTATGGGGCCCTATAAAAAATTAGCTCAAACGGACATCGGTAAGTATTACTTTTGGATTTGTAGGGGTGAACTGAACAGTTTTGCCTTACGAATCCAAAAACAATATTTACCGATATTCGTTGCAGCTGATTTTTACAGTAGCTCATAAAATAATATTCAAAAACTTATGGATATTTTTTTAGATTTTTGTAGGACCCATAATGGGTCCAAATGCGTTTTTCTTTGCGTGGTTTCTTGCAAATCTTCCTTGCGATTAGAATTTCCGATTGAAGACCTCTATGTATATAAATCCAAATCTCAATTAACTCTTAGCCTTAATGAGGTTCGTAATGATAATCCATTCACCCTTAGAGCATCCACATTAGGATCTCTATTTGGTCATTTTCGGTCAAGTAGTGAGGAAACGTACAACTTTGGACTTGCATGAGTCTCGTCTCCCCAACATTTCATTTTACAATTGCTACAATTCCTCTTTGCTTTCCACGAGTAACTGTTCGCCTGGTAGAAGTATTTTAATAGTTTTCTTAATTAAATTTTGTTTTCGCTTGCTGTAACATTCTACTGTAGTAATGGAACATTCCTCCGTCCCTAAATAAATGACCGGTGTGCAAAGTGCAAACTTAAGCTTTTAAAAGGATGCATTTTTTTATTAAAAAACTTAATTTTTTTTTTACAACTTAAAAGAACTCATTGATATCTATTGATTTATGAAAAGAATTTGATTCTTTTAACGAAAAAAATACATCTTTTCAAAGGTCTTCGATTGCGCGCTGAACATTTATTTAGAGACAAAGAGAGTATATTTTAAAAGTGGAATAAAGAAGAATAAAGAAAAATATTTTGAAAACTGATTTTCGTGCTCCACTTTTTACTGATGGCGCTCCATTTTTAACGTGAAGTTACTAGTAACTTCATATAACTTCATGAACAAAGTGAAGCGCCATTAATAAAAAATGAAGCGCAAAAATCAAAATCCTAATATTTTTAATGGAATTGCTTTGATATAAAGAGCTTGATACAATATACATTTTAAAAGTGAGTAGCTAAAGTAATAAAATGGCTTTTTCTTCTCTAATTTGGTCAAAAATTTAGAAAAATTGGTGCGGATGCTCTTAGTCCTCGAAGTGTTAGTACCTTTTTACAGTTGTTGCATGTGTTATGACTTTTTCCCTCAAAGGTGGCTGGTTTGGTTTGGTGAGTGATTTACCTTGAGATCTATAGGACTACCCAATAATCTTTCATGATTCTTGCAAGCTATTCCCAATCCTCAAGGTCGCCTCGTCCCTATGGATTTCCATGTCAAACGGGATAGGCTTGCCTCCAATTCTCAGGTCTGTGATGGCCACGAAATCCAAAGGGGTCACGATCATCTCCCCCAGCGGAAAGTAGAAGGTGTTCATTGTGTCGCGCCACCTCTCCGCAAGTGCGACCAAGACGGCGTGGTCGTTCTTTGTCTAGGTCAGTATTTGGATGAACTGACCAAACCCCGCCTGGTCCACCAACAACCTGACTCGCACTGAAGCCCCCTGTACAGTTCGAACGAGCTAGCTGCTCCCCATGCCCGCGTATCCTCGGCCTAGGCCTTTGTTCAAGACAAAAACAAACAAAAGGAAATGCATTAGTACGTAAGCAATTCAAGTTCAATAGTCGATGCAATCAATGGAAGTGCAAGTTCTAAATTTCAAGTTAGTTGATTGAGTCTCAAGTTCCAAAGTCGAGGCATCCTAAAGTCGATTCAATCTTAACCGCAAGTTGAAAGTTCAAGAGTCGAGGCATCCTAAAGTCGATTCAATCTTAACCGCAAGTTGAAAGTTCAAGTTCAAGGCATCCTAAAGCCTATTCAAGCTCAAATTCAAAGTTGAGGCATCCTAAAGTCGATTCAAACTCAAGTTCCAAAGTCGAAGGTATTCTAAGTCGATTCGAAGTTCAAATTCAAAGTTCAAGGCATCCTAAAGTCGATTCAAGCTCAAGTTCAACATCAAGGCATCCTAAGTCAATTCAAGGCATCCTAAGTCGATTCAAGTTCTAAGTATCAAGTTGAGTTCAAGTTTATTGATGATTCAAGTTACAAATGTGATGCAAGTTTGGTCGATTCAATTCAAGATGCTCAAGTACAATAATTCAAATGGAAATCAAAGTAGGTGTCAAGAGTATACCTCCGTCCAAGTCATTGAAAGGTGCTTTGTGGGATCTCTCAACACTAGCTCGGGGTCGTAGTCATCTTGTTGTGGCACGTAGCCGTCAAACCCCGATGGGAGGAACAAGTGTGGCGTCGGTGGTACGTAGGCCTCCTCCAAAAATGTCGAATGCTCCTACAACTAAGCCGCCGCAACGGCTGTCTGTCGCCCCAACCCCTCCTAAAGCCGGGCCTTCTCCTCCGCCTCGGCCTCCCTTAAAACCTCATGCTCCTCGGCCCTCTGTCTCTTGGCCTCGGCCCTCAACCTGTCCTCCTCTTGGGCCAACTTCATTGCCCTCTGCCACTCCTCTCGGGTTGCCAGAACCGCCGCAACCACCGCGGGGTTCTCCCGAAGTAAACGGTCAAGCACCTCGTCGTCTATAAACTCCGTAAAGTCACCTCGTGTAACGGGCCTATGTCCCAAGGACCCTGTAGCTGGGTGAAACTTTACCTGCTCCACCGGCACCTCTGTGGTCGTCTCCTCCTCAACCACCAAGCCCTTACCTTTTGCAGGGTCCCTCGGCGGAGGCTCGTCACGAACGTCACCACCACCACTGTCGAGGCGGGGCGGGGTTGATTGCTATCTTTACTCACCACCTTGATCCCTTAGTGCACAATTGCTTCGGATTGAAGGTGATTGACTAATTTCCTCCTTGAACCCTAGGACTGGGGTTTGTACTTTGGGGTTTGATTGCTCGGATTGCAGTTGTTTACAAGGGTTTAGGGCTTTTGTAGAGAGGGTATGAGAGGTGATTTCTGTAGAGTTTCATGGCTAGGGATGATTGAAAAGTATATCAATTTCGAAACCCTAAGACCAAAGGCATGAGATGACTCATTCTGGCCAATCAAATGACGTGAATCAGTAAGGTAGTATAGGGCAACAAGATCTCTGCATCGTAATCTGTTTCGTAGCCCCTAAGTAATGCTTTGTGGCTACTAGGGTTGGAGCATCGACCAAATGCTTAGCTCCGAAAACCTTGCCTTCAAATAAGGTTGAGAAAACCCCAAGCGTAGGGTTAGATCGTCGGTAGCATAATAAACCAGTAAGACCGGTATCGTACCACAGAGAATTCGAAGATAGCTTAATCGGATTGTACGTTTATATGGTGGAGCGCGGCGTTCAAGACGGCCAACTAGGTTTTGCTTAAAACAATGAAAGTAAAAATGGAAAAGACTAGAAGCGAGTTTTATTAACTAAAAGAGGCAAGTTTAGGGATCGTCTAACCCTTGACAAAGGCCGTTACCGGTTCTCAAAATAACTCAAGCAAGAGTCATGACCGCGTGCTCACACCTGAAAGATTTAGTTTTAACAATTACGTTTATTGAAAGATATGACTAAACGGAAGGCGAACCAATTTGTTTGACAAATTTATCGAACACATAGGAGGCCACGTGCCCTCGGTGAGTCGCTTGCCAAGACCGCTTGACTAAGCACCTTACCAAGGAGTTAACATTCCTTGTTTGGACCAAAAATGCAAGTTAAGCCCTATTCCGAAAATCATGCTTTTAAGCCCAAAGATTCGAGAACCAAATAACCGCCTAAGTCCTTGGGAAAAATTATCCCGAAACTTAGCCAAACGACTACTCACCCATAGTTAAAGCATAAATCAAAGCATAAAAATGAGACATAAGTTTTAACCGATAAAAACGAAAATAAACTTGATTTTATAAAGGATCTAGTTCGCGGTTACAACATCAATAAACGAGAAAACAATAAATGACAAAGACTTACTTGAGTTCTTTAAGGAAATAATTTGAAAAGCTTGAAGAGCTGTAATGGAGTTCTAGGAAAATAAAAGACTTAAAGTTGTATTCAATGAGAGTGTCAAAGAAGAGAGAGGGCGGCATAGGTCACATCTCCCTCAAAAGTATCCCAAAAATATCTTAAAAGTGGCCAAAAGTAGAAAATATCCCAAAAGTGGAAGGTTGAAAAGCAACAAAATCGTTGTTGTATTCTGCAGGCTGAACCGGTAATGGCCGAAACCCAGTACCGGTACAAGGTCTTCACAAATGCTGAAAAATGTCAACTATGGACAACATGTACCAGTACTGGGCAACCCCCAGTACCAGTTCGTGGTTGGCAGAAACTTGATTTTTGCCTAGCCTTGGTTTGAGCAACCCAACCACGACCCGACTACCTCTCTATCCTCATTTAGACACCCGATGGGACTTGGTGGGGAGCCGCCGCGTAGCCTTTGATACTCGGACACCTCCATGAACAGCTATGGCGATACAAGCCACTTTAATTCAATGTTTAACTTGAAACTAAACAAAACAACCTTACGTGCTATATGAACTAAAAATGAAAACTTATGGATACAAACGCTACAAATTAGAGAACTAGAGCACCAAGATTATACAATCTTGGGTGCTTATCACCAAACGAGACAGAACATTCCAAAATTTTGGTCTAGCGGCTGCCAGATGGATCTCGCGGCTGAGGAAACGATCTCACGTAGAGATTTCAACTACCATATTCCACGGGTGACAGAAAAGATTTGAAGGGCGCGAGATCGATCTAGCGGCCAACAGATGTATTTGACTGAAAAACTGTATTTCTATGTGAGAGACTATTTGGGTCTGGATTGAGTTATCTAAGCCCTTGTTCTCTTTGCAACTTAAAAAGAATTTTTCAAAAAATTCCTCCTAAATTCTTCATACTTTTAACATTTTTTTCTATATCTCTCTCCACTTATTATGCATACTATTTTTTTAAAAAGAATTTTAAATTCCGATCCAAACAAAACTTTAAGTAGTTAAAAGTACTTGCTAAAGTCCGAGGTTTACGAGAAATCAATCATCAATCACTATACCCTGTTCATCATTGGTCCCGGGATTTGAAATACGGGGTGTCTACAATTTTGATTATAAATTTTTGTGTTCTACTTCGAAAAGTCATTAGTGTCATCACTATGAAAAAATGACTACGAACGTAATCTTAAATCAATTGGTGTGTTTTTTCGTATGAACGTATGAGATACGTATAGAATCGGTAGGTACATCTTCTCTGGGAGTTGTTCCAAACGAATTTTAGGTAGAAGTAGAACATGTAAATTTGCACTGGAGTTTAGTTCTTCGAGCAGTACACGTATCACTCAATTCACTGCGGCAGCTCTCCATCTGATCTGGAATCACTCCCGAGAGAGAGAAAGTGAAAGCGCGGCATCGGCTGTATGAAGTTTCGTTTCCTCGGAAATCAACTTTTGCCCTAGCTTTGGAGAGAGAGAGAGAGAGAGTCTTGTCGTAGAAGAATGGAGACCAGTAATGGTAAAGTAATGGTTATGAGAGAGAGAAAGAGAATAGAGATGCCATTTACTTTGAAGGTGGGTCAAGTGTTTACGGGGTTTGGAATCGGCTGTGGTCTTGGTATCGGCGTTGGCCGCCCTTTAAATTTAGGTATTGTTCTCTCTCTCTCTCTCTCTCTCTCTCTCTCTCTCTCTCTCGGTGTGTGTGTGTGAAAATCATTGGGCAAGATGAATTTGGGAGGGTTCTTCAAACCCAAAGATCAAAATTCTTCGGCTGCTAAAATCCCGTGTACATTGTCTTCCCTCGCTACTTTCTTTGTTAGTATGTTACTGTCTAATTTGAGTAAGAAATATGGATTGTTCAATTTCATGTTTAGTTGTGTTTGTTCAGCAGTGTTATAGCCCACATTGGTTATTATAACCTCCAAAAACTAGGATACAAGTGTGTTTGGCCTCTCCAATCATTGCCAATTGATTTTGAGTTGGATGCTTTAACATAGAATTAGAGCTAGGCTTTTGCAAACTTTTGGATAAGGCTCTCTTGATGGTTTGCTCCGTTATTTGTGCCATAAGTGCACCTTGTTTCGTTATGATCCAATTGTTATGGATACTCATTTATCTCTCAACGTGCGGATGAGTATTAGAGCTTATTGCACATTTGTTATTATAACCTCCAACACTTGGATATGAGTCTGTTCAGTCTCTCCACTTAATTGGATGATTTAACAAGCAGCATTTACAACTAGGTGGACTTTCCGTTCATTTTAATTATTGCTCAGGTGGATTTCAATGAACAGAAAGGAGAGAAACAATGACTTAAATGGATTTGCTGTCTTGTAATTCCTTTGGTGTTATGTAACATCCAAAGATTTAGCGCTTACTTTAGCATCCCACACTTTTTACTAAATGACTCCATCTTATTGCACCAAAATTATTACAAGAAACACCGAAGATAAAATACCCTTGCTACCTACTAGTGTCAACAGTGGCAATACTGAGAATTTTCTCCAATGCACCAAACCTACCAACTTTACATAAGTGACCCCATTTCTTGGGCACCTTGGGGAAGCTTTTTAACATTTCAAATGCAGCAAATATAATTCCATGTTGTCATACGTAGCAAATTTCAGTTTGTACCTCCTATTTTAAATTACCATATTCATGTATGTAAATATATGTATGTATGTATGTAAAGGAACCAAGGAAGTGCACAATTCAGCTCATGTTAAGTCATGACAGTTGGCAAACTTTGGCAGATGAGTTCCACTCAGTTGGTAACAGTTTGTTTTGTTAGGAAGTCGTTAGTACTGTTAAGTTGATGTTTAGGTATAGTACCTCAATTCAGTTGTATTTATGTTAGAAAGCAATACTTTTGTCCAGAATCTTCCCGTATGAATATAGAGATGATGCGCAGGGTGAAAGCCAATCGCAAAATGGAATGAGAAACAGATTTCTTCATCATTTTGCATTTCTGTTTGTGTTTTTCTTTAGTATGTATGTATGTGTGTGTAACTTGTATACGCAAATTAATGTACATGTGGTGTAATCACAATCAGTTGCCAGTCTTCTTGTTTAATTTCTTCTAAAATTCATATCATCCACAAGGCCTATGCGTAAGACAAAGTCTGGGAGAGGCAGTAGCTATGCTGTTTCACTTTACTTCTTAGAGAGAATACTGTTATCCGCAAAGCATTA
Organism: Rhododendron kiyosumense; assembly: GCA_019656275.1. Taxonomy (NCBI): domain Eukaryota; kingdom Viridiplantae; phylum Streptophyta; class Magnoliopsida; order Ericales; family Ericaceae; genus Rhododendron; species Rhododendron kiyosumense. The sequence continues at coordinate 81,522 of BPLS01000201.1, read as the reverse complement.
GGCCAGGGTGGATAAAACTGGCTATTGTGCCACATAACGACCTCCATTTAAGAAGCTCTGCTGTGAGCAAGTTGTTTTGGCCTGCATTGGTTCAATGTCGGGGTTTTGTTTTCCTTTCTTGTGTTTTGAGCTAAAACATGAAATGGATGTCCACATGAGATTTGATTTTGTATTGTTGGGGCTGGTAAATTTTAAAGATTCAGATATTAAAAAAAGGGGGATTGAGGATGATAATGAACTCTTGATTTGATGTAGTTGAGTGACTTGACTCTTTATCGAAAGCCTTTTTCCGGTTTATCTAGTGTTATGTAGTAGGCTGATTGGTACTAAGCACTAAGCTGAGAGTGAGTTCAATGCTGACGGATTTCTTTTTGTTGGATTTACTTTTTGACCTTTTTCCGATGGATTTTTCTTCTTGTTGCTATTTCCTTATGACCTTTTGATTGAATAACGTATACCATAAGCTAGATGTTCACCATTTTGTTGACTTTAATTTGTGCATTAGGTGCAATACCTGTGTTGAACCAAGTCATGGGTGCAACCAGAGGTGCAACAGATGTATTTTCTGGTGTTGGTAGACATGTTAACGACTCTGTATGTTAATTCTCTGTTTCGTTTTGTTTTTTAGTTTTGAATTGTTGTTCTAGAAGTAACATTTTCTACAGCAAAACATTTCTGTGAACTGTTGTAATTATTTATCCTTAAGTTAAGGAAGCTGGGAGCAAAGAACATTCAAGGGGGCATTGGCTGTGGAGTTGGTTTTGGGCATGGTTTTGGAGTTGGTAAGTTTGATTAACCATTGTTTTTTTTAGTATTGTGCATGACTTTGATGCATTGATCTCTGCTTATGTTTTTGTATGCAAAGGCTAATGGAATCACTTGGCTTTGTTAGTCATTAAATCATGCTATTGGCATCCTTAGACACATCTTTTCTGTCTCCCTGACTGGCCCTATTATCTAATCTGCGGTTCTTAGACTTGGCTTATCGTAAGTTGTATTGGATTTTTCCTCAAGTATCTGTGTATACTTCTACCTTTTTTTAACCTTCAGTCAGGGACTCAAGAACATGTTAGATTTCCGGCTTTAAAGTTTGTTTTGGTCAAGTTTGTTTCTTAGCTCATAATCTGAGCCACTTAAATGTCCATTTGAGGCTAAAAGAGTGTTGAATAATAGGTTATTGGAGATATACATGCAAAGAAAGAAACCCATTATTTTTCTATTGCAACTTAAATCATATGAGGAAATAAGAAACTAGGATTGGAAGCACGAAAATGCCTGTGGAAAAGTATTTCAAGGTTCTAGCAACTGCATTGCACTGGCCTTGCAACGGGAACATGCTCTGTTAAAGTGTCCACAGGAACCATTAAACCACTAGCAGCATACTTAGGTTGTGTTCTTTTACACTTAACTTACACTTAACTTATTTTTCTCCCTTTTGGAACTTAAATGAAAATAAGTTGAGTTCATCCATTGTTCTAAACTTAAACTTAATTGCCTAACACACACAAGTACAATACAAGTTAAGTTTAAGGATGGGAAATATGTTAAGTTAGAAGAATGGATTGAATTAAAAAAAATAAGTTTAAGTTAAGTGTAAAAGGACACAGATCATAACTTAATGTTTGGGAAGAGTCGCTAAAATGCTTATTCTTCTGAACATAGTCGGCTAAAAGTTGATTTTTGTTTGGCAGGTCTTGCCGTGAAGCCTGGAGTGGTGAAGCAGATCCAATCTTCTCTTGTAGTATGTACCATAGTTATCGTACATGGCACCTTTTAGTGTCTCACCTTGCTTCTGTTTTTTGTGTGTGTGTGTGTCTAAAGTTGAGCTTGCACATTTGCTAGCAAGCAGCGACAAAGATGATGATGAAGTTTGGAATAGCTCCTAATTTATCCCTTGATCAAAGCCTCATTCCAGCGTCTCTGCAAAGTAGCATAATGCCCTCCAATCAAAATCCTGTGGGAAGTATCATGCAGTTGGCAACACAAGCACCCGACCACACATCTCAAAGCTTCCCCACAGGTGGAAACTTGAGTGCAGGTTCTTTTGAAACTTTTGCATCAAAAAAGGCTCCACTAAAGCCATCATATGGTAGTCGGACGGAGGAGGTTATTGGTAGTTTTCTGCGGAATCCGCTACTCAAAGACGAGGGCAGCGAACTTAATGAGCTGGTAGGTAGTGAATTCCTTACCTGAAATTTTCTTCCTCCTACCTTTGGCTGAAACATTGATAGTTTTGTTTTTTTTTTTAAACTTCACTAAGTACATCGGTTGGATCATATAGGAATCAGCTGGGTATACAACCTGATCAAATTGGCACCACTTTCAACTGTTTATCAATGTGGCCCTTGCCAGAATAGTTCCCTTAGATGGATGGATTAATGCGTTTGGAATTTGCTTATTTGCCTTCATTCCACCAATTCAACTAGCTTGATTTGTGTCTCTAACGCAGAACATAGAACATGTAGCACAGACACAGATACGGACTCGGAGACGGATACGAACAACGGACACGAAATTTCTTAAAAAATTGGGGATGCGGACATGGCAGGGGACAAGGCAAAAATAAATAAATAAATAACATTTATTGTATACCAATGAAAATTTAGTTAGGCGTATAAGCTTGAAGCTTCAATATTTATAAGCAAGCATCATATATATGTCGTAAAACAAAATATTTATTCCAAAATATATGAAGCAACTACACATTTAGCCCCCAAAGTTTTAAAAAAATTGCATATTTAACTTTTGCCATGTCCCCATACGTGTCCCTGCGGTGCCCCCCTACAAAAATTAACTAAATTTATTGGACACACCACGTGGTGTGTCCCATACGTATTTTGTCATGTCCTCGCATGTCCCGTATCCCTATGTCGGACACGGGGACATGCCGGCCTCTAGGGGTGTTGGTGCTACATAGAGAACAACACAGCCTGAGGATTCTCTCCAACATACCGTACATGTTTTAGTTGTCCACTGAATTATCCCTGATCCGTAGCAAAATGTTATGTCACATGCATCAAACCTTCTCCAAGGCTTGAATTTTATTTAGTTTTCAAATTAAGGGTCCATTTGTTTTGATGTAAAATATTTTATAATGTAAAATGTTTTCCATGTAAAATGTTTCTTCCAAAAACATATTTTAAATTTTTATTTTCCGGTGTTTGGTTGGCACATGAAAGCACTTTTCAGAAAACAACAAAATAGTCAATCCACATGCAAAAAATAAAAAAATATAAAAAAAAAATGTGTATATATATATATATATATATATACACGTAGAGAGAGAGAGAGAGAGAGAGAGAGAGAGAGAAGGTGACTGATGGTACTGAAATGGTGGAAGTTACAACTTACAAGTGAACACCTCAGTTGGGGCTCAGGGGAAAAAGTCCATCCACTCCCACGGGGTACTTACTGACTTTTTGAAAGGAAATCATTTTCACCTGGCTCATGGAAAATATTTTACCATGGAAAATGTTTTCCAACTTTTTGTCCAACAAACAAAGGAAAATAAGTAAAAATTTTTTACACAAATATTTTACTTCCAAACAAATGGAGCCTAAGGGTTGAGTTTTATTTGTTTGCTTGCATTTTGTCGGTTTATTTTGAGGTAAAATTGTCAACCCAAATGGGTGAATTTTTTTTTGTAATTCCTGAATTTCTCCTTGTAGGATGGGCGTCTGCGGTCAGAAAACAACGTGCTTCAGATGGTAATTTCATGCTTTCACTGTTAATATTTCTTCAAACTTTTAACCAATCAAATGAGGTGATGTTCATTGTTATAGTATCTCGAGGATTTTGCTTATTCCATGGAAGAACAAAGTATTTCGGGATAGAAACATGTTGAGAGTGGCGGGTTTGTTTATTTGTCTGGGACTGAGGAGAAAAAGAACATCCGACTACTAGAGTTTACCAATAACAAATTTGCTCGGGTTCCAGTAAAATGCAATTGGTGCCCTGTTTTAAGCTAAATAAATTATTCAACACATAACTAGGACTACACTCATCTATTCTTTTCCACTTCTTTTGAGTGGGTATTCATTGGAAGCATGGTATTTGCTGTGTATTCAGTTGTTGAAACACCAGCAAGTGATCGAGGATCTTATGAAGGAAAACGAGAAGCTTCGACGGATATTGGTTGAAGACCTTAATATTCCTCCCAGCAAACTACAAGCCAGCTATTCAAGCAGGACATCTCTGTGCGCTGATTGTTTTGAGTGCCGTCGAAAACAAAGAAGAAAGTAATCTGAAGCAAAATAGTTCCCCAAACATTCGCACCATTATTGGTTGAAGACCTTAATATTCCTCCCAGCAAACTACAAGCCAGCTACTCAAGTAGGACATTTCCGTGTGCTGATTGTTTCGAGCGCTGTCAAAAACAAAGAAGAAGGTAATCTGAAGCAAAATATTACCCAAACATTCGCACCATTGGGTACTTAACTTCAATATTCTCCCTTGTGCTCTTTTTTAATCGGGTTTTGGATTGTTGTTCTGCAATCTCACTTAGAAGAATCATTCTTTGGGAAACCAAACTAGAGTGAGTTAGAGTACTGATTGAGAGATGCTAAAACAGGTCCATGAGGTAGGCAAATACTAAGTTTTACAGCTAATTTTCCTTTGCTTTCCCTCTTTGCTCTCCTCGCAATTCAGGTTTCTATCCCAATGGTGAAGCACAGATCATGCTTTTAGTCGATGGACTTACACCATCTTTTACCTTTGTGAATATTGGCTGCAATTTTGTGTAGTGATGGTAATTTGAAATTCTCTGACGTGGGTTCAATGAACTTTTAGTTGTGTGATTGATTAAATTCTAGAACTTGTAATAAGCTTGGGTTGCAGTTTGCAAGGTAGAGGAATGTAGTGGCTGTTTTTGTTTTCCTGAATTGAGGTAACTTGGGTAGGAGTGTCTCAATGGATATTGTCAAGTGGATCGATTGCTTAATTCTGAATTGCCAGATATAATTTCCCAGCATTTGAAGGTGTCATCTAAACTGCAATGTCAGAGATTATTCAGTGCCCCATGTGGTGCCCTAGGAGAGTGTTAGGTCCCATGGAATGTGTGGTTGAGGAGAGGCCCGAGGTATAACGTAGCAGATGCTCAAGCAGAGGAGAGGCCCGAGGTACCACGTGGGTAGTTGCTCTAGCGGTAAATTAAGAGCTGTCCAATACTTCAAATGCTGGAAGTAGGGCAGTAAATGAACCCCTAGCCATTCACGATGAACCAAGCCGTTCGTGAATGGCTCAGTGTTTTGGGCTCGTTCGAGTTCAGTTTGTTAAGTTTTTATGAAAAGAAAATTGTGTAAAAAAAAAAAAACAGTTTTGTGTAAATACAGTTTTTAAAAACAAAATGATTTTAAAAAAATTGAAAAAACAATTTTTATACATTTTTTAAAAAAAAAAGTTTCTGAAAAAAATAGCTTTTAAAATTATTTTTTGAAAACATTGTTGAGAGAGAGAGAGAAGGTTTGTGTGTAATGATGTACGTACTTGATCAAAAAAATATGGAGATCACTAAATTTGGTTATTGGTAAAATGTTAGTTTTGGTTATTCAAATGCCAAAATTTGATGAGTTGTTAAGAGGTTGCTAAGTTTGGTTATTCCAATGTGAGCTCTTTTTTAGCAAACGTTATTAACTTTAACAACCTTTTGATTTTGCTTATTCCACTGTGGATGCTCTTATTAATTCAAAAGTAAATATGTTGTTGTGCCATACTCAAAATTTATACAGTAATAAATTGTATCACTATTTTTGAAATAAAGGCTCCTTCATTTAGGTTATATAATATAAGGCACATGCAAAATCAAGATTTCCTTTACTATGTGTAGGTACATGGTACCAAATGCTAAGGGTTGAAGGAGGCAAGACACCCTCAGGAGCAAAGACACCTTTCATACTAAGGCTAAAGGTAGGGCCCAAGTGACTTCGGATCAAATGAGGATTATGGAATGGAGGCTAGAGCCTAAGGGTTCGTTTGGAGGGTCGAACTCCTTTCGGGAGTTCAGACTTCAGACCTATCTTAGAGAGAGAGAGAGAGAGAGAAAGAGAGAGAGAGAGAGTTGCTTGCCAAAGGCCAAGCTCCGTTGAGATTCGTATCCACCTACCACCTAACACATGCATGACCTTTGAGGTCACATGATATACAATCCATCTTATCACAAGCCTCTGAACCAGCCACCCTACCCCAGACAACCTTTGACCTGTGATGACTGACTCCCTTAGATAAAGACTGACTCCCCATTGGATAGCCATCTAGAAGTTGATAGCTGTCCTTCAAAAGGGCTTTCCTTCAGGGACGTTTCTATGCCTATATAAGTACACTTGTATCAGCTTGACCATGTACCGTACCCACTCGATATTAGGTTCGATTGATTAGAGTAATTTGAAGGATAGAGAGCCATCGTGAAGCTCAAAAGAGTTGGAATCAACATGTCTCTTTCTGGATAGAATATTGAGAAGCACTATAAAACCAATAAATATAGACCTGATTGCCATCCACACTAGAATAAATAGAGTTTTCCAAAAAAAAAAAAAAACTGCTAGAGGAGGAAGACCCCCTAGGGATAAGAGACAAGGCTAAATAGAGCAAAAAAAAAGGATCTTTCATGTATAATCCTGCATAATCTCGAATGTTATCAGTTTTGGTACGTAGACCAAATAATACAATGCAAGCAAAAATTCCTAAATTCATGGAGATATAGAACATCATATAAATTATCATGCTTGCATATCCATCATTTAAGTCTCCAACAATTATGCCAATAATTACATATTCGATTTGACCTATGGACGAATATGCGAGCATACATTTTAGATTCCCTAGACATCCAAATTTCCTATAAAGACAGATTTCCTCTCTTCCCCAGAATTAGAATGCTTTCCTTAGCTAATATTGATTGATTCACCGCATCTTCTCGTTCATTATATTAGGAGATCTAACCGAGCACTCAAAATGTGACATTGACTAAAGAAGGTAGACAAAAAGGCAAACTAGAGAAAAAGCCAAGCTGACTGAATTGAATCTTTTAGTGGAATTGGGGCTTATCTTATATCATATCCTTTTTCTTTCAAGCACAGTTGAATGAAAATAGCATCCTTTTATCTTTTTAATAGATATTTCTATCTTAATGAGGGCTACTTGCTCTGCTCTCCTTGCTTAGTCCAAAAATTATCTCAGACTTTTGTCGACCTAAAGCTGCAATGAAGGGGCCCACATACAAATCTCCTAGTTCTCTCATTGCCCCCATCTCTTTCTCTCGCTAGGATTTGCCTTGGGCTCTCTCCTCCTCCATCTTCGGGATCTCAAGTCTTTGGTATATCATTAGTTTTCCTAGATTTCCTTCAAGGGTCCTATCGCCTAACATACATACCCACAATACTATGTTGGGGAACACCATTGATATCCTGACATGGCTTGTAAAATTCGTAGTAAGGGAGCTATCCCACAAGATGGAGTAGAGGCTAGTGTATCTGACCAACACTGTCACGTCCACGATTTTAAACATAATAATAATAACATTTCTAAATGAAAAACCATTGCGAATATAAATCTTAATACCCGAAAAGCTTTCCCATAATCTATCCAAGAGTAATATCAAGTTTAAACGGAGTTACAATACCGGCACCTCAGCCCAAACTCCATAGTTAGTCAAAAGACGAGAAGTTTAAAGATTACATGATATCCAAAGTCAAAATAGTTCAAATGAAGTTACAATTACATCTTTTCAAAAGAAAGTATAGATAAGATGCTAGAGTAACTTCTCAATGTCGGCTTTCAAAAGATATGAAGTCAAATGCACGTCATGCAGTCCATGTCAATGACCTTGAGGTGTACCTAAAAATAATGATAGAGTGAGCTACACTAGCCCAATAAAGATTACTATGCCCAAGCTATATGCAAATGAGATGATCAATGCACCGGAAAGAACATAGGCAACAACAATGCTTCCCACATGAACAAGAACAAGAACATAAGACTTTAAAACCAACACTGTTCGTATACACGCAGCTTAACAATCTCTAAAGTTCTCTGTTTTCATTATGTCACGTGTTTCAATTTTATTTATGAGCATTAGGGACCCCGTGCGTCCCATATTCATTCCAGCATCATACCTTACGGTGGATCCGTGGCTTTCTTGTGCACTTCTGAGCATTAGGGACCTCGTGCGTCCCATTTTCGACATCACACGTTATGGTGGATCCGTGGATTTCTTAATACCCTCCAATCATTAATCGTCCACATGTGTCATAAATCCTCATTTTAACCATTAATCTCTACATCGATAACATGATCATGCCATGGTGGTTCAAGTAGTATATCACAATATCAATTTCATGCTAAGACATCCAAAAAAAATCAAATATAAATGGACCACAGACTTTGGAAAAGGATTGATAAGCCCTAAATAGTGTAAATATTTGGGTTTATCTCCCTTTGTTTTTGTTTGATATTGCTCGCAAGGTTTGTTTTTGTTGATCAATAGGTAATTGGAGTAAAAAGGGGTATATATACCAACTTAAGTCTGATTCTAGGGCACTGAATTTTCTGCACTTTCTCTTTCTACCTCCATTAAAAGCTAGCTTTCACCTCTCTCCTCATTCATGTCTTGAGGAGGGTTTTTAGGTACGATTTAATTACTTTCGAAGCTTTTTGCTTTCATTAAAGTTGTAAGGAATTCTTTCTTCTTCAAAGATCTTGTGTTTATTTTAAGTTTAACTAATGTTTAGTATTTCCCTTATCTTTTCCCTTGCTCATTTTATGTCTTCTTTCGATATGTGTAGTAGTGTTGCAAGACTAGATTGTGGAATGGTTAACATCCAGTAACCATGGGTATTTCTTGTTCTTCTCTTGTAAATTTTCGTTTTCTAGCTTAAGCATGTGTTAGGGTTAATTTTATGTATCAAAACTTAGAGGTGTTAATCTTCTTGATCAAATGTAGGCAAGGGTTAAGCTACTTGCCACATTTGATGCTTGAAGCTATGTCCCTCCATGTGTTTGTTTCAATGTCTCAAAAGAACCCTAGACATGCTTAACGTCCTTGTTAAAAAGAGAAGAATCAAGCTTACCTTTGTGTTATGGGTGTTGACTATCCCTAAGCCTAACCTTTAGTTTAATCTCTAGTTAAAAAGCCGTAATTAGGTTAAGTAGCTATTTACTAAATCTCTTAGTTGGCCATCTCAACGCCAAACTTGGTTAGCGGTCCTAACGCTACAATCTCTTCTAAAGTAAATTTCCAAATGAGTTACGGACATGCTCCCTGTGGATTCGACCCCGGACTTCTAGTTATTATGTTTTCAACCGACCTAACCCTACGCTTGGGGTATTCTTATTACAACACACATTAAGGTCATAAGCAAGGATCGAAGGAATTTTACAGAAATCTGCTAGTGCTACTCATAGTGCCAAAAACGTGCTACTAGTAGAAAAGCACATGAATCTCAGAAATTAGAATATTAGCTACTAATAGCACCAAAAATTTGCTACTGATAGCAAACACAAGATTCTCAAAAATCAAAAGATTGGCTATTGGTAGCACCAAAAACGTGCTACTGGTAGCACCAAAAACGTGCTACTGGTAGTGAATACAAGATTCTCAGAAATCAGAAGATTGGTGTAGATACCCCAATTTGGACCTTCGGATTGCTTCTTTTTTCTTTTGGTTTTTGATTTCCCCAATGTTGAAACGGATCGAGAACACCTTGGGAATGTCAAGTCGTTGAACTTGGAGTATTTAATACCTGTTAGAACCTAACCAGAGCCCTACTATCACGCGTTGGTTTAGACCTAGTGCGTGCAAGTCTACAACTTGCATGCACTGGTCAACCCTTCTCATTGACTAGTGCATGCAGGTTCCAAACTTGCGCGCGCTGGTCAACTCTTTGGTCAAAACATCTTTATTCAGCTTGCAGTTGCCATGATCAGCGGTCTATAGCACGTAGGAAGCTTCTACTCTGCCAGAAAAGCAGTCTCCGGACCAGACATGTCCACATCCCACACATCTTCTTTTCAACCCTTCCCTTCCCATCCCATCTCATTAAGAGGGGAGACTTAGGGGGCAAGTCATCAGACATTGCATGGCTGGTAGTTCACCTCCTTAAGTCACACCATCCCCTATATATATCCCTCCATGGTATTCTTCCAAAAAGTTACAAAAAAAGCTACCAAGAAAGCCATACAAAGACCAAACACATTTCCTACAATACATAACCACCATTCAAACACCATTTACCAACACCCTTCAAGCCTCAAACTTCAAGTTCAATCACCTTTCAAACCGAAAAACAAAGGTATAAACATATGCGTCTGTTCTGTTTTGATCCCTGACGGGGGGGGGGGGCGCACTTGCAGACCCTAGGTTGATAATCAATACCAGTTTTGGCCCAAAAGCTAGCAATGTTTCAAAAAAATCGTGGCACAAGGGACTTGCACGTGCCAATCCATAGCTCACGCGCGCCACTCTGTGTCAGCGCGTCCAGATCTTGTGTAGGGACAAGAATCCTATGATTTTGTGTTATTGTCTGTATTTTCATCACCTTAAGGATACTAATAACTTGTTTTATTGCTTTCTTGCTAAATTGCTAGTTGTCTTTCAATATTTATTTTTGTTAAAATGGAATATCCCTGGGGTTATTCTGGACATATCCTAGAACCCAAATCATACAAAATCAAACACTGGAAGGACAGCCACAATTGGCGCATGCTAGTGACCTACCAACACGTGCTAGTTCATCCTTGACCAATGAGTGGCCTTTGCATGGGTAACTTGGCTTTAGGCCACTGTTTTGTCCCCACAATGTTTATGGGGTGTATTTCCATTTTATTGTTGTGAGGCTTATTTGCCTATCTAAACCTGTATATTATAGCTGCTATTTAACTGTGTGGTTTGTCCTGGGTATGCATTGGTCTTTCTAGAGCCCAAAGGGATAAAAGAACAAGAGCTGTGGGTTAGAGTAGATTGATGCGTACTAGTGATGAAGTAATGCGCACTGGTTTGAACTACATATAGTGACTAGTTCATTGCATGCTAGTTCTTTTCCATGCATGTCACTTCCAAATAGTACCCTCGAATCTGTTTTATCCAACAAAATTGGTCTTTTGTCATTTTCTAACTATTTTTCAAGCAAGCATGCCATCGATCACATCCTACAAATGTGTTACAGTTTTAATCCCCTTTAACCTGTTTCCCCGCCTTAAATGGCTAAAACTGGATTAATGAAATGGAATCGTAAACACTATACAAATGCCCAAGTAGAGACCGATCTCTGGATTGGGTGAGATGGGTGCCTTAAAAACCTTCCCCTCTTGTAACCTGGCTCCCGAACCTAAGATATTCTGGTGAAGACGGACCAAAAATAAGCCTTTTTCAAATCAAATACAGAGTTATGTTTCAAGTTCGGTTCCTTAGGTGGCAGACATTTAAATCCAAGTGGCGACTCTGAATTAAGCATTTCGCTCACTAAAGGGGCGCACCCATTTATCCCACGATTTATGGGGCATGTGCCCACAATTGGCTACTGGTAGCACCAAAAATGTGCTACTAGTAGCAACTGGGAAATTTTCTGCGATTTTCAGCTTTTTAACGACGAAACCCTAACAACAAACAATGAATCAGGGCACATAATGAACTCATAAAAACATAGAGTGAGCAAGAAATCCATACCTCAAGCTTGGAGAGTGAAACCTAAAGAATTGATTCAAGCCTTAGCCTCCCAAACTTCAAAATCCACCAAGAACAACTTCAAGCTTGAACCCACATGATCCAAAGCTCGTATCACATGGAGGAGATGGATTGAAGGTCGAAATATGTGGGTCTTGAGTGATTGAGTGAGATTTTGAGCTCAAAGGAGCAAGAGAGAGAGAGTGTGTGAGTTAAAATGAGAGAGAGAGAGAGAGAGAGAGAGAGAGAGAGAGAGA
>BPLS01000201.1:0-69512 GCA_019656275.1 Rhododendron kiyosumense | reverse complement strand
GAGAGAGAGAGAGAGAGAGAGAGAGAGAGAGAGAGAGAGAATATGTTCTCCTACACACACACACTTTTATATATATAGCACATACACAAATCACACTTGCACTCCCTTAAGTAGCAATTCTATCACATTAACCCCAATTCACATAAACTCAACAAATTTTATATTTTCCTCGATTCCTTGCATTTATATAATCCTTTAAATATTTTCCGAAAATACGAGTCTTTACAAACACGAACAAACTTCCATCCCAAACACCACCCCAAATGCCGCGCTCTAGCTCCAAACAATGGTTGAAAAGCTTGGATGCCATGAAATACTTGCACCAAGTCTTGCTAGAAGCCATGCTCGCTTGGCAGCAAAATGTCAGTAACACCCACATGCCACTACCCTCCACCAATGACAAAGACGTTCGGGAAAGAAAGGAAATGCAAAGGAACATGTCAAAAGATTCATAAACACTCTCAGCACCTTCGGGACCGATGAGAATTTATGTCTCATATAGTTCTCGAAGTCTCTTAGAAAGAGCCTACTACTGGTATGCCAACCTGCTGGTTGGTCCCCTGCTCCCATAGATAGACCTGGCACAAAAGTTTATGCAAATTCTCTATCTCTAAAAAAATAAAAACACTCACCACTCTCCATCCCAGAAGTTGGGAAGCACCACTGCCATATTCAAGTGCTCAAACTAGAAGGATACGTCAAGGGTAGTGGATCGATCAAGAGGATGGTGAGGTTACAAACCTCTCCTTCACGAAGAGGCACATAGCTCCTTCTCCACCAAACAACTTCTTTCAATGGCAAACTACTCAACAAATGCTTTTGGAAACTATACTCATTTGGTAAAGTACGCGTTGTCCTTTAGCTACTATTTTTGGAGTTATATCTTTCTGATAATGAACAACCAAGAAAAGGTCCTTAAGTTCCTAGCCAACATGGAAAATGGGCCAGAAGGCTCAGATCTTTGCACCCTTAGAGTGGAGGAGCCACTCCACCACCACCAATTGTGGCAAACTGTTTACACCTATTTTTGGCACTCAGTCATAGAACAACATTTGAGGGCCATTTAATTAAGCATTTAAATAAATTGGACCAAAAGAAATAGATTTACGTGAGCTAAAATTGATGGGCTAAAACAATATCGAATGGGCCCATTTAATTTTAGTCCGATACAGCTACAAGTCCAAAGTTATAGTCTATGGGCTATCTTATATTATTGGAGCCCAGAGGTTACAAAATTAGACCTTTTAGAGTAAAGGCCCAATATCATGTTGATTGTACAATCATGGGGTTCCAGGAGGAAAAATAGGGACAAGTTAGTGGGAGGTTTGCCACATGGCCATTTGACCTAGTCAAACAGTCCACATTCTTTCAGTTTCACGGGAGCAAATAATGGAAAAAGCTCACTATCTCTGGAGATTTTTACTAACTACACATGATTGGAAGAAGACATGTGCATCATATAGCCAACTTCTCATAGCCTTCACTTTGGAGGAAAAATTGGAGGATCATGGGACACTGTCATCACCAAATGAAGGCGGGAAGTTACTCTTGCATACAAAGCTGAAGACCCTTGGCCTATAAATATGAGAACTTAAGACATAAAAAGGATTCACGCACCAATCAAGCCCAGCGCTTAAACCAAAGTCTTCCCAGCGAAGCATTTATCTTTACTCTTCTTGCATCCAACTCGATTACTTCATCAAGTAATTTGGGTTTTCATTTTTCCTTGTACCCAACTTTATTATTCCAACATAATAAAGTTCGTCTTTCTTTTATGTTGCTCTTCTTTCCTACATGGTTAGAAAATTACGAAGTTCACAATTATTGTGGCAAACCACGAACCATTTGTGATATTGCCTTTAAGGTCACACACTTTCGCTCTCATGGTTAGAAGTCAGAAAAGAGCATCTAGACTTTTACGTTGTATGCGATAAGTCTAGGCACGCCCGCGCTCAGTCCTTGAACATTTTTGTGTTAAGCACAAACATTGCAAGAACTTCAGCAAGGGTAACGACCTCCATTGGAGAGACTTTAACAGCTCCTTAATAAACAGGTGAAGTCGAAAAGAAAGGCTAAAGTCCTTTGGTTTTTGACCTTAGTGTAGGGAGGTAATCTTGAACAGGCAGAATTAATGTCCAAACACGTGGTATGTGGGACCGCACGGACCTCGAGATGGATCACGCCGCCAATGAGGGCAGTGGTCGGCAATGAAGATGGATGACACAAGAAGTCACTAGAGGAAGCAATATGTTCGGCAATGAGATGGCTGAATAGGGGAAGAACACATGAAAGGCCTATCGTAAGAGATAAGGCAGTAATAATATTCTAAATGAATCCAGTGTGATAGTACTCCGTGATAAGAATAGGATCCCATGAATCAAGGATCTGCGGGAGACACCTAATGAGAATGGGGTTTCTGGCCCGATATGGGAATGAGTCCTAAAAGGCCTAAGGAAATAAACTGATAAAGGAATGAGAATCCAAGATATCCCGATTTTCCTAGACGAGATATGAAACCTAGGGCAACAAGGATGCTTGGGTAGTAAGCATCCGTAAATCTATAAATACGAGGTAAATTTAGAGGCAAAAGGTACGCAAGACGTTGCACTCATATTCTTTCTCCTATTGATAATTAAGGTTTCCATTAGTAAGAGATACTAACTTAGACATCAAAGGGCTTGTGCCGACAAGAGGCATATGCGCGCTTACCCTTGTCTATTTTGTAGGTTAAGGTTTCGACAAGGTGTTAGGGTTGCGGTCAAGAGGCACGTGTAGCCATACACCAACATGCTATTTTTAGCACCAAACAGTTTTTGTCCACCTACAATTGGTGCCGTCTGTGGGAAACAAAAGAGTTCCCTTTGAAAAACAACCATGGTGAAAGATGATCCAAAGACCCCACTTGACCCAAAGAATTTGCTGGACGCAGGGATTGACAAATCCCAACCAAATGCTCCGAGAAAGCTCGGAGTGGGACATGGAAAAAAGATAGCTAGCAAGGGGAACTCGTTGACCGTTCTTGATAATTCTAAGAATAAAGATGGAAGGATGGCAACAGGATCCACACGGAGGGAGAAATCTCACCGTAGGGAAGAGTCCATTGCGCACTCGAAATGTGTTCACATTAGCGAAGACATCCTCGATAAAAAGAGGCAGGAAATCGAGGAGTTTGCATGCTTGATCAAGAGATGAGGCATGAGATTCGAGAAATAAAGAGGATCCGGGAGCACCCTGAAGACTCTGGACTTTCACGAAGAACATTTTGGATTGTTCAGCCGCCCATCTCGTTGGTCGGCTTATTTCGGTTAATTCTATATGATCGTACCCTTTGTTTGGCAATCAGATTGAACACCTTTGCCCATTATTGTCTGCTTATAACTTTGCTCGACCTTACGCACCTTCTCATAGTTTCGCCGTACTGCCACGTACACCAACTCGGATGCTTTCCTCGTGGTGCTCCTATGCTCATCACGTGGTCGGCTTTTATCGCCTATGGCACAGCCTCATGCGGTATCCTACTTTACATGTGTTTTGGTGTATTTTCCCTAACTCAGAGAAAACCTCACTACAATTGCTCCCCAACTTTGCTTATTTCTGCTACACGGTAGCATGCAATGGGTAAAGCTCCTCCGTAGACTCGGCTTTTCGTTGGGCATTTCTCAAGCGTCTTTTTCCTACCTCTGGGTTTAATCATACATAGAGAGTCAAAGTGAAGTCCCCTTTTTGCCATGTGACGGGTCACGCCTCCTTTGCATTTAATGTGAAGCGACCCTTCCTTTTCGATTTTCAGCTCAAACAACGTCTTTTGGGTGACGTTTTCACTACATCACCCCATTTTTGGGGTTTTTAATCACTTCAAAACTCCTTCCTAGGTTCACTTTTCTCTCTACTTCCAGACGAAGAACTCTCCTCCATCCATTGTCATTGTTCAACCTATTTTTAAGCGACTGCAATCCGCTATCTCTGAGTCTGATCACCCCGTTTCTCATTGGAATGCCTTCGCCAGACTCTACTTCCTTCGAGTAAGTTCCTCACCACCACCTTTCGAACACCTCTTTTTTGGTTTTATCTCTATACTTTTAGGTTTTTGCCTTAGTTGCACCAAAACCCCCCTATCATAATGGTGATTAAGTCTGGCCACTTTAGGCATTGTGTGATACCCTTAAGGGATTATAGCAGTCTAGGGAACTACGGCATTCCTGATGATATTCATTTGGAGCTTGATCTAGTTGATGCCATGCGAGAAGGCTTTGACCACCTGGACCTCCGTATTTCTGTCATGTCTATCGTCAAAGGGGGTGTTCGTCTTCCCTTCACCCCTTGCTTTGCCAAACCCTAAGCACATATAGACTGGTTGCCCTTCAGTGCACGATCAATGTGTTTCATCTGGTTATGGGAATCGTTGCCCTAAACCAGATTCTTGGCATAAACCTAAGGTTTTGGGACATACATCACCTGTATAGCATTGTCTCCACTTGTGAAGAGGGCTCTTATTATCTCAAGGCCCGGAAAAAGAATAGAAAATTGGTTACACGCACATCAGATTCTTCTCGGGGGGACAATGATGACTTCCTTGTCGTCATCGACAACTGGGAGGAAAGGGATGAGGAAAGCAGGCCCGCTGGTTTGCACATCCCTCATGCCTATGGCTGCCCCATGAGTCCCTCTCTCCTCTCCCTAGCAATTCTGTTTCTCTATTCGTATGCTGGTTTCAAGCCTTCAGTTTCTTATTATGCATTTCTCTCGTCTATGCAGCTCCCAATATAAATGATGGTCATCGAATCATCAGTCCGTTTGTCCACCAGCTTGACATCCGCTGAGCACTAGACTACGACGGTATCCTCAGTGAGGTCGGTGATGGACTTGGCTGAGCTTCCCATATTTTGCTTGGGTACACCCGAACCTACATTGGTGGAATCAACCTCCGCTCTGAGCCTCGTACCCAGAGTTTGTTCCCCACTCATGAGCTCTATACTCAAGAGTAAGCAGGCCCCTTATGTTCCGACAACCGTTGTCTCAACCTCTGAGTGCTCATCGTCATAGTTGTCGCGCAGCAACGAGAGATTAATCTCCCTGAAGGCATTCCCCAGGTGCGTCTAAGTGATTCTGGCGCCTCTTCCTTCGGCTGTGTCACACGCATTTCCCCTTCTGATTACTTTGTTAATCCCGACATGTCTCGTTGTCTTAACCTTGCGGCCATGGTTGGCCGTTCTGGGTCTCGTGCTCCTTCTACCTCTCCGAGCACCACCCCAATTACTCATGTTTCGGTGTCTTCCAGTGCTTTGGCTCCTGGCTCTCTTTCTCCTGGCCTTCTTGCGGATGCTTGTCGCAATTGAACCCGCCAGGAAGCCTTTGGGGAGAAGGATGATGAAGATGAGCTATCCCTTCCAGAACTCCAGGAGCTTAACACCGCCACCCGGACTCCAACTCCTCCTCCGATTTCCCGCTTTGGCCCTAGTAACTCTTCCACTATCGCCGTTTGGGCCCTAGGATTCCTTCACAGCGACTGTTTTGTCACCGTAGAGGATTCCGCCGGCTTTCTTGAGACGGCTATTGCCTTGGCCCAGGGCCTGCTTCCAACTGGCATGATTAAGGAGAAGGAGTCTTCCATTGACAGACTTAAGAGGACCGCCGCTTTCCATGGTATCAGGATAAGACTTTATTTTCTATTTACTTGCGTGCCTGTACTTTTTTCTTTTTCTTTGCATTTAATAACTCTTCCTTCCCTTCTTCCCAGTCTATTCAAAAGATGGTTGAGGTCTATGCGAGGGCCAAGTAGGGGAATGCTGAAACTACCCACCTTATGGTAGAGAATGCCAGGCTCCTGGTAAGAGCAACAAATTAGGGGAGAAGAACTTCAAGCTCAGGGATACGGCTAGACAGCTCGGGCGGTAGCTATAACAAGAGTAGGGGAAAAGGAAAAAAGTCGAGGCTGACTTCACGAAGGCGATGGAGGAGTTGAGGAAGGTAGAGGAGAATGTGCGAATCTTTGAAGAGAACATGTCTGAGGCCTTCAACAATGGTTTTGACGACGCATCCAAGCAATTTGAACTACAAGTGCCCGATGTTGTCAGGAAGATCTAGGCTAAGTGTTGGGCGCACTGCTTGACTCGTGTTGGCATGGTGGAGAACTCTCCCCTCTAGGCCCATAATCGACTCCCAAAGGGTGTGGACCTTACCATTACTGAGACCAAGATCAGTGATGATAAGGCTAGTCCCTCTGTCCCTGTCGTGCTTTCGTTGCCAAGTGCCATGATCGGCCAACAAGAGGCTGAGAGTAGTTCTACTGTGGTAACAGTGGCCAATCTTCCTGTTCCAACCGAGTCTGTAGCCTAGTTTAATCTTCCAGTTCCTGCAAATCCATTGACGCCCATCGACACACTAACACCTGCCATCTCTGCTGTTCATGTCATCAATGTTGATCAAGAGATGATTACCCCTGCCACTTAATTGATAAGTTTCCAACCCTTACCCATCATTCTTCTACCCTGTGTGGTAGATGGAATAAGTTTCCTGGCCCTGCACGGCCGTTTTTAATACTCTCATTCCCCCGGTGCCCTTTACGGCGTTTAACACACACATTACTTTAACTTTCTCATGGGGACCCTTCGGGGTGTGGATGATTTAGGTGGCCTCTCATACAACCAAAAGACTTGTACTTTTCTTGCCCTTCTGTGGCCCTAAATTTTGGCTGCCCTTCGTGGCTTTATTTTTGCTGTCAATTGTTTCTTGGCACTTTCTTACATGCTTGTTATGCCGTGCCCTGGGTTTTACTTCATAACCCTGGCTTTTAGTTATTGCTTGACTAGTGGCCTCATGTACACTTTGAGCATTCTTCGCTGCTCGGGCTCAAGTGTCTTTGTACTTGGTTTTTAGACAACTTGTGCACTTATTGCTCGGGCTTAAGCTTCTTCGAACTTGCCCTTATTTTATGTTGAGCAGTCGGTGCTCAGGCCTAAGCTTCTTCGTGCTTGCCCTTTTTTGTAAACATCCTTCATTGCTCAAGCCTAAGCTTTTTCGTACTTGGCCCTTACGTTGAGCATTCTTCGTTGCTTGGGCCCAAGCTTCTTCGTGCTTGGCTTTTACGTTGTGCATTCTTCGTTGCTTGGGCCCAAGCTTTTTCGTGGTTATGGGGATTTGTCCTTCGTTCTCTTGCTATTCCCCATCTTTTCGCTTCCCTTTTCACCTCTGCCTGGGAGCACGAATGGGGGTTTCTTCTGTCGAGCCATCTTTTTGTCCTTTGCTTATGACAGCTTTTTCGGTGCTGGCGGTGAGACTTTACTTTTTCATGGACCTTGATCCAAAGGGGTCTTAGGATCCTCTTTTGCCATAATCATGATCTCAAAAAGTTACTTCCTTTCCCACAGATGACGCCAATTGTAATAGGTAAGAAGCGCTTAAGGAAAGATAACTCTCTTTCATATCGCAATGCACGTGTCACCTCGCTGGAACCCTAAGACCTGCGTCCAAAAACACGGGTGAGCGCACCTTTGCCTCTCGTCGGCAAAGGCCCTCCGATGCCTAAGTTAGAACATGCATTAACTGAAAACCTTTAACACACATAATTACATTATTGAGCTAGTAGCAACGTACCTTTTCTCATTAGGTTTACCTCGTATTTATAGATTTCATGCAACTTGTCCCCTAAGCACCTATGTTGCCCTAAGTTTCCTATCTCCTATAGGAAACTTAGCTTTCTAGGATTCTCTCCCCTTATCAGTCGAGGATTCTAATCTCGCTACGATCCTTCTACTCATATAGAATTCGTTCCGTATAGTAACTCTACCACTGCCCTTTATGGCAAAATATCTTATTCCCTTATTCGCGGGATTCCCCCTTATTACGTAAAGAGCTTGTTCCAGAACATTCTGGATTGTTCAGCCGCCCATCTCGTTGGTCAGCTTATTTTGGCTAATTCTATGTGATCGTACCCTTTGTTCGGCAATCAGGTTGAGCAATTTTGCCCATTATTGTCTGCTTATAACTTTGCTTAGCCTTATGCACCTTCTCATGGTGTCGCCGTGCTGCCACATACACCAACTCAGATACTTTTCTCGTGGTTCTCCCGTGCTCATCGCGTGGTCAGCTTTTATCGCCTGTGGTGCAGCCCCATGCGGTATCCTACTCTGCACGTGTTCTAGTATATTTTCCTTAATTCAGGGAAAACCCCACTACATCTTCCACGGGGTTTGATTTGTTCCATCTTCCATCTTCCACAGAGTTTCGTATATTCCATCTAATATTTTGATATCCCTTTTACGTGGAATTTCCATCTTCCATCTAATTTGATGTTCCATCCTCAGTCTAGTTGCTTTAATATTCCATCCTCTGTCCTCTGCTGGATTTTTGATAAGGGAAATGTTGTGACTTGGGTACAGCGTCATGGGTATTCCATCTTCCACCAGATATTCCATCTTCCACAAGGTCAGATAATAATGACCATGGGCTCAGAAGCATATTCTAACAACTTTTTCATCTTCCGTCTTCCACCTTAGCCTGATGCAAGAAAGGAGGGGTCTTGGAAGCAATGAACGGTGCTCCAATGGCGGTAGCGCTCACATTTCTTTCTATGGAACGGAGTCTTGACAAAGGAGATGGGGTTTAAAATGGGAACGAAATCCCCTAAATAACCGAATTTGTGGGGTGACGTTTTGCAAAACGAAAACCTCACCCCACACGCCATTTGTGCATCTCGTTTCATGTAAATGTCCGTTTGCATTAAATACAAATGGTACGGAACACGCTGCATGTAAAGGCAGCAGTAGGAAAAGCCTACCCAGCTCAAACAATGGGACGTTTGGCTTAGCTCAATGAAAAAAGTTGCACCAATTTTGAATTTTGGATGGTATAAATTAGAGGAGCAATATGATTTTGCTCGGCACTGGGGAGCTTTGCTTGTCATTTGAATAAAGATAACGAGTAAAGCTGGGGAGCAATTGTAGGAAGGAAATCCCGAACAGGTAGAATTAATGCCCGAACACGTGGTACGTGGGACCGCACGAAACTCGAGATGGACCACGCTGCCGATGAGGGCGGTGGTTGACAATGAAGAAGGATGACACAAGAAGTCACTCAAGGAAGCAGTCTGTTCGGCAATGAGATGGCCGAATAGAGGAAGAACACATTAAAGCCCTTCTTAAGAGATAAGGCAGTAAGAATATTCTGGACAAATCCAATGCGATAGTAGTCCGTGATAAGAATAGGATCCCGTGAATAAAGGTTCTGCAGGAGACACCCAATGAGAACGGGTGTTCAGCCCGCTATCGGAAGGAGTCCTAAAAGGACAAAGGAAATAAACTGATAAGGGAATGATAATCCAAGATATCTTGGTTTTCCTAGACGAGATAGGAAACCTAGGGCAACAAGAATGCTTGGGCAGCAAGCATCCATAAATCTATAAATACGAGGTAAACCTAGAGGCAAAAGGTACGCAAGACGTTGCACTTGCATAAGTGCGCTCACCCTTGTCTGTTTTGCAGATTAGGGTTCCGGCAAGGTGTTAGAGTTCCAGTCAAGAGCCACGAGTAGCCATACACCAACGTGCTGTTTTTAGCACCAAGCAGTTTTTTTCCACCAACATTCAGCTTCAACGTTTCTTTTACAACTGAAGGAGGGGACCGGTCCTAATTTGAAGGCAATTCTTGAAGGTCCTCTAGGACCACTCCCTAGTACAATCACGAAGGCAAGCTCATTAAAGACTCTGTAGCAAATGAATTTTGTACGTAATCCCATAAGATATGAAATCTCATCTGAGTGGAAGTATCGAGTTCATAGTATCAAATCTTCATAGTATAGTGTATATAATACTTTGTGAGATAATATGTACAATGGTCGTTTAAGTTGACCATGATAATTTAACCCATCCTCAAAATATGTGGTACTATTAGTATAATCCAATCTGATACTTATAAATGATAAGTCAAATTGGCCCCTCATGCATATGTCATTATGGTACCACCGCAAGCTGGTTAATCATTGTTACGTAACTTGCAAATGCAATTTAGAATTCCATAACTTTTGTTATCTCCACTTGAATTCAAGATCTCTATACTATAAATACGATAAAATATTTAATATATTAGAGCTCGGGTCATGACTTGTTCGATTGCACTCACATGGTACTAACATAGAATAAAACAAGAAAAGCTTGAATATATATTAATAACGTATTAAGCTTGGAATCATTCAAACTACAAAACACAACAAGTGCATTGAATAAATAATGGGAACGTTTAAACATGTTTAATTGTTTTAAAAAAATTGTTAAAAATAAGCAATTCAGAAATGGAAGTCCAACATTTAATGGTTATTATACCTCCCTTATATATTTTCTAAAAAATTGAAAGGCCAAAATAATTCCCCTAAAACTGACAAAAAAATGATTCTCATGAAACCATTTGGACCTCATGCACCACATCCAGGGCTCTCCTTTCATTCGGTTGAATGGTTCAGATTTGTACACTTCGAACCTAAAGTTCCACTTGTAAGGCCGAAAAGAAAACAAGTCATTTCTCCTAGTAAACCAAGAACAAGAAAAAAACAAGAAAACACACTTGTCAATACTTTTACTTGTGAGCCTCCAACTTCTCCTCTCTCGATCCATCCGCCCAACTCAACTATTTAACACCTTCTAGTTTCGGCCATTGCGTTCCTCATTCTGATCCCTGAACCCTATCTTCCGGCCTATTTTTTGGGTTCTTGTAATGCTTTTCATCTGAATTTGTTTTTGTTTTCAGAAACTTGTTTTCTGAAATCAGGATTTGAAGTTGAAGGTATTCCTCTTATCATTTAGCCTTCTTCTAGAACTTGTTTATGTTTTTTTTGGTCATTTTACGCTTTAGAATTTGATGTTTTGGTTAACTGTATGCATTCTTGGAAATGGGTTTTTTCTTGTTTCTGGTTCACTGCTGGCTGACTGTCACTCGTGGCTGTGGGTGCTTTACTTGTAGTTACTAGTTCGGCCGTAGAATCCAGTTCTATACTCAGGTAGAGTTCATTTTTTTTGGAATTGTAAAACAAATAG
Organism: Rhododendron kiyosumense; assembly: GCA_019656275.1. NCBI lineage: Eukaryota > Viridiplantae > Streptophyta > Magnoliopsida > Ericales > Ericaceae > Rhododendron > Rhododendron kiyosumense. Next base: position 58,489 of record BPLS01000201.1, on the reverse strand, counting down.
ATAACTTTCCTGTATGGGTTTCGAATCTTTTAATGCATTGTTATGGACCAAAGAATGGTCTTGTAATGGCGGTTGTGAATGAGATTGTATAACGACTCCACGTACTCTATTCTCTTTGAGTAGTATATCTGTTTCCTTGTAGTATATAATGCTTGTTTGCTGCCTCTTGACTATTGTCTGAGACATGAAAATGCTAGGTTAGACCCCTGTTGGTCAGTATATGTCATCCTCTTATGGGGAGCTATCAAATGGTGGGCGAATGTGTATTCGGTGCTTTTTGTGTTTGAGTTTAGGCTGTGGGGCGTGGTTTTTACACATGAGGGTGCGGTGAAGGATGAGATAGAGAGTGATTAATCCTCTGTGGTGGTCGGGTGAGCGACGTTTATTCTGTTTTCATTTCCAATGCCATTTGAGGTACCATCCATTTGATATTGAGCGGAGTTGATTACCAGAAGATAATCTAGTTTTGTGTGTCACCAATCTTACAATCTGATTCTAAGGATTACTTCAATAACAAAACCACATCAATTTTATCTATTTTTATTTCCTTGTGCTTAAACAAACTCACTCAGATGTAGAATGGGATACGACATTTTGTAATACCTGCCAAAGAAGGATTATACATAATTACCCAAATATAAAGAAAAACTGTACACTTCTTTTGTATTTCTTTTTGTCGTGAGTAATGGATTGAGCTACTTGATTTCCCGAAGTTTGATTTTCGATGTGAAAGTATTGGCAGTGTTTAGGGCTGCTGTTTGATAAACTAGAACTTGGTACTGGGAAGTAGCCATGCTGAAGTTTTGAATTTTGAGAAACAAGATTTATATTTAATTTTCCAGTTAAGAGTTCATTTTTCAACATCTGTTTCAATTGAATTGAAATTAAGACCTCTTCTTGAAGTAATTTTCAGGTTTAAGCAATTGATGTTTATGTGTTATCAAACCACTTAACACCAAATATGTTCGCAAACGTGCCTCGAGTATGTCCTCTTTTGAAGGATCTACATGCTTTACGAAGTCTTTCAGTACTTCCATTGCTTGACACTTATGTTTTGACCCAAATTTGAGCATATTGCTCAACATAATTCAGTTTGATAAAAAATGTTTTTCATTCGTTTTGATATTTACCTATGTAGCACATACATGGATACGGGTACGGACACGGGAATTCTAAAAAAATGGGGATAAAGACACGGCAGGGGACACGCCACGTGTGTGTATAATTTACACACACACGCATATATTTTATTATTTTTTCCAAGTTTCAAATTGCAAAATGTAAACAAAATGAAATGGATGAGAGGAATCTGATGTTATGGTTTCTTCTCTTTAGGACTTGCTTTTATAGGTTAACTTACACTTAAAACCAAAACTTTTAAGTAAAACAAAGTTACCCTAAAAAAAAAATTAAAAGAAAACACACACCCCATACGAGTCCCCGCTGTGTCCCCCTAAAAATATTAACTTAAATGATTAGACATGCCACATGGCATGTGCCACGTGTCGGACACGTATCTAGCCGTGTCCCCATGTCTGACATGGCGATACCTTGACCTCTAGAGGTGTCGGTGCTACATAGGTAACATGTTTTGGTTATACACAGGTGTAATTGTTCTGATCAGGTTGTAGGGATGGTGCTAATGTGTTCGTATTAAGAACACTTCTATATTTGAACCAGTTCTTGTTGATTTTTGCAAGTTCATTGTGGGGTGCAGGTTTAAGCTAATGATTGTAAGTGACTGATTCATGCAGTTGAGACTCCATTAATCTGCTTTGTATATTAAGTATGATTTCTCAGTGTGTATTAGGCCTTTGTCTGGTGCAGCTTCAATGCCGTGACTGTTGCGAAGTAGTTGCACTTTTGTAGGCCATTAGTTTTTATTATTTCTTTTGGGTTTAGTGGTGGACTGGCAAATGTGATTAGATCTCTCCCTGCCTCTTTAACCCAAAAAGAGAAACAAGGAAGAAGAAGATGAATGAGTGCTGGACTTGATCATAGGTGTGGGTACCACCAGTTCCAACATTGAGAGGCTTTACTGGCAAAGATAGCTGTCACTTCCACCATTATGAGGGATAATGGATTTATGGTTTTGAGTGGTCATTTTATTGGTGTTCTATATTGTTCTTTGAGACCATTTAATTGTCTGGAAAACGTGCAGTGTGCATTGAAGACCCCAGCGGTGTTAATTTTCTTCTACTATAATCAAATTGGTTTGCTTTTGCAGGGGCTGCACGGTTCCTGGAAAATGAGTCCTTATTTTATTGGCCTCCTTGTTCCTCTTGTATTCACTCTTTTGCTGCGGAATTCCAAGAATGGGAAGAAAAGGGGGTTGCCTGCCGATGTAGGCGGGGAACCTGGGTATTCAATTCGAAATTACCGTTTTACTTCCCCAGTGACGACGGCATGGGAGGGTATATCAACACTTGCAGATCTTTTTGAGCAATCGTGTAAGCAGCACCGAAGCAAGCGGTTTCTTGGAACTCGAAAATTGATTTCAAGGGAAATGGAAAAGTCTGATGATGGTAGGTCACTTGAGAAGCTTCATTTGGGTGAATATGAGTGGTTAAGCTATGGCGAAGCTTTTGAAGCTGTGTGCAATTTCGCTTCCGGTTTGGTACATATTGGGCATAAAAGGGAAGAACGGGTAGCAATATTTGCTGATACACGAGAAGAATGGTTTATTGCTCTGCAGGTGCTGATCTGATTTCCTGTTGCATCATATCACTTATCTTTCTGCAGGGCTTGCCCTGGGTGAAGGCTCTTAAAGCCATGTCTTTAGTCCTCCAAGTTTGCACTAACTTTTGGGCCCCCTAAAGTTTTCCCAACCCTATAGAGGCTTGGACCAAAAACTGCCATAATAAGCTTTGTTAAACGACTGGACTATGGCAATTATAAAACCAAACTAATGCAAGTCTTATCCTTGATTGGCCATGTCACAAGAAAAGTTAAATGAATTAGCGATGTTATCCATTGATTCCATTGAAAACGATACGATAAAAGCTATATTATACAAGATTGATTAGCAATTTTGCAGCTAAAACTGTAAGAACAGTAATCTTCTCAACCAATATATTGAGTTCTTGTAATGATTTTTACATTTTTGAATTCTTGTTATTCTTTTAGTTGATGTCATCTTTTTGAATTTTAGTCCTTGAAAATGTAAAGGGTTCAACTTGGGACTTCACTTTGGGTGCTAAAAAGCATTTCATTGTTTTTCAGTTGATCATTTTTTGTTTTAATGACAGCTGAATCTGTACAACATTTGGTTTGGTATTAATTTGCTAGGATAACTTTTCCTGCAGTATGATTAGGTTAATATTGTCCAACGGAAATTTCTGTGAAAGTGAGGAAAATAATCAGTCTAGGTTGTCTGGTTTTATTATTTCTTATGATGATGAAAATTCTGCTCCCCTCAAGACCTGTTTATGTGATAGTAGATGTGGGTTATTGTATCAGGGTTGCTTCAGGCGCAATGTCACTGTTGTTACCATATACGCATCTTTAGGGGAGGAGGCTCTGTGTCATTCATTAAATGAGGTCCCTCTCTCTCTCCATATGTGTTAGCACATGTGTACATTTCTATACACTGCTATTGCACCTTTATCTTTTTAGTCATCAACTTTTGCGGCTTGAATTCTGTAACTCTCCTAATGACTCAAAACATTTCTTGCAAAATCTTGAGTTTCATAAGGAAACTATAGCTTTTGTGGTTGAGACTTGAGGCAACTCCAGCTTTAGCGGAGCTTTGGACACAAGTCAATGGTGCAATATCAATATGTTTATGCATTCAAAATTTGCAACTGAAGGCTAATTGGTCAGCATAAATTTTTTTCTTCGTACTCCATAGTCTTGTCCTTTCCATCAGCTTGTGCATCCATTTTTTGTTGTAACTTAATTACCTTCATTTCTTAATTTTTTGGGAAGAAAACAAAAAAATAAAATTTTTGTACACAATGAAATGAAATTTCCTTTTCAGACTCATGGCCTCATGTTTTTATTGTGTATATATTCACCTGAATCACCTATTCTTCAGACAGAGGTCACAACTGTTATTTGTGCGAACAAAGAACTGAAGAAACTTTTAGACATAAGTGGGCAACTGGACACTGTAAAACGTATAGTCTGCATGGATAATGAGATGTCATCTAATGGCTCATTGATTGAGAGGGGCAGCAGCTGGACAATCACTTCATTTTCTGAAGTAGAGAGACTTGGCCAAGAGAATCCTACTGAAGCAGATCTACCTCTTTCAGCCGACATAGCAGTGATAATGTATACAAGTGGGAGCACTGGTTTACCTAAGGTTTGTAAAGGAGCTATTTCTTTCAGTTCATTTCCCATGTGTTACATTCACCTTATTTTATTTCTCGGCCAAGTTCAAATATGAGGTATATGTGTCTAACTGTATTGTTCAGAGACCATCTTGTCACTATTCAGTTTTTTTGGCTATTAGGAAAGTTCCTTGCTAATATGATCCCTGCTTGTTACCGAGTCTGAGTAGTTCTGTTTTTAGGTGATTCAGAATAATTCAGATCACTACAGATGTTAATGAAACTGAAGTAGAAAGGAAAAACTATTTAAAAGAGAAGCAGAGCATAGAACTTCCAAAAAGAAAAGTAAATATGGAGCATTATCTATTAAAAAGATAACGAGTTTAGCCTCTCATTCTCCATTGTGAGAGCTAAAAGACAGAAAAAGGAGTTTGAGAGGCTTAAAGTGGAGTGAGAATATTTCTCTTGGAGAAGAAGTGTGAAATTATGTTAATTGTAAAATATTGCTTTTGTGTTATAGTCTTATAGAGTTCCAAGTACTATTAGTTTCTTTTGTCTACTAAAACAAAATTCACATTTTTGTATGGAAAAAAGCTGTTCATAATTGAGTGAATGAGTCATCTAAGCACCATTAAGGTGGCCTTTTGCCCAAGTAGGGCACAGGGTGTGCAAATTCACTGGTCTAGAGGTTGCCTTTGTGATGTTCTGATTGTCACTGTCAAAAGGATTAAGCAAGTTGGAAGCTATATCTTTTTTTCCCGCATTTCTTTTATTGTATTTCACTGTATGGTTTCTTATTATACTTGAATTTTTCGAAATGAGATGCTTACATAAATAATTTTGAGCCGTCTGGTGAAATCTTAACTGTAGTTATATTTATAGGTTTCTTGTTCTCCTAAAGTTGCATTTATTTTCAGTAACTGTTGCTTGCATTATCTTTCCATTTTTGATGATCTTGAAACGCCAAAAGTGTTATAGCTTCTAAATCATCAAATATCGTCTACTTAATGCAGGGTGTAATGATGACACATGGCAATGTTCTAGCTACAGTTTCTGCTGTCATGACAATTGTTCCTGAGCTTGGAAATAAGGATGTTTATTTAGCATACCTACCGTTGGCTCATATTCTAGAATTAGCAGCTGAGGTATCTTGATTCTTTGCGATTTACTGGTCTATGTAACTCACTAACTTGAGTACTCTTTTGAGGAATTTTTCACGTGACTATAAAAGCTCTCTCTTCATTGGAGCGGTTCAACAATGGCATTTCTATTTTGCAGAATGTAATAGCTGCTGTTGGTAGTTCTATAGGTTATGGTTCTCCTTTGACTCTTACTGATACATCGAACAAGATAAAGAGGGGAACAAAAGGGGATGCTTCTATGTTAAGGCCTACGTTGATGACAGCTGTCCCAGCAATTCTTGATCGCGTTCGAGATGGTGTGCTGAAGAAGGTTGGTTAAAATTTTCTTGGACACAAATACCTAGATCTAAATGTTGGTGTCTATAGCCGTAGATTTCAGTTTTCACATATTAGACCCCTGTTTGTCTGCTTGGATTTGAGCTTTGGGTTAGGCGATTTATCGGAGAGACCACATCAATATATTTTGGCTGAAAGTTACGGTTAGGATGAAATTAAAATATCAATTAGGTATGAGATCACACAAAACTAGGGTGTAGCATAATTGGTGGATGTGGTATTATTAATCGCGTCCTTGGTAAGATATGACTATAACTCCTATGGGGTTTTTTATTCCTTCACTAGTAGTTCAGTCAAACAGGCACTTTAGTTGTACGGAACTTCCTTTTTGGTAAACGAGGTCACTTACATGACTAGTGTATCTTGTTAAAACTTCAGGTAGATAAAACAGGTGGACTATCAAAGAGGTTGTTTGATTTGGCCTATGCACGTCGGTTCTCCGCAATAAATGGCAGCTGGCTTGGAGCATGGGGCTTGGAAAGACACCTATGGAACTTTTTTGTGTTTCGGAAGGTCCGAGCAATTTTGGGTGGTCACATTCGCTTTGTGCTGTCTGGAGGTGCCCCCCTTTCTGGTGATACTCAAAGATTCATCAACATTTGCCTCGGGTGAGTATGGTGTCACCCATGTTGATATTTACACTTTTCCTAGCTTTTATACATCAACTTCTTAGAGGCACTCCACAGCTTCTGCGATGTTTCATAAATATGTCCCTGATTTCACATGTCCAGGAGCCTCCATCTCCTAAGTGGTCTAGATTGACCTTTGAAATACTGTTTTGACCATGGTTTCGCCAAATTGATTTGAAGGAATCTACCCACCCGTTGTTAAAATTCCTATTGCAGAAGTCAAGCTTATAATAAATTAGAGCAAGTGAATATATCCGCACTTGAAAGTCTTTTCTCAATGAGTGTATATCGATAATGGGAAGTTTCACCTGGAGTGCTAGCTGAACTTGAGACTGATGCTTCTGGTGATTGTACAGATCAGGTTATTAGACTCTGGCTTTTCGTGAGAAAGAAAGTTTGAAGTTTATGATTTTGCTGTTGCATCCCTATATTGTGTTGTGAATCAATTGACTTTAGTCATACTGGCTTGCCATGAGTGCCGAAGGACTTCTGTTATCAAACAGTTTAGTTTCTGATGTGCTTGAGTTACACATGGCTGTTTTTGTCCTTAACATGGCCTAACCATTCACATATGGTTTTTGCTTTGACCCAAATCTTGGTGGATATAGTTCAATAGAGGTTTAAGATGCATAGACATGCATGGATGTTCTTTTGGAGAATGTTGGGTTGTTTTGTCCCCTAGTAGATGCTCAACAGTCACTTCCTTCTGTGAAAATAGAGTCCCCTAGTAGATGCTCATAATTGAGAGTGATGCTTTATTAGAAAGTTTATGTACTTGTTACACGTGATATTTTCAAGATAGGGCACACATAGCAGATGATTTTCCTCTTGTAACATAATATGTTGCCTTTTCCCTTGTGGATTTGTAACGTAATCATATATCTCGATATTATTTCCAGTGCTCCAATAGGTCAAGGGTATGGTCTTACTGAGACTTGTGCTGGTGGGACATTTTCAGAGTATGATGACACATCTGTTGGCCGTGTTGGTGCTCCACTTCCTTGCTCATTTATTAAGGTAAACTGTAGCTAGAGGTATTGCCTCAATATTTTGAGTGGGACAAATCGGATCGGTTTACTTAAAATTTTAGCCCAAAATTTTCAACAGATTGCATCTCCAGGTTAGGTTATGGACTTAATATTTCCTAATGAAATGCAATGATGGTCTAGTCGTGGTTTCTATGTTTAACAGATGTGCGAATTTTCCCCCATAGTAACTCAACATCTTCTGTATTTCAGTTGATAGATTGGCCTGAGGGTGGATATTTAATAACGGATTCACCAAAGCCTCGAGGTGAAATACTTATTGGGGGCCCAAATGTTACTGTCGGCTATTTCAAAAATGAGGAGAAAACAAAGGAAGTGTACAAGGTAGAATTTTAATTATATTTTGCTCATTTTGTCTTGTTTAAGCTGCTATGAGGAAAAACTCTTTGCTTGGGGTAGTAAAACGTGTATCTATTCTGTGACAAAAAGGTTGATGAAAGAGGAATGAGGTGGTTTTACACAGGTGACATAGGGCAGTTTCATAGTGATGGTTGCCTTGAGATAATAGACCGTAAAAAGGATATAGTTAAGCTTCAGCATGGAGAATATGTCTCACTGGGAAAGGTACGAACAATATAAAACGATGCAACTTATTTTTTTCCTCCTAACTTGACCAGGTTATGAACTTAAAGTGATGCTTCCATTGCAGGTTGAGGCTGCCCTAATTGTCAGCCCCTATGTTGAAAATATTATGTTGCATGCTGATCCTTTTCATAGTTACTGCGTGGCGCTCGTGGTAGCCTCACAGCCGGCATTGGAGGGCTGGGCTTCGAAGCAAGGAATTGCTTTTGTTGATTTTGCAGACTTGTGCCAAAAGCAAGAAACCGCGAGGGAAGTGCTTGCGTCACTTGTGAAGGTAAATTAGAGAACAAAATTTTTTCCCGCAACTGCACAATTCAAAGGATTATTGTTGTACGTGAGATATTAGTTGTATGTGAGGTTAGGAACATTATTGGACCTCTAAATTTGGTCACGGTTTATCTACTAAACAGTTTTTTTCCCCCTGAGAACTATGAACAAGTTATAAAACTAGAAGTCAGTTTCGGAGTTCAGTTATATGGAATAGGTTGCTTCGTGCAGATTTCTTCTTAAAAAATCTTCCCTAAAATTTGTTTTCCACATTTCCACGACCAGTCAACCACGACATTTTTTGTCCAAAGAGCGGTTGAATTTTGGTTGCCTTTCCCTTGGTTGGCCCTTCACTGAATTGAAGTTTCCATTACTTCTTTTCGGGTAATTTTCAAGAATGAATGTGACCGATAAGTTCCACTGGACCAGAACCTTCAGGGTAAAATATAATTCGGTTGTGGCATCGGATTGGATCTATGTAGTTACATCTCTTTTTCTGGTAAATGTATATCTACTTGTGTGTCCATCATCAAACCATTTCAAATGTTTGTGCATCCATGTCTACATACAGTGGCTTTTGTTATTTTCTTGAGTTATTATTTGTGTTCCATCTTTCATTTTTCTGCTTTCTTCTGCTTTCACAGGCAGGAAAGCAGGCGCGCTTGGAGAAGTTTGAGATCCCTGCGAAGATCAAACTGCTTTCCGAACCTTGGACTCCCGAATCAGGCCTCGTAACTGCAGCGCTTAAGCTCAAGAGAGAAGTCATCAGGAAAACATTTTCAGAGGACCTTGCCCAGCTATACAGATCATGAATCTCTTGTCAAAAAGACGGTCTTGTGGAAATTACAAGGAATTTTCTTTCTTAAGGTGCCACTGATTATCCCGTACAAATTTTCTTTTTATATTTTCAGCATCTTCAATTTCTTCTTTACCCTTTGTGGAAGAAGTAATTTCGGGAAAAATTACGAGGGTGACTATTTATTTTACTTCTTGTAGAGGAATTGTCGATCACGATCTTCTGAGGGTAGGGTAGCTATTTAGATTCAGTATGTTTTATGATGCGGAACTGCAATGTACAAATTTATAATTTTGTATGAATGTTTCAGTTGAACTTTGAAAGTGATTCATTTTTCTTTCTTTGTTTTTGAAGGCCTGGAAAAAACTCTGGGAAAACAAAACATCTTTTCCTGGAAAAATTGCAGCCATGCAATGTATAAGTACCCATAATAGAAATACTCCAATAGACTGCTGTTAAGTTGGTTGCAGGTCTTGCTTCACTCACTTTCACGAGTGACTGATGGGTCTGACTGCGGCGTCTGGTTTCACGCGTTTTTTCTTTATTTTTGTTTTATTGTTTTCGTTGTACTTTATTTTCGTATTGTTTTCGTTGGTACTTTTTTTTTTGTTTATCAAAAAAAAAAAAGTACCTAGATAGACTGATGGTGAATAGGAATCAGAAACTGATTTTCGCGTCACTTTTTACTGATGGCGCTCTACTTTTAATGTGAAGTTACTAGTAACTTTATAAACAAAGTGGAGCACAATTAGTAAAAAGTGGAGCGCGAAAATCAAAATCCTAGGAATAATAGAATCAATTAATTCAGTTGGTGATATACCAAAAATTCTTATGAATTGCTCCAATATCAATTTCTGCAGATGTAGGAACTTATTTGTTCTAGCTATGGAAATCTCTCTCTCTCTCTCTCTCTCTCTCTCTCTCTCTCTCTTGACGTGCTGTATATTCCTTGGAAATGGTCGTGGATAAAGAGAGGGAAAAGCAATTGTAAAGAGAAACTTTTTTCCTTTCCATTCTCTCCAACCCAAAATAAATGTCAGGACAAAATTCTTAAGAAAGCAATGATAGGAACATAATTTTAAAACACAATTGCACTTGAATCGTTTGTTGCGTGTGGGCTCCTAATACATTGGGAATGGAGTTGTGCTTTTAAGTTGTGTACTTAGACCTGTTTTTTTTTTTTGTGAGGAATTGTGAGGAAATTAGGTGGAAAACGTTTCCTTCCCCTTCTTCTCACCAAATTCACTGTTGAACTACAGTCCCAAAATTTCTTCGTGTCATTTGGTAGCCCGCCCTATAAGATCCCTACATATAGATTTTTGTATACGAAAAAGTGTGAAAGGAAAGAGGGAATAGTTTGACAATTTATGGCTACATTCTACCTTTCTTTAGCCATGATTACCAACATCAGGACCCAATAATTTTTATAAAGCAAAAAAGTGAGAGAGAATGGGCGATTTTAATTGTTGAAATAGTAAGGTGGGAGGGGTCGGTCATAGGGCCCCACGTTTTGGATTCGGTTGGTTCGTGGGTTTGTTCCTTACAAAATTGAATAGGGTTTGATTCTTAGGGTCAAACCGCAAGAAAGTAATTTTTTGTGAGTTCCATAGCTCCGGCGTGGATGATGTCTTTGACCAGATCAGTAATGAAATTTGTCAAGGTGCGCATAAATTAATTCGGACATCCCTAAGCTTCAAACACACAAAATAAAGGGCCCTAGGTTTGGAGAAGACTAAACAATAGGGAGAGACCCATATCCAACTTGGTTTGGTCCATCAATTGAATTTGACCAATAAGCCAACGGTTGGCTGCCAACCAAAAGAAATGGAAAACACCCTTTTCCTTTCACTTAATTGACTATGGTTTGATTATTGGGGTCAGTCTGCAAGACAGTAATTTCTTGTAAATTTTATAGTTCCAGCGTGGCCCTTTGACCAGACCGGTGATAGAATTTGTTGAGATGCACGTAAACTTGACTCGGACATCCCTAACCTTCAAACACACAAAATAAGGTGTGGGATGATGAGTGACCCACATCTAACTTATTTTGGTCCATTAATTGAATTTGACCAACCAAAGATACGGAAAATACCCTTTTTCTTTGTCCATGTGACCTATTTTGTCCATGTGACCATATATGGTTTGTATGTTCACATCACTTTTGGATCCCCTTTAGGACTTTTGGTGGACACTACAATTCAATTCTTTGTTCCGTTCCATTTTCCTATTTAAATGTGCTTTTCATGCCCATAAACGAATTGTGTGGTTCAAAAGTTTAGCAGTCTAGGATTCGGGATGCTGTAGCCTGCAGTGAGTTCCTTGTAGTGCGGCATTTGACTGTCCGTCTGTGTAATCGATGATTCAGATTCCTTGTAGTGCGGCATTTGACTGTCCGTCTGTGTAATCGATGATTCAGATTCGCTGAAGCACTCTTACCGGTAAGAGTTAACTAACGTATTGAAACTATTGATTGCCGAGATGGACGGCTTGGATGCTGCACTACAGGGCTCACTACAAGTCTACAAAGAGCTCACTACAAACTACCCGGATTTGTGTAGTGAGACAAAACAACGTAGTTTGTCCTTTTTTTTTTCTCAGTTGTTTAGAGATGTCTAAATAGCTATTTGTTTAGACAGTGAAACCTAATTTCACTCTAATAATTTTAAAATTAGAAAAGAACTGCGTTGTTTTGTCGCACTATACCACTATAATGCACCTCTATCCCAGAGCATCCCCCATCTAATACTGTAGTTTTTATCAGCTGACAATCAGAATTCCAACTAATGAAATTTTACTCAGAATTAACTTTTAATTAATTAAAAAATAATAATTAGTTCAAAAGGGGAAGCAGAAGTACGTACTTGACAAGCAAACTAATATCTGAGCCTCCCAGAATCAGAAATTACTTCTTTTGAGTGTCTGAGGAATTAAGAAATGGAAAGGCAAAATAGGAATGAAATGAGTAAAGTTCATTTCTTCGATTTCCTTTGAGTATTTGCCATCTTATATTCCTCTAATTTATTTTCATGTTGTAGAGATTAGGTTGAGATACGTGTGAGCAAGATGGACTGGGACACCTTGCATTACAAAATACACACTTAAGAGAGTTTCATGAACAAAACTACTGCATATCATGAAGCCTTAGATTTTGGTGACACGTGTTGTCCTTTACTTATAATTAATCCTCTCTTTTTTTAGCTGGACACGATCCCTGGGTTTGACATGTGCCTTGCTAGTGGACGTCGGGATTCTCCAGAGAGAGTCTAGGTGCACATAAGTTGATCCAAACTCCTACATAATAAATAAAATAAATTACTATTAGTAAATGTCATTTTCGGTGGATAAAGCTTCTATCTGCTTGCAATTTGGTCAGAGTCCCTGTTATTGTAAACAAACTGATCTTATCTATACTCTGAAATAAATTAACCAACTCTCATTTGTATGATTTTAGTATTCATTTAATTAACAGCCTCACAAAAATGATATGATATGCAAAATACTCATTCTCATTTTAAAACCTCTGCCTCTCTACATTTAGCCACCTAGCTAGCAAGGCCGGCTAAATTTGAAAGCTACATCATCAAACCACATCACATTCTGAGATAAATTAATACTAGTGTTATCTTTAGACTGTCCTACCTCAATACCCAATAAATATCGCAATTTTTCCAAGTCTCTCTGCGATAAATTAATACCATCTAAGATTCTAAATCGTGCCACCTCAATATCCAAGAAATAACGCAATTCTTCCAAGTCTCTCTGAGATAAAGTAATACAGTACCATCTTTAGTTTCGCCACCTCAATACTCAAGAAATATTACAATTTTCTTAAGTCTTTATGAGATAAAGTGATAAACCACATCACCTTCTTTGTTGAGTTATAGTTTCCAAGCCAAAATAGAATTTAATCATTACATACACGAAAAATTAGCTAGCTATAACCACAAAAAAAACTTATAAAAACTCTTAAAATTACTTAAAAGATGATTCTTAGAAGTACAACGCTTCGTGTTTATCGTTGAATTTATAATTTTAAAAATAGATCTTTATAAATTTACATTTTTTACAAACACCCCTAAGTTGATCCATGTTAGTGGGCCATGACTCTATTCACCTATGTGTGTGTATATATGTGCACGCGCATGTATGTACGTATGTATATGTTATTAGTAACTAGCAAGGAAGTAATATTTCAGTAATAATAAAATAATGGAGTATTACAAGAGGGAGGAGTGTCTATAATCTTCACATATTTGTTCTCCTCTCTCTCTCTCTCTCTCGCTCTCTCTCTCTCTCTCTCTCTCTCTCTCAACACATTCTCCTCTTCCCTACTTCTTCACCTCCTCTCTCATCAAGCCTCAACCTTGTGCCACAAACTCACCTCTACTGCCATGAATGAGCACTACAAAGAAGACAAGCCATACTGCCATTTCCATCCCAGAGAAGAAACCACAGGGGTATGCCCCCTGTGCTTGAATGAGAGGCTACTCATCTTGGCAGCAGACCAAGCTCTCTCCCTTCGCCCCGAATTCTCACTCATCAACAAGCACAAGAAGAAGCCACCAATAACCCTGCCTAAGATTTTTGCCTTGGGTACCCTTCTCCATAGGTTTGAGTTTCAACACAATAAGGCAGAAGAATCCCATGACTGTCGACAGAGTACTGATGCCTCTGCAGCTAGCCTAGAAGGTAGAGGTCCTGCATCTTTTTCACTTTCATGATATGGATATATGATGAGTATGTGCAATGTTTGTGTATAGTATACACTATATCCATAAGTAATATAAAGGGAACACTTCTCTTAGTTTTTTATTTTTATGAATGGATGTTCCGGCCCACTTACGCGTATCTCGATTAATTCCAAAGCTTTGAAGTTAATGATGGGAAATACATGAAGTACTACAATACACATGTTGGGTGTACGGTATGCAACCTCAAATTTCATAAAAGTCATACAATTTGCAAATGGATTCATATCCTCAAGGCAACAACTCGCGAAATTATAATATTATGATCAAGTATGAGTGTCCAAGAGGCCTTTGGTACAACGGCCTCAGGAGAGAATTTGGGTGCTAGGAGATAGGAGGTCAATAGTACAATTCCTCTTTTAATGTGCTAATCTAAGTATTCTAACAATGTTGATTTTCGCTAATTGAAGTAAAAAAAGTATGAGTGTCAACATTATGATCGATCCTCTAAAGATAATCCCTTCTTTCTTTTCTTTTCTGGTCATGAGAAATCATAGGCAATTATGGGTATTTTCCATGTTGTAGGTTATGGGTATTTTATGTGAGGAAACCGCCCCCTAAATCAAAAAAGGACAGACCACAAAAAAGGTTTAAAAAAACCTGTCAAAACTTTGTTTTTGACCTGTATCTACTGGGTTTTCTTCTCATTATAAAACATTTTCGTTTCTTCTTTCACTTAACTTTATTCCCCCTTTTATTTTCTTTTTCTTTTTCTTTTTCCAACGCAAATCCAAGATTCAAACCAGATTAGAATAGCTTATCTTTTCACCACAAAGTCAATGTGTCTATAATCAATTCTTCGTCATTTTGGCATCTGATCTTACCAAATCCACTAATTGGTAAATTTCCACAGACTCTTTCATATCAATCAAATTTGAAGACAATGGGGTTGCCTCATGGGAGAAAAGCAAAGTCTCTAAAGTCTCTCTAGATCACTGCAGCATCGGTTGGAATCAGAGCCTGTGCAAGGAGACCGATAAGAGCGTGGTAGAGCATGCGAAACCGCACGGCTCGCTCAGGTGGCGGAAGCGGATTGGCCACGTGTTCCAGCTCAGCAGATGGAGGAGGTACAGCAGCCACGTGGGCAGCAAGCTGGAGGGGGTGAAAGTGAGAAGTGGGTGGATAAGGGCTCTGACAAAGAGGAGGACCAAAGAATAAAGGGGTTGTCTAGAAAGAGCCACTTTAACGGGGTGTGTTGTGTATTATTCGGACCATCCGTCTCGGCAACCGATGGTCTGAATTTTTAAACAAAATTCTTCCCTGGATCTGAATCATCTAAAACACTTTTGAACGGCTGAGATTGCACAGAACCGTGTACAACACCGCCCCCGTATTCCTTTTTTTTTAAGTAGCCTTTTTCCCACCACTCCATTTGAGTGTTGGGGTTCAATTAATGTGAATGTATAGTATTGTATTATTGGTCTAGTAGGAAACAAATTCTGTCCTGGCCAAAATGTGCACTTTTGAACTGGTGTATAATAATTCTAAAGAATGGCCATGAGAAAGAGCCCAAATGTATTCCTGTCTCTAATGGGATTCCTTGTCGACAGAATCATCCGGGACAGTTTGTACGCACCTGAATTAATTCTGGGGTAGGAAAAGAGGTTTTATAATAATTGAATTGGTCGTGCGAATTGTGGATTAGCACAAGAGCTGTCTAATGCACGCACCAGCATACTCGTTCGCATCAATAACAAAAAAATCAAAAAACTGATACGTAACTGCCGGCCGATATTTTAACTTGCGTACGTCATGTCTGAATATGCGGATTACTATTGACCGGATGTGCTATTCTTTAAGATGAGTTAATGATCTCACGGAGTATACAGTCAGAGGATTTGCAATACTTCATCCTTAAGTATATTTATATACAGTTTATTTGCAAGATTGACTCTCTTTTTATCGGTGAAAGTCAGTAGTTTTTAAAATTAACTCGGCATTCAATCTATAGTCCCTCAAATAATTATTCAATTCAAATGTCAAGGCCTAGGGATGGCAATTTCGTCCGCTACACTCCGATCCTCTCCATTCCCCGCTCCGTTCTAATTGGAGTTTTGGAGATTTTTTGGGGGATTGGATTAGATATGGAGGGTAAGCTTGAAAAAATTAGAGGATTGGAGATTTTTTTTTTTGAACCGCAAGATTGGAGATTGGATCAGATTTTTGAGTATATCTGATCCGATCCCCGCCCCAATTTATTATTATATATTAAATATATTATTCAAAATTTTCACCTCTATAATTAGCAATAATTTCTAAGGTTTCCAAGGTATATATAGGAGCAGAGGGGGAGGTGGTTCCCTGTTTGGGGTAGTAATTATGTAGTTCCGGGATCGGAGGTGGAAATGGTCAAATCCGTCACCGATTTGCCCTGTTGCCATTTCTAAATGTCAGAAAATAATCTCGAATTAAAGTTTCGTAATTCAATCTTATATCTAATATACCCATTTTTTTCATGACCAGATGTTCAGATTAGCTTACGCATACCTCGATTAGTACATCCAAAGTTAACGCTAGCCATTACAAAGAGACAACACGAGTGTCATATCACTATTAGACAAGCACTTGTCTTCAAGTTGTCTTGGTCGGAGAACATTGTGCTAGCTCTTTCTTCCTCTCACAGTCTCTCTCACATACAACAAAATCAAAATCCTAAAGATAAAACAAGTAACCTAGATGATTAATTAGTCTTAATTAAGTTCAATTTTTTTCTATCATAACCTAATGAAAGCTTCCCTCCCATGTGCAGGTGTTGGCATTCATGTACAGAAACCAGAGGGGACCTTGTCTCTTGTTTAGTTGTGCCCTTCAAATTTTAGGGCTTTTGTAGGCCATTTTTGTCCCCTTTGCTGGCTCTACATACCCCAGAGGACCATTAATCTAAAAGGACCACCATGGACATTGAGTAAAGCTTTCAAATGGGTTGGAAAATATTGACAAGTCATAAAGCCAACAGCTCCATGGACAACAACGTTTAGATCTATGAAGCAAATTCATAAATGAGACCCAAATATTGGACATGTCTGTGAGTTTTTTTGTGAAGGGTTGTCGCTGGTGGGATCACCGTCTGTAGTTAATTATCTTCATATTGTGTCCGCAGATCTGTCACAAACCCCACCTTTTCGTCATTCGCCAATCATTTATATGATTCTCTCATACCTAACGATTTCGATGGATGTACGTTGTTCATATGTTTGGCTTGTTGTGTATGCAATATCTTACATTCGTGATCTTGTTAGATTTACTATTGATATATATTTAATAGATCTTTTTGAGATCTATTCAGTTGATCTTTCTATCGGTGTTTCTCTGAATTCAAAAGATCTATTCAGTTGATCTTTCTATCGGTGTTTCTCTGAATCCTTATGTTCTGACCACCTTCATACACTCTTAGATGAGAACAAGTAAGGAGGTCAAATCTCGTTAAAAAAAAAAAGTGGCCAAAGATCTGAGATAGAACAGCTTCCTGATGATGCAAGATGAGTCATTAGCCACATTCTTTGGCACAGCTTCCTAATGATCCAAGATGAGTCATTAGCCACATTCTTTGGTTGCCTATTTTAATACGAGGCTATTCAGGTTTCATTTCGCTCCGCTAAAATTCTTATTTTTTTAAGTACTTATTTCTCGGTTTACGATACAGGTCATTCTCGCAAGATTTAGCTTTAGTTATTGCAGACTCTTAGACTTAGATTTTGCTTAGTTATTAACTTATCGCAGACTCGTTTGAATCAAGAGAATGTGGCTAGAACAATAAAGGGCAGCGGCCACCTTTTTTTTGTTAAAGGGCCTATATATTCTGCAAGCCTCAAGTCAAACAACCTTTATAGAGGCGCATTCCCTTCTATCTACAACTTGTAAAATTAATATTCAGATATAAGAGAAAATCTTTTCACGGCTCCGCCATGAAAAGTTGTTCATGAAGCTAATCGTGCTTATTCAAAAGTGTTTTGGACGGTCCGAATATTAATGAAATTTATTCAAAGAAGAGTTAATTTAAATTCGAATCGTCCAAAGCCGAAACGAACGGCCGAAATCGCGTGGAACTGTAAACAGTCTATTTACAGCTACTCCGTGATTAAGATATAATACTAAATTGCTGCTACCAACCAAGACTTTCAGGCACCTTGGTAGGCCACTGCAAAGATGCACTTTTTCTTCAATTTTTTCCTCCTCTTTTCTTATCTTTATATCACCTCAAGGGAGAACAGTCCACATGACATGATTCTTCTACTGCAACTTTTTTTTTCTTTTTAAGGCTGGATTGACATTACCTTCCTGTTTGGTTTCATAGAAATACTCCTACTAGAGATATTTTATTTATCTTTGTCCGCCCCTTTTCCAAAAAGAAAGCTACGGCTGGCACGCACATACACGTACTTCACAGGTTCTTCAGTTAATCTCGTGTCGGTGCCATTTGCAGTCTCGTTTTCGTCGTACAGTATAGATTTTGTGAGTAAATTCTATTTCGAAATCTACATTAGATATTGTGCGTTTGCAACGCTATTATGCCTTGTTCTCTTCCATTTTCAATTAAAAAGAATTTTTCAAAAAATTCCTTTTAGATTCTCCCTATTTCTAATATTTTTCTCTCTATCTCTCTTTACTTATTATTCCTATAATTTTTCAAAAACAATTTCAAACCACCAACCAAATAAAGCATTACACAAGAATATCTTCCGTATCTAACTATCTTTCCCTTTCTTTCTTTCCTTGCTTAAAAGGAACCTGTTTTGCGTATTTTTGCTTCTCTCTCTATGTTTCGCTTTCTTTGTTTCTCTTTGCTTAAAAAAACCTGTTTTGCGTATTTTTGCTTCTCTCTCTAAAAGAGGGGGAAAAAAAGATTTGGGGTGAGAGAGGCTCGAACTCTCGACCTCAGGATTACTCAGAAAGCTATGAGACCTACGCGCTAGCCAACTGCGCCACCACCCCATGTGTTCTTCCCTTCCACTAATAAATATTTAATGAGATAATAGGAAAAACTCATTCTGGAAAAAGAAATTCTTGGTGTAGGAAATTTAAAGGAGGATGAAACTGTAGGTATTGCTTTTTCTATGGGGGCATAATGGGCAGTAACTTTACCTTCATCACTTTTGTTTCGTTTTCCCTTAGAAAGTTTACCTGCACACCTTTACAACACAACTCTGGACACAACTATATTCGGAACCGTTCGATGCATGTAGACCCACGTGCATCGAACGATTCCGAACACAATCACTTCATGAATTGTGTTTTAAAATCGTGTTATGGCATTGTTATTTTCCCTTTCTCCTTTCCTTACACAAATTCAAAATATGAGGCATAGCCTCAATGTCTCACTTAGAATGCTAGAGGAGTAAATCCTCACAACAGCAGAGATTGGAACAATTTCAGCATTCTTCTTAATTTGTTCCCACCTTTTGGAGTTCTAAATTTTGAGTTGATTTCAAGAGAGCTTTTGAGGAAATATTATTTCCCCCAGGGCGAAACAAAAAGTTCTTACTTCATTCTAATTTGTTTGTTCATTTTTACACGTTATCTAAAAATATCGTCCGTTGGACTTTTGGATACATCAAAATTTCTTTTTGTTGTTTCCTTCTTGAAAATAAAATAACTATTCTAATAAGTTGAATCTTTTTAGGGATGATTATTGAGTACCCGTAAACAGTTAGATTTACAAAATTGAACAAATAAACTGAGATGGAAAGAGTAGTTAATGTCCCAGCCTACTCTGTGTGTGTGTTTGAGAGAGAGAGAGCGAGAGAGAGCCATCCGACTGTAACACATAGAGACACACTTCTAGACCTCAAAAATTACCACCAACCAAAAGGGCTATGAGAGGTCAATCACCCTATAAGAGAGATTCCAATCCAAGCACAACAATCTGTTTTCATCTGATTTCCTCAATTTCAAGGATAAAGCCAGGGAGGAGCCAGTAGGGGCGGTCACCCCTTTAAGAAGAAAAAGAAATATTACTATTATATGTAAAAAAAAAAAAATTCCTATAAAAGTATATAGGCTCGCCCCTGTGTGGTGAAATTCCTGGCTCCGTCCCTGCTCAATTTCCACCAAGAGCTAACATAAGCTCCAACGTCTGAAGCCACTGTCACCATGACCACGTTCGCAGCAGAAATCTTGTGCCGAAGAATACGGCAATTCCTTTCCTTCCACAGATAGTAGTATATAACAGCGGAACAAGATATCTTCAAAAGCAAATGCCGTAGATTAGATCCTGCTCTAGGGATTTTTCCACTCGAACTCTTGAGCCAAAGGAAGACGAGGTCTACGAATGCCATTCTTCATCAAAAAATGCTGCCAAACACAAGAGGAGAAAGGGCTGGAGAAGAAGAGATGCCCATGAGATTCAGCTCCATTGTCACACAACAAAACACACCTATCTGAATCAATGACACCCGAACTATGTAATATGTACCGTGTGAGTTTTTATGCGGTTCAAGTCTTTTCCGACTTACAAAAGTGCTCAAATAATACTATTATCGACTGTTTTAGTGGTCAGAAATGTGCCAACCTCTCATTTCTCTAATTTACACTCGAACACAATCTAAATCTGCATTTCCTTTACAGCGGAATAACATTTTACAAACCAAATGAAATTACAAGAAACAGATGGGGAAAAAAAATCATCACCCGGTCTGTCATTCACCATGTTTATGAGAATTCTTCTGGGGATTATTTTCCCTCCTATATGCATTGAAGAGATCAATACCAAGAAAAACATTAAGGAAATTCATCCCGGCCATGCCAAAGAGAGCAAGAGGAAGCTCCACACCCTTTCCGAATTTGGAAGCATCTTTGATCAACTTGACTGTAATGAGAACATGAGAAATGAATCTTGCTAGAGTGAAGGTGACCCAGTTGAGAACCCATTCCGCCTTCACTATTCTGCTCTTGGCCTCACGAACGCCTGCCATCCGTCGCACTTTTCTCATGTGAAGAAAGATAGAATGCAGCTGCAAAATCACAAGAATTGAAGCTCTAAAGTTAAAAAAGAAAAAAACGGACATCATGTACCAGAGACATGAATCTGAGATTGACTCTAGCGTCTTTCGGGTGTACCATGAAAGGGTGTGAGGTAATGGCAATGAATTGGCAACTTCATATTTAAGTCCATAACTACCCTTGGACCAAAATATTTTATAGAAATGGACGGCGTTATAAGATGTATTTCCAAACAAAACTCCATTATCAGAGCCATAGAAAACAGAACGCGAGTTCGAAAATACGTTCTAAAATTTTCATGGTTTTAGAGTTACATTCATAATCAACGGAAGAAGCCATGTTAAATAGAACCTTCCATATTAAGTACTTGAAGGATGCACCATGAGACCATCAGAAATGAAGCTGATGTAAAACCAGAAATTATGTCTTTACCTTGCATGCTGTTGCATGAATGTTCAACAAAAAGAAATGAATTGTTTGATAAGTATCCAAAGAGAGAAATACTTGTTGAAAGGGGGCAAAAAGATCGTATGTGGAATTGAAGCAACTTTTCAGAAGACACTCAGACATACCTCACAAATTAGGGTGAGGATAAGGTAGTTGATGGTAACATTTCGATATAACGCAAGCGTAAAGCAAACAAGGAGTATTAGATGGTGCAATAGGATTGAAGGGATCCAACCACTATACAATCGATAACGCAACATATCCCACTGGTCATATGCGAAGTAACCACATGAAAAGCACAACGCCTGGTATGCCCATGGCCAAGTTCCCCCAAACAACTGTTCGTGCTCAAATATCTCATACGAGCCATTTGTCCTCCACTGGTTGACCAAAATCAGAACAACTGCAGAAGAAATAGATATTAGCTTCCATAAACAGGGAAAATAGGACAAGGAGAAAGTAAACAAAACATGTTGTAGTAGACCAAACAAAAGTTAGGTGCCGCAATATTTTGAGCATTTGCATTGTTATAATGGAATGCAAGGGTTGTTCATAAAGCTCAACCAACTGGCACACCCAAACAACTCACACAGAGAATCTTATTTGATAATTTTATTAATTTAAGATATTAAGTTTGTTCAACCAGTTCGCATACAATAAGTTTTCAAGATGCCTTCACCAATAAAGTTAATACATTAAAATCGCTACCGTATGGATAGCCCTCGCTCCAAATTTATGGCATCACCAATAATCAAGCCATGACTCCAAATTTATGGCATCACCAATAATCAAGCTGTGAAAATGACATTACAACAATAATAAAAAACTACTATTGGTGTATGTTCCATAACATAAGTTAACAACCACTTAAGGATGCCCTTTTCGAGTTTATCAATAACATTTTTGCCGTTTCAAAAAAGGATACCCTCAGACACTCACTCTGAAGGTTCAAATTATACAAATCTAGTTCTTGCTTATTTCAACTAAAAGCACGAGTACTACCACACTGGTGAATTGCTTGAAACTCTAATGCCATCATAACGAAGGGTTCCCTTTCATCTTGACACCCCCCGTCCCTCCCTGATGCATGGGTGTACTGTTTAGTGGGAAGTACAAAAACTGAACAAAGTAACAAGAAAATCCATCACTATTGGACATTGTGTGAAAGGTGACAAAGCCCATCCGGGCATATTAAGTTGGATTGCTAACAATTAAGGTGGAAAAGGGACAAAAATATGGAGGGAGGGAGAGGGATAGACAGATTCTTGAGCAGAATTGATCAAGAATGATTACGTCATTTTGGTTATTCTTAAATTATGGTACTAAAAATGGGTTGCCGTTGAAGGCTTGTCACATTTGAAGGTTGGGTCACAGGTTTTGATGTCATTGCATATCAGGATTGCATATTGTTAAAGAATCCAACTCAAAACCTATTGGCAATGAGTGAAGAGGTCGCCCGGGCTCATATACTATTTTTGGAGGTTATAATTAACTAATGCAGGACAAACTCTAACACTCCCTCGCATGTGCGACCCTTGACCCGCACGTGGAGAGGTAAACAACGAATCCATAACATAGGGACCACACCAAACAACAAAACAAGGTGCACTTAAGGCACAAACAACGGGGACAATCAAGAGAGTCTTGTCCATGAGCCTCCGAAAGCCTAGCTCTGATAACATGTTAAAACATCCAACTCAAAGCCAATTGGCAATGAGTAGAGAGCCTGCCCAAGCTCATGTACGAGTTTTGGAGGTTATAATTAACTAATGTGGGACAAACTCTAACACATATACTCCAAATAGTGGGAAATAGCTTCCTTCATTCTATACAAACTGTTTTCCATTAGCTCATATTTGGGGTTAAACTCCCATGATGTACACTATGTAAACAGCTTCATATGATGGAAAACTAGTTGATTTGGCAATTTACTATTGCCCCAATCAGCATCTGCTTGGTTGCATTACCATTCCTATCCATCATCATAGACACAGCTATTCTTTTCTATGTTTTCCACCAAAACAAATCTAGTCCACAAAGCCCCATATGCAAACCATAGTGATGTAAAGAAACCAGCAACTGGATTCATCTTTCTGGATATTTCTCGATCTCTAGTCCTGGACCCAAGTATGTAGCAGTAGAATAATTGGCATTTCATCTAAGTTGATTCTTCTGCCATACAAATATCATTGGTTTACTAAGTCGATGATATTCCAAATTCTGCAACTAAAATCAAGCACTGATCATTCTATTCCTAGGCAGAACTAATCATAGTATTTGATATAATATCCATTTGAGAGTCCATAACAATGTTCTTTGGGTTGGAATAGAATAAAATTCAAAACACGGGCAACAACAGAATTTTTTTCCACCTATCCAAGAAACTAAAGGTAACAGAACAATCCCTACCGTAGATGAAACAAGACACTGTTTTCCATAGTTGAACCAAGGGGCTGGCTTTAGAGAGCCATGGCCCCCTTACTTCCATTGAGCACTACTAAACTCAATCCTTTCATTATATTGGCATAATCTATGCACAATCTCAAATCTCAACCATGGTATGGTGCCGCCATCTCGAAACCGTCACCAACCATACACGAGACAAACTCAAACTAAAAATGAATAAAATTAATCCAGGCGCCTATAATGTCGATTAACTTTCAACATTATTACTATCGCTCCAAAGGACCTTGAAATTGTATTACGCTTTCCAAAATGCTCCCACCGTCACATACAGATACAGCCCATTGCACTAGATTGAACAAAACAAGTTACCCAACAATACCATCTGCAAAAGGAGATCACGTCTATTAACTTTGGCAAATCAAAAACTGATTCATTAATCCTCAAAAAATGTCATAAACCTAGGCTGAAAGAAGTGTTGTACATTGCTCCCGTCGGAAAAGAATTTTGACACACTCAGAGACAATTCTAGAAAGGGCACTTGAAAATTTTAATTTTTTCTTAAGTCGGTATAAATTCTAGCTTTATTGTGCGTGTTAATTCAGCATTCATAAGTAACAAAAAGTTTGCAACAGAAGGGAAGCATATGTAAGTGAAAATAGCATGAGCCCATTGGGTACGGGATAATCCACACAAAAGACAAAAGACAAAACAGTTAGAATTCCAACACAGTTTTTACAGATATCAATGTATTTTGGCGTATACCTATTCACCTTTTGCGAATATCAATTCAGGTTTTTGCTATTATCCAAAGCCCAGTGCGCTTTAGTTAGCATTTTCCATATAAAATACATGTTGGATGTGACTGGAGTATATCAAACACAGACATCAATGGAAAGACATAAAGAAAGAAAGGATAAAATTGGGGAACCTGAAGCAGAGGTGATGGAGGAATGGAGGAGAGAAACGCAGGTGTTGACAAAGAGGGGGTCACGAGAGACCCAATTACGGACGACCCAGTTAGCCGATTGGTAGAAGCAAAACCCAGAAAGTATCCAAGCGAGCTCAGAGCGCTTGTTGAACAGTATTTCGAAGAAAACCGAGACGGCCCACATCACCAGAGTTGCCATGAAGAATGCCCCCGCCTTGTTCTGATGGTCATGGCTTCCCCTCGCCATTGTTTCCATTCTGTTATTCTCTCTCTCTAAAACCCTTTTTCCCCTTCCGTGTGTCGGCGTGTGATATCAGCATCTGGGGTTGCTTTGCTTTGGTTTCTACCGGAGAGAGAAAAATCAAACTACATTCTCCCCACAATCTAAAAAACAAAAAGCTAGAAAATGAAAAGTCAAAAGTAGGCCACCAAACACCAGGGAGAGAATTGGGGGAGTGACGACGACGCTTGTTTTACAGCCTCACATCGAGGTGACTCAGCTTCGGTTGGGACTGGACTCCCATCCAGTTTCCTTCCATCTAGTGTGGCCGGTTTAGGTTATTTGTAGGCTTGAAAATGACTCAAAACAATTATCGAAACCGTTTACTTTTCAAAATTTGTGGTGTCAAAGATCACGTTGATCAAATACCGTTTGATATGTTAACAAAATGCATATAAATCTTGTAAAAATAAAGTGTATAATATTGGATTGCAACTCATTTGGCACATTTATTCTAATGTTTAATGCATTTCGAAATCACATCAAACAGTATCCAAATAATATGATTTTTTACTGGGTAAGTAGTCTTGGCAAACTCTAAAAAATAAATAATTTTAATCATTTTTGTAAATTTAAAAGGACCTACAAACATCATTTTTGTAAATTTAAAAGGATCCACAAACAACCCAAATTTGACCTGACTAGATTGGAGAAAGACTGGACAGGAGGACAGTCATAGCATAAAAGGAGCCTTGGGCCGGTGGGAGTTTAGTTATGTTCACCATCCACTTAAGTTAAGAGTGTGAACATTATCTTCATTTTTATTAATTGAAATGGTATCGATTTTATCACAAGATGATGTCATGCTTACCAAAAAATATATTGCATGGTAAGCATGATATTACTGTATTGTATGATCCACACCATTTTAACCAATAGAAAAAAATTAATGTTCATTTTCTTTTAACGAGGGTAAACAAAATTGCACTCGACCGGTGGAGCCTTTTTATGACATTGCTTCAACTACCCGCGACGTAAGAAATCTTTCGCATTGACCCCCCTGAAGTTTAATAGTATTTCACGAGTATTATTTTATTGAGATCTTTCCTCTCTCTTTTTTGTCCTTTTTATCTTTTTACTTTTTTTTTCTTTTTTTCTTTTTTATGTTGGAAGGAGTGAAGGGCAGTTATAAATGTACCAATTATTCAGTGTAGTTGTATTATTTTATTGAGATCTTTCCACTTTTTCTTTTTCTTTTTCTTTTCTACTTTTTTTATGTTGGAAGACGTAAAGGGCAGTTTTATATTACCAATTATTCATCCATAATCTTTTTAGTAGTGTAGTGATGATGATGTCATTTTGCACGAGAGTGCTTTATTTGTATTTTGAAATAACATGATTTTTCGTGATGAACTACAATTATGGAATAGGGTGAGTGAATATTTGAAGGAGAGCTCAAATTCTTAGGCTTTCTTTTAGACTTAATTTAAACTCAATTTAAATTTGAAAAATTTGTTTTTATTTGAATTTTTTTTGCATTTGTTAGTTTTGTACCAAACTTTTTTGGGATATTGATTCGTTTCGATAAAAGGAATCAGAAAAGTAATTTTTTTTTACTTTTACCCAGATATTTTGAAAAATAACTACTTTTTAACGTAAAAATATCATTTTCATATTTAAGTTAAGTCAAAAAGAACGGACCCTTACTTGCATATATTTCATAAGGTACTTGGATAAAAATCATTCTTATCTGATTTATAAACTCTTTGGCCTTGAATTGTTATAATTTGTGAAATGATTGAAGTATTGTTAGAGGTGCATGGAAGTGAATGTAGGAGGTTGTGATTGCGAATGTTGAAAATGTGGAGAAAAAAAAAATTCTTTTTGAGAATTTAAAGATGACGAAGTAAAATTAGAACATCCACACCCATAAATTTCGTATTGCCATTGTCATTCTCATTTTGGGACAATGAATAATGTCATTTTGCAAAAAAAATAGTAAATGTGTTGCACCCACGTTTTGCTATTTCTTTCAATGTCTCTCTCATTCTAATCTAAAAAAATGGCAATTTTGCCATAATTTCTGCCATATATGACAAACGAATTGACATTTGCCAAATTTGAGAGAATTTTTTGTTTGTAGGTATAACACTTTATTCCGGACTCGGATCCTATCCATTTGCTTTGGACCAATTCGGTCCATTTGGGTGTATCTGAGACGTCCAAAAGTATTTTGGACGGCTCAGATTTAAAGAGTTTGTTTTTTTTAAACACCCCTTTAAATCTGAACCGTTCAAAACACTTTTAAATGGCTCGAATGCAGTAAATGAACCAAACTAGTCCGAAGCAAATCGACGGAATCTAGCCCCCTATTTGCCATTTCTTTTGACGTTTAAGAAGAATGACAAGAATTGACTGGGCAGGCGATGTGTGTGCTCTTGGCAGATTCAACTTTAACTCTTTGTATCCATAGGGCAAAAGTAGAAAGCCTTATTATTTTGAGACTTGTAGAGATGCGTTTCCGCAGCATTAATAAATTCTTCGAACTTTAGCATAACACATTCTCTAAAATAAGAGTTTAGCATAACACATTCTCTAAATTAACAGTTGAAATCATATTACTACAAAATTAGGAAAAAATTAAAACAGCTCTCTAAACTTTGACCTCAATATTTAATAAACATCCGACTCCAAAATTTACCCTATAATGTCCGATGTACTTTGACCTCGATGTATGTCTATCGTTTTCCCAAGCATTATTGAACATAAATACACTGAATTCACTAATGCTTTCCCAGGGAGAGAAGAAGAAAGAACTCAATTTCTTTGCAAGAAACTCAGGCAATTTCTTTGCAACACCATAATGTCAACATTTCATATGTTTTGGATTGATTCATACAAATATACTCTTACGGAATTGATATTGCAAAACGTCTTTTTTTTAGTATAACTGGATATCTGTCAAGTCAGGACGCACTTTAACTAATTTCGGAACTTTAAAGTTAACGAATGGACAAATACTACAGTGACCGCAACTAAACTGATACAATATCTACAATTCGGTGAAATTTAATTCAAATTCTAAACCATAACCAAAACTCCAATTAAACCAGAAAATTTATTTAAATCCCATTCCACTGTACAAACAACACAACTAGCAGTATAGTACCCCACAAAAAACCCTAAACCCTTGAGTTCCACTCTCTCTCTTCACCACCAGATCCCGCGAATAGAGAGAGAATCACAGGGCATTTCCACAGAAGGGGCAAAACCTAAATTCAGGATCAACCTCCCGAGAGCAAAACCCGCACCGAAGCGCATCCGGAACCTCGGACCCGCGCAGCCGCCACGGCGGGGCCTCGCCTGAGGACGGCGGCGGCGGAGGAGAGAGCTCCGGCGGGAAGAAGAGCTTGCAGTTGTCGCAGTACATGAGGGGCTCTTTGCCGGGCCACCGCCACACGGGGACGAAGAACAGCTTCAGCACCTTCTCGTACTCGACCAGGTCGGCGCGCGAGCCGCAGCTTATGCAGCGCCCGGCCCCGGCCTTGAGCAGCTGGCGCACCTGCTGCTCCACGCCGCCCACGAAGAAGAAGAACATGATTTTCCGTTTAGACTGGTTTTCCGATCGGGTTGAGAATGTTGTTTGATTTTTGATGGCGTTTTTGTTGGGGGAGGGGTTTTATTGGGAGAAGATGTGAGTCGGTTGATGAACCTTTTCTGGAGGGTTCGCGGGGTTTCTACTTTTTGTTGGCTAAAACTGGGGGAAAACCCGAAAATAAGGAGGATTGAGGGGGGTTTGATGACAATTAAACTACTGGTACAACATTTCGGGTACACTAATTGTACACTGCATTTTATGGGATCCACTTTGGAATTTTGGACAAATGATCGGACTCATTCTATTTGTTTAAAACATTTTTTAAGGAAGGATGTAAATAATCATCCCAGTTGAATATCGGTACGGGTTTGATTGATTCTATATAATCATCCCAGTTGAATATCGGTACGGGTTTGATCGATTCTATGCCTAATTTCTTGGCAAGAAATTAAGCAAAGAATAGATCAAATCCTTACTAATATTTGACAGAATTGATTTTATACAAAAAATTCTTTAGAAAATACATTTTTTAAAAAATTGAGCGATAATTTGTGTGAAATTTTGAAGTCAATTGTAAAACATTTTCTAAAGAGTCTTTACATGAAATTACGATCGAAACTCAGATTTTATATAAAACTCTAAAAAGTCAATTGTTTTTATACAGAACTCTAAAAAAATAAAAAAGTTAAATTTAAAAAACAAAAAAATTGGTTTACTATCTTCTTTATTAAAAAAATAGATTTCGATCATAAGTTTTACATTTTAATTCTTGACGAAGCAATAATTCATATATTGATCAAAAATTAACAAATTCGTTTTTTCTTTTTGAAAAGAACAAAAGAAATAAACCAAATAGATTACTTTTAAACTCCGTTTGTTTCAACGTAAAATATTTTATCTATTTTTTTCCATTTGACCAGGAAAATGAGGAGAAAAATATTTTCAAAGATAAAATATTTTGCACCAAAGGGGTGAAATTTCAATTTTTTTTTTTTGCAATAAATCGTTTTTATTTTCCACGGCACCCCTCTATTGGTCCCACGTTTTCTCCCAAACCGGATCCAAAACGACCTTGTTGCTTTGCCCAATCATGAGTTACTGCAACTGGTGGTCTTGTTTAATTGTTGACATTTGTATCGAACCTGTATTATAAGCAACAAAACCATTTTATTTAAATATTTTTCATGTGTCAATTTAACATCAAAAAATAAAAATTTAATTTTTTTTAAAAATATTTTACATAAAAAACATTTTACGCTTGGTAAACCACCACCTGTGCGCCAATCTGCCATCGCCACCACCACCACGTATCCGATCTGTTCTCTTTCTCTCTCCACAGAAGTTATCGAGACAGGACAAAAGAAACAAAACAGAAAAACCAAATCAAGATCCTAGCCCAAACCCTGAAAAAAGGCCAAATCTCAAATCAGCTTTCGGATTTTGTCATCAGCTATCGCTCAGTTTGTCCCAGATCTAATCCAAAAGTAACCAATCAATGGCTGCAACTTTCAGCGGCGACGAAACGGCCCCGTTCTTCGGCTTTCTCGGAGCCGCTGCAGCGCTCGTTTTCTCCTGTAAATATCCTCTCTCCCCATCTTCCATCTCCTAAAATCAAGTCAATTGTCGCGTAGGATTCCGTTTTCATATCACTTCATGTGCTACTATGCCTCACTAATAATCAACACACATGAATTTGTGAAAATTTCGTTTGTTTCCACGGAAATTGGGGTCTTCTTCTAGCGTACATATTTACCGGGAAACAAAAAAGGAGTACAATGATAATGACGGTAATTGGGCTTGTGTAGAAGGTTAGGGGCAGCGCCTCGAACCCTAGACAGGTATTACGGTAATTGATGATGATGTAAACGTTTAGGTTATTGATACTTTGGTATAGGCAGTCCCGTAACTTGGATTCTGTTCTCCATTCAATACCTGACAAGAATTGGCGTGAGTTGGTGCGAGCCGTAAATGTACCAAACTACACAGTTGGAGAACCAACCGAAAGAAATCTTTGTGTCTTGCATTCTTTGTTTCTTTTCTTGATTGTTTGTTCGCGCGTTTATCAACATCTGAACATCACTCTGATATTTCCCCACAGGGAACATAAGTAGGGCCTTTTATTTTTTGGTTTCGAGTCTATATATGAACTAGTTTCTTTTGAAACTATAACTAAGCTTATGGTGTTTATTGGTAGCGGTAGCTCCAGGATTTTTTCACAATTTTTTTCAAGATCTTTTGTTATACAAGATGTATTAATCCATATAAGAGAAATGGTGTTTATCAATATCTTTCGTCTTGTTTATGATAAGTGTAAGCATACAGAGCTCTGTATATAATAGGTATAAACCATATAGAACTCTCTAATCACTAAACATGGCTATGTTTTTTATGTAATTAAGCTAAGCAGATAAATTGGGTGAATGAGTTTTATTTTTGTTTTTCGATACCTGCTAAAATTAAGTTTTTGGCTATTTTTTTTTTTTATGTAATTAAGCTAAGCAGATAAATTGGGTGAATGAGCTTGGGGTGCATGTTAAAAATCTCAGGCCACTCAATTACACTTAGAATTGAGTGCTTGCATGTGTAGCATGTCAGTACTCGGTAGTACTCTAGTACATGTAGGGAACCATATGAAGTGCATGGTGCCCCCCCCTGTTTCTGACTGGTTGTAATGGGTTCATCACAGGCATGGGGGCTGCTTACGGAACTGCAAAGAGTGGAGTCGGTGTTGCCTCCATGGGAGTTATGAGACCAGAGCTTGTTATGAAATCAATTGTTCCAGTGGTCATGGCTGGAGTTTTGGGAATTTATGGCTTGATTATAGCTGTAATTATTAGCACAGGGATAAACCCAAAGGCCAAATCTTATTACTTGTTTGACGGGTATGCGCATTTGTCCTCGGGTCTTGCATGTGGGCTGGCTGGTCTATCTGCTGGAATGGCAATTGGAATCGTTGGTGATGCAGGAGTGAGGTAATCTCTTTACTAATGTACCTGTAATGTTGGTGCTTTTTTACTACTGTTTCCATTGACAAGAACTGAAGGATTATTGTCCTGGATAACCCCCTTTTTAAAATATCTTCCATGGTGTGTGCTCTAATAGCTTGCGCTTGTTGCTAGTTATTGTAGAATGTCGTCTTTATGTGCCTCTGAAACTTTTGCAAGTCGCATCTTATGCCATTTTACACTTTTCACTTGAGTTTAGGTCTAATTTCATGTATGTTTTTCTAAAACATTTTCTTTGGTAATGCTAGTTTATCATCTTCACCATTTCATTAGGGATCTAGTTATGGTGACGAACAGGGGCCATGAACAGAGGTAAGAAATCTGATTTTCATGGATTAAAGAACTTAAGGGCTTCACCGTCACAAGGTTGAACTTGAAGTCTACAACAGAAAAGCATGATTGAGATTCTCAAAACTCGACAGTTGCATTATTGATATTTGCTGCTGGACTACTACCACTCTTCCTAGGATTAGGAATTTAAAGTTCAGAATTAGGAGACCCAATCAGTCAACTACCGGAAAACTTAGTCCATTGACTCCATTCTACATATACTTGCTCGTAACTACCTTAGACATAGTAGAAACCATGTAAATATGGAAAGTTCATATGAATTAACTTGTATATAGCCTAAGATTAAAACCCCAAAAAAATATGACCTTAACTGCATTGGGTTCCTTTTAGGCCCACTGCACACACTTCCCTTTGTGCCCTTGTTCTCCTGTCCATTCTCTTCTACAATAAACCAAACCTAACCTAACCCAACCAAACCAAAAGGAACCTCAAGTCTAAATCAGTTAGGCATTCTCTTCTACAATCAAGTTTCTTAAGAATCCTGTTAGGTTTATTGGTGGTACTTGGAACTAAAGGATGAATATTAACAATGATGGCTAATTTTGTGTCAGCTGCGGCCAAGAGATGCATGCCATGCAAAGCAAGCACAAAACTTGGCTTGCCACTTGCTCATCTCTAGTCGTTTCTCTTATTGCCTTACCTATCATGTCAAGACAGGAGGTTTGGAATTTTAAAATCGGGGTTGCAAATTTTCTTGTCCGATTGGCTGATTTTGAAGGAGTGGTAACTGTTAACATTTAATATAGGTGTTAGCTCTTAGGGACATCAGACTTCGTTTCATGTCAAGACATCTCATGTCCAAGATATTTGTAAGGTGTCCATTTGCAGACGTACACCATCTTCAAGGTCAGAAGGTGCAATAGGGTGAACCTCCGTCTCCTAACTTGTGTTGAGATGCAAAACACGAGATGATTATGGTTGGTAACAGATCACTAAACAAAAACTTCTTTGTTAATGTGTGTCACACGTTTAAGTGTAATGCGAGGCAGTCGCTCAGTTGCTTAGTGACTGCGTGTTGGCAAGGGATTTGTGGGGTTTAGTGCTGGCTTTATCTGGGATGAGTTGGGTTTGTCATAGAGTTTTAGTCGGAGTTTTGTTAGGTTCATGGAGAAAGTAAAGGGTAGAGAGAAGGAACTTGAAGTTCGACTGCTAGCTCCTTTCTGCTTCATGAGATTTTTATAGATGGAGAGAAACATAAGGAACTTACAAGGAGCAATAATGGAGCATTTTTGTAGGCTCAAAACATGTTCTTTGGCGTTTTGTACGGTAAGGTTTAGTGGAGAGTCATGCCCAAACCATGTTATGTTACTGTTCTTGTAAATTCTTTTCCTATGAAGGAATCTTTCGGCTGTAGGTCTTGTTCTTTTGATACTATACCTTATCATGTTTTAACCTTTGCATGTCCCCAATTGCTGGTCTTTTAATTTGATATGCTCTATGTATCAAAAAGTATGCGTGAATTGAGTTTTTTTAGGCGTGGTAAAAATGTGAGCTTGTATATCGTTTATAACTTTAGATTCACTCTTTTTGTGAGTTTAATGGACTTTATGGTGAGAATGGAATAAAAAGATTTAGCGGAGTTCGAAGGCTTTGGAAATTAAAACATGTTTAGGATTAGTTTTTAAAGTCTTGTCATCAAAAGGAAAAAAAGAAAGAGAGTTTTGAGTTGCTCTGTGGTCCTCCTGTTATTTCCTTGACAAGTCTGTAGTCTTCTTGTTTTTTATATCAGTCACTCACATGCTCATGAGCTCAACTTCATGCGAAATTCACCAAGAAGTTGAGCCTATGTGGCAGGGTAGCATTATAAGAGACATACAGAACGAGAGGAAACCAAAACTTGGAAAATTAGATTTACCCTTGTCGTTTGTACTGAAAGTGTTTTTATTCAACGTTACTTGGTATCCAACTTAGGAATCATGCAGCTACTAGGCTAGTAAGATTGGAGAAGTCATGCTGCATAGATGGAGCCCCAGACACGAGAAGAAGGTCTAATTGATGTAAGGCCTATATTAATGAAGCATTAGCTAATTTGCTTGTACAGTAAATTAGCCACCCTCGTATACATAAGTGTGACAAAATTATATTGATGAATCTCTTAAATTAAGGGGAAAATAGTGTTACTCAACATGATCTTGAACTGGATTAATTACTTGAAGTCCTAGGTGGATCCTACCATGAAATGGAACCAACTTGTCTGAGATTCCCCTTTTTTAAATTGCTTTACCAATTGTCTGAGATTCCTTTTCTTTAAATGGCTTTTCCTTGAGCATCTTATGCTCCATTTGTTTATGTGCAACTGTACTGGAAAATGTTAACGTGGAAAATAAGAAGGGAAGATAATCATTTCCTTGTGCTTGGTTGCAACCTTTAAAAATGATCCAGAAATAGTTTCCATTGTTTGGCTT
Organism: Rhododendron kiyosumense; assembly: GCA_019656275.1. NCBI lineage: Eukaryota > Viridiplantae > Streptophyta > Magnoliopsida > Ericales > Ericaceae > Rhododendron > Rhododendron kiyosumense. The sequence goes on along the minus strand of BPLS01000201.1, from coordinate 24,370 downwards.
GTTCAAAACTTCAAATAATCATTGGTATTTCACATCTCCAAATAGTTGCTAATACGAAAATATTCCTTCGCAAGTTGCAACATGAATTTCTGATTGCATGACTAGAATGAAGTAGAAACTAGAAAGTCAAAGGAATTCCAGTTGGTCAAAAACACCCATTAGCGTGGGGTGACAGCAGTAGGTGGGGATTGGGATAACGTCACTGGTGGTGGAGGGCTGGAAATTATGATGCTAGTGGTTGAGGGTGGTGGTATATTGGGGATGACGGCAGTGGCCAGGGGATTCTGACAAAGGTGGCTGCAACCATGGCAGTGGATTAGTGCCTTGGTGCTGGCAATCAGAAACGTAGTGGTGCTTGGGTGGGGGTGATTGTGGTAATCCACCAAAATGATTTCCATTGTACCAACACTACACAATTTAGGAAAATGTTTTCCAAAAATGGTTTTGCACTTAGAGAAATGAAGCGTTGTAGATTGCTTTATTCCTATATTGTTTCAACTTGCTGTCGATTATCAAGTGTTGAAGTATTGAAAGTACATGAGCACCTGTAGTATCCTTATTTAATGTTGGAGATTATTTTTGTATTACCTATTTTTGTGTTACCTCGTACTTGAAATGGCAAGGGTGAATATACTATTTCAAATCCTGTGGGTTCATTATGAATGCGACCAAATGCCAAAAATCATTGGTTGCAGCATCTTGCTTTGTGTTGACTAATTTCCTTCATTTAGAGCATGAGCTTGTTTGTTCTCTGTGTGAAGGCTTTTTGGCCTGGTTTGAATATTTTGGACATGTGGGAGGAATCCTTCATGTTTGCCGTTTCTCACTATTTTTCCAGTGATGAGTAAAACGTTGAAGGTGCTTGTATTTGTGTTGATATTCTCTTTACTTCTTTGGCTGTTTTGTTTTATGGTTTTGCAGGGCTAATGCTCAGCAGCCAAAGCTATTTGTTGGTATGATCCTCATACTAATTTTCGCTGAAGCCCTTGCTCTCTATGGTCTCATTGTTGGGATCATTCTCTCTTCCCGAGCAGGCCAATCCCGTGCAGATTGATGAGGCCAATGAGGCTTTGATCCCCTCAACTCTTCAAATTGTAAGCTAAAGTTGGTGTCATTGGCTGTTATGCTGAGCCTGCAATATACTTTTATCAGATTTTCTAGTTTATAAGTATCTGGATTCTGGATATTGTGATGGATATTCGCCTTTTGTTTATGATTCTTTGAGATCTTTTCAAGGGATTGCTTCAATGAACGACGCACTTGTTAAGACTTTGATTACGGAAATGTCTCACTAAATTCAACGTGTCTACAAATGTCATCTATGTTGAATTTGCCTGATGGGAAATACAGTTGATAGACTAACCAAGCTACTTGGTTTGAGCTCCTCTTTGGCTCGCTGAAAGCTACAAGCATGTATTATTAATTTATTATGCTAACTTTCGTTATCCTTGGGTGTGGAATAAACTACTATAGCATGGCTGGTGTGACTAAAACTCCTGGTAGCTTTGGCCGAGTCTACAACAGATTATGTAAAGGAGAGTTTTTTTTTATGACATGATTACGTTGAATTAGTTTTATTTATTTATCATCAGATGAAAATCACCTCCCTTGGAAAAGGGTGGAAACAGAGAAAACAGGGGAGGGAAATATTTTATGGTTGCCAAACGCGTTCTGCGTCTGTGCAGCTTTGAAGCTTGTATTCGAGTTTATTTTGATTTTGGAATGTTGTAAGCTAATGTACTTTGACTAATTTAGCACTATTTAACTTATCCAACATAACTTGGGGAATTTCCCGGGAGTTTTACTTTCTGGGCTTGAGTACCCATCGAGGGTTTTTAGGATTTTTATTTCTGATCGCTGTTTTTCGGTTGGAGCTTGTTCATCTTCTTATTGTTTGGTTACAACCATACCCGAATTATGTCCGGTCTGCTTCTTTTTTTTTTGTAGTGTGTGATGTTTCGGTTTTAGTGATGTGGATTTTTTTTTTCTCTTTCCTCTATTTCTATTATGAATCCTCTTTGTAGATGGTGTAAGGCTTTCTAATTTCTAATAATAAAAAAACTCATTCAACGTAATAGTATTTTGTATTGCGAGGTAGCTACTGAACTGGAAAAAATTGCTGCTGCAAGCATATTCAAACTCGTGACCGTGTAGGGAGGGGGAGATTCATTCCGCACCTTTACCATGTTTATTTAAAGAGTAACAAATAGTCAAAAATAAACCGTCTTTGCTTTGAAGATAAAGATGATTTGTTCAATAAATCTACGTCTGGTCATTCCAGTTTTGAAATGAATAAAATGCATAGCAAAACTTCCAAAATAAATTGCCTAATCCGTGAAATGAAAACACAGTGAATCCTATTTAGTGTCTGCCTCATGTCATCAGGTCATGGTAGAGGATCTTGATTCACATAGATCCTTGATTAAAACCACGTCTTGCTATTGATTAAAATCGCGTTGCTACGACAAGAGGAAGGATAGCTGCACTAATTTTTTTTTCCTTTTTTGATCAGATGAAAATGGATAGCTACACTAATTCGATATATATACTCTAAAGATGCCCTCAGTACTATTCTATTGATGATCTCACAAAGATTACTGATCTCATTTTTTATGTCTCGATCTATGCGTGCTCGGAATTCGTGCCTCACAAGTACGCACACGTGTTAGTCGCTCCCTCTTGGCAACTGTAAGCATTAACTAGTCAACATTTTGTATCTCTATCAGCCCGTGAGCTCATCCGAGCCAAGCAATTAGTAGTTTGGCTCGGCTTGTTAATTTAACGAGCGCATTAATTTGGCTTGAGCTCGAGCGCATTAATTTGGCTTGAGCTCGTTCCTTTTATAGCGAGTCAAATTTGAACGAGCCCCTCTCAAATCATGTATTATGAATGACTCGACTCATTTACAACCCTACCTTAAATAATGCTAAGAAATTTTTTTACTAAAATACAACTCCAAATTCCATTCATCCACAAACTCTTCTTTTTTTGGGTGCTTTTTTATCTTTTTATTTTTTAAAACAGGTTTGTGCTTAAGGCGGTAAACGAACTGAGTAGTTCGTGAGTTCGGTTCGGCTCGACTTATTTAGTAAACGAACTGAGTTCGAGCTCGAGTTTTCGACTCGTATACTAAACGAGCCGAGCTGAGTTTGGCTCGTTCAATAAAAGCTCGGCTCATTAAGAGAGACTCGATTCAATTAAGAAAACTCATTTAGTAAATGACTAAGCTTGACTCGGTAAAGACTCGACTCATTAAGGCTTGAGCCGAGCTCGAGTTTTTAGCCTCGAGCTCGCCCAAGCTCGGATCCGCTCAGCTCATTTATACCCTAATTTGTGCTTTCTTCACCAATTTACTCATCAATTTCCCCCCCTTTTTATACCGCGTCTGGTTCTGGGGTGCATAAACAGAATTAGGAGAGAGAGAGAGAGAGATGGAAACAACGTCGGTGAGCGGACGGGGAGGGGCTGAAGCGCAGAAGATAGTGTGGAACGAGAGGGGTCAGAGGTTCGAAACGGAGGACAAACAGGCGTACGCGGAGTACGTGGTGAGAGGCGGTGGGAAAGTGATGGACATAGTTCACACCTACGTCCCTTCCACCAAGCGAGGACTGGGCCTGGCCTCTCTCCTCTGCGTCTCCGCCTTCACTCACGCCCAATCCCATTCCATGTCCGTCATACCCACCTGCTCTTACGTCTCTGTAAGCATTTTCTAATCCCCTACCTGTATAATTAGGTTTTGCTTCCTGGCTTTTGCTCAATTTTGGGGTTTCTATAAGATTCTCTCTATGTGCGTTATAATGTATGCTTCATGGGTTTTGCTGAATTTCTTACTGGAATAGTGTTGTGTTTTCTTTATGGGCTTTGAAATTTAGGCTCTGTTTGGAACCTATGGAAAGGAATGGAAATTTTCCTTTCCAAAAGAGAGAAGAAAATAAGAATTTCTGGTGTAGTGAATAGTAAATTTTCCCTCCCATTTTCCTTCTCTCTTTTTTTCCTTTTTTTTTTTCCTTTCCTTTCCCTTAGGGATTTTTACCCCAGATATATAGAAATTTTAAGGAATTTTTTCCACTCAAGGGATTTGCAGGGGCCAATTTCATAGGATTTTTCTTAATTAACCTAAAAATTAATATAATAAGGGAGACTATTTGGAGTTATGCAGGGGCCCGGTCCTCCTTGGGACCGCCCCTGCGGGAAGGCATTCAAGTAAAGAAGGTTTTTTTGATTTTGAATGTAAGTTGACCATAAGTGCATAAATTTCCATATGTAAGGCTTTCTTCGTGGGTTTTGCTCATTTGCTCGCTGGAATTCTGGGATTCTTTTGAGGGCAGTGCATTGCTGTTCTCGCTCTCCGTAACATGTACTGTTTTCTTTATAAGTTTTCATTGATTAGCTTGAATTTTTGGGGTTTCTTAGTTTCTTTACCAGGCCATGCTCCGTTGTTTGCAGTTGCTGCAAAAAAAAATTTCCTGATTGTCTTTTCCCCTGCATTCATAAGATACTGATTTTTGGTCTGTTTGAACTCCAATGTATTGAGGTGCTTCTGGTACTTTTTGTCTGGATATTCTGAGGGCCGAGGTCAAGGACTCAATGACGCATGTTATTGGCTTATTAAGTTGGATTGTTTGTAGTTCAGAATTATCTACAAAAGATTGTTTTGACTCCAATGGAAGTTAATCATAACCGAATGGATTCATGAATTGGTGTGGTAAACTAGCTATTTCATGACAGATAAGTTTGCCCATGCATGTCCTCTTCTGGTGTTCTACTAAATAGAGCCATTTTTTTTTTGTGGGAAAGGAAGCCAGTTTTGGTTTCATTTATAGCATAGATCTTACTTTGAGCAAGATTGAACATATCAACTTTTATGTTCAAGCATAATCCTTTTCAAAGATCTATATCAGAGTCTGTCAGAGAGAATTGGTATCTTACTTGGTACAATGAAAGAAGAGATTTCATTCACTCCCACTCATAAGCTATGGAGCACTAGTACTCTGAAAATGTTGTCGTACAAGTACAAGGTTGTGGTACGGTCCACGGGTACAACAAAATACATACCCGGTACGGAAGAAACATATTTGGTACGTTTTACCATTCGGTTTATGCATTGTCACGGGTATGAACATGCAAAGTCAATTCTGATTTCTGATTAAGAATGCCAAGGGAGGCTGGCATTAAGACTCTGCGTAGTCGGGGCATGTTTGATTCCATGATAATAGAGGTGGGACTAAGGGGTGGGCCCGCATGTTCCCCCTTTTTCATAGTCCGGCGTTTGCTAGCAGACGGGATTAAGGGCCGAATTGGATGAAGGTGGACTATCTGTCCATTTAGTACCCAGTAAAGAATTGGACAATGTGCTGTCCTAGTGTTACAGGATACTACACCCCTAATTCCTATCAGAAAAGATAAAAAATCGATTACTCATTACTCCATGCATTGAAAATTTGAAATCACCATAAGGGGATCTGTCAAGCCCATCCTTTCGGTGTAATTTGAATCATGAATTGGTATAAGATATAATTCTGGATTTGGATTTTGTTTTTTCCCTGACACTTTGTCTTGTTCATGGCACTTGCGATGCATATCCACAGGCTTGTCAGGGTTAGTTTCCTCTCCTCTTTGCAGAAGTGACGACAAGAAACCAGAAAGTCTGGGAATTTTCTTTGTTGGGTAATTAAAGTCTGCGAACTTATTCTTAGGAAAGTGAATGTTGACACATTGTTATTTTGATATTAGGCAAAAACCGCTGATCAAAAAAAAAAAAAAAAAAAAAAAAAAGAGATTAGGCAAAAACACATAAAGGTTAGCTCGTAAGTGTTTCTCAACAACCAATAAAGATCTGGGTTACTCTTGTTTATTCTGGCTTCTATTTCGCTGTAGATTGATCAATGTCATAGCTGATTCTTCATTCTTTTTGCTCTCATATTTTCTGCTTCAAGTGAATAAGCTCACCATGTCTATGTTAGTCTCGACCCTTTCATAGCTGGATCTTGCCCTTGTTCCTTTTGTAGTGTGTTGTTTTGTATTGCTTAATTGGACTCTTTTCTACTGGCAGGACACTTTCCTTCCTCGGAACCCATCTTGGAATTCCGTTGTCCACAAATCCAATATATGAAGTTTTCAGGGTCAAGTTCGTTAACCTGTTTGGGATATTTCTATTGAAATAATTTTGAACCATAAGCGGGCGGGTTCCTCTCTTCTGTAAGTCGCTTTGGTGATATGTTGTTGTAATCTTTGTCGTAGTTTCTTCTTTCACCTGTAAATTGATGCTTGTAGGACATTTTATAAATATAAATTCTGGCATTGATATTATTTTTGACATGTTCTATAAGTTTAACAACATTAAGTCATGAAAAAGATAAATGTATTCTACTAATCCTTTTATTTATCAATATCAGACTAGTGTTAATGCGACATGCATTTACGTGCAATGCATGTCATCTTGTGCTCATTTTTTTCCTTTTAATGATGTCCATCATTGTTTAATTTGGTAAGAACACAAAAGGAAACCCATTACCATGTGCATTGATTTCAAATTCATCTCTTAAGTTTTTCCAAGTACACTTGAATCTGATTAATTGTTCAGGTTTTCTTCTATCAAAACATGTAAAATTTGCTGCAAAATAAAAGGTCCTATGAGAACACAAGCAGATGGCAAGCGATCCAACTAAGCATTTCAGCAATTTTATTATTATCAGACAAGTGTATGATAAAAAAAAAAAGAAGACAAATGTATTCAATTTTTTTAGAACTTTTAGTGTTACACGAAGGAAATATTAGTGGCATGTGTTTAACAATGCAATCATAAAATACCTTCCAAATTTTTTTGAAATGTCCTGCTTGTAGATGAAGCAAATATTCATTTATAGAGGTTTAGCAACATATACAATGACGCCTTGATATGATATACTCCCTCCGTCCCAAATTGATTGTCCGGTCCGCAAAACGGAGGGTTAAAAATAATACAATTTTTGCAAGAAAAAATCAAAAGTTTTTCAACAACTTACTAGATATCAATGAGAATTTTTAATTTGTGAAAAAAGTTTGAATTTTTTCTTGAAAAAATTGCATTATTTTTAATACTCCGTTTTGCGGACGGGACAATCAATTTGGGACGGAGGGAGTAGTATTAACAACCAGGATCCAATTCTCAAAATGTGCCAACAGTACCTATTTCTTCATAAGCCTAAAAAATGTTAAATAAGTATGTGATTGAGCAAAGCACACCACATTCCTATTTCTCCATAAGCCTAAAAAATGTTAAATAAGTATGTGATTGAGCAAAGCACACCATATTCTTATGATTGGAAACCATATCAATGGAATCCACATAGTGGTTGCATAATAGCCAACAAGGACCACAAACAATAGTAACATAGATGAAAAAGATGCAAGCTTTTATTTTTCCCCAATTAGCCAATAGAAACCACTGCCAAAACCACTAGAAATTGATGGCTTCTTAATCTCTACAGTAAAAAAAACATCAAATTTACAGAATAATTTTTTGCACATCTTTCCTCATATCCCCGGATGATACTGTTCTAATATAGGATGAACAAGCTCTATATTCTCCATAACAACGTAACAAAGTATTACATGCCTAAAACTATGTATATATCTTTGTCAACAATTGTGAATTCCACGCTTTCAATACAAACAAAACAATAATATCTTAAATTATTCATCCTAAAATTGAACATGATAAAAGATTCTTGTATGTGTAGTGAAGAAAAGAAATGAATTATACATGCAAAAGAATGATGCGAAATGAAATAAAATCTACAAATTGAGGGGGGAGGTGAGAGACAATTTCAGTGAAAAGTTGAAATTGTGTTTGGAATTTTCCCTCTCTTTTTTAAGAACATTATTGTTGAGAAGAAATTTTTTAAATTTCCCACCCTTTCCACTTCTTTTCACCCATTCCAAACATTAGTCAAAAAATTACCCTCTGGAGCTTTTCTAGTTCCACACTTCCACTTTCTCCTTCCCCAGGAATCACTCCTCCACGGTCCACACCCATCACAATGAAATCGTCCCGGAAAAAAACAAAGCCGATCACCCACCGTACCCCGCCGGGAACCTCACCGGCGGCTGAACTAATAGCCAACAACGTCGATCTCCTCACACCAATCCTCCTCCGTCTACCGGCGAAATCCCTCATCCGATTCAAGAGCGTCTCCAAACACTGGCTCTCTCTCCTCTCCGACTCCCGATTCGCCTCCACCCACTCCCGCCTCCACCCTAAACCCTTGGTCTCATCCCTGTATTTCTACTACAAAGGAAAACTCGACTCCATTTCCCTCAACGGCAGCCTTGCCTTCCCCACTCTCTCCTTTCTACATCGACGTCTTACAGGCCAATTCACGATTCTACACTCGTGCAACGGTTTACTGTTGATCGAGAACCCTCAAATCACTGACGATTGCGTCGGAGCGCGATACATCGTTTGTAACCCGACCACTCAGAAGTACACCGTGCTTTCTCAACCCGGTGGAGGTTATTACGCATCAGGTTGCTTGGCTTTCGATCCATCCAAATCGCCTCACTACAAAGTTGTCTTTGTTAGTCCAACACTTTCTCCCTCTTTGCACATGGATATCTTCTCATCGGAGACTAAGAATTGGAAGAAGATATTTCTCGTGGACCGATGTGATGGAGATGGCGCGTTTTGGAAGGGAAATCTCTATTGGCTCTATGGACGATATAGTCTGTGGAGATTTCACGTTGAGACAGACAAGGTGATTGAGATTCCGTACGTGGAAAGTGGTAGTAGAATTCTCTCTCCAGACAAGACTAGGTATTTTGGAGAATGCGGCCGTGGTGGCCGTTTGTTTCTGATCCAGAGTTATTCCCGTTCCGCTGTGGGATTCAAAATCCGTGAAATGGGCTGCTGCTGGTGGAATGTCAAGTTTCGCGTTAATCTCAGGGCTTTGATATCTGCGTTCCCTGAGATAAGAAGCAGAAATGATAAGATTACGGTGATGTGTGTCGTCGAGGGAGAGCAGGAAGATGACTTGTCGCTCATTTTGGCTATTCCGGGCAAAGTTATTTCATATAATCTGCAAAAGAAGACTTGGAATGTTCTTCGCGATTTGACGTCAGCTGAATTCACTAATGATGGGTATAATGGGGGTTCTTGTGTTTTCGCATTTGTTGAAAGCCTATCCCCTGTTTGAGAAATATCTTGGGTACTGGAGCACATCTTCCTTTTGTTCAACTTTTGATTGACTCTTCAGCTTCTTACAGTTAGTGTTGATGCCTTGAACAATTTGGTTAGAGATTGTGTTTTTGTCGCATATCTTTCTTAGCACATCATCTACATTGGCAGGGACGGAAGTCACAGAACGGTATGATTACATTAAATGTACTACAAAATTATAAATACTAGACGCCTGAGCATGTTGGATGCGTGTGCAAATTGTGTTATGGAAAGAAGAGAGCAGAAAAATCTTGACTTTTGACTTTTTATTTATCTGTCCTGACATTGTTGTGCTGCTTGTAATCTTTACCGGAGTTTTCTTCGGCTACCTGTAAATTAATGCTTGTGATCTTTACTCTCGCTTGAAGTGCGATGTTAATTTTTATGCTTTATACTTGCCCTGTTTTTGTTTCTGTTTTGCCATTTCTTAAAACAGAGCCGTGGAACAATCTTAAGGTCGAAGAAGTTGGTATCAGCAATGGCCTAAGTTCTGAAGTCCCTTGTCGAGTTGTCGATGTGGTAGTTTCACTTCCAGGATTAGAATTGCAGCTCACAATGTTGTGCTCCCTTCAAATAAACTCACTTGGCCCTATAAAGGTTTTGCGTCATGTCTGCAAACTTTTACACTGTGGCTGCTTACTTTTGTGTCATGGTCATAAACTTTTGCATACTAGCTGCAAACTTTTGCATCGTGGCCACAACCTTTTACACTCTGGCTGCAAACTTTTGCGTCATAGCCATTAATTTTTGCACACTGGCCACAAACTTTTGCATACTAGCTACATATTAACTAATCTGAATTCCCTAGTAGTTTTCGCCTTGTGAGAACTTAAAGACAAGAGGTCAAGTTTTTGGTTTGTTTTTTTTGGGTGACATGGTCACATAAGCAAAACACAAAGCTAAGAAGAAAGGTCTCTAGCAACAAGACATTCTAACCCAGGAGAAATACAACCTGGCAGAAAAAACAAAAAAAAGTGTTCCTACTATAAATCTTTGTTCCCCTCCTAGCAACACCACACGAACGACCAATTTTCTAGAGCCTGCCTAATTCTTGATATCCTCCACTGTAGCATAAATCATCCGAGGAGTGAGGACATTGAGCCTTCGAATCATTGAGACAATCAATTAGCACTATGTAGTTCGATTAAAAAGTGACCTCAAGGAAGTTGGAATCCACATCAATACCACACGCAATCTGCAAAGCCCATGCCTCGATAAAGCATGCCAAAGAGGCCACAACTCTACCAGAACGCCACAGTTGAGCCAATCCACTACTATCTCTGGCAATGATGCCAAAGGTAGCTACGCCGTGAGAGGATGAGAAAGCTCCATCAACATTGAATTTAATAACCAACGGAGGGGAGGAGACCACCTGAAGTCCCTGCTTGGCCTAGCAAGGACCCCCTTGACATCCGGAAAAACTGCTTGTAAAAAGTCATTGTTAGCCGAATTAGCCCTACAAATTGTATCCTCTGGACTTGGTAATTTACCATAATACACTCATTCCTTGATTTGCAAAACACCCAACATAGTCGGAATATAGCGCCCACCACCTCCGGGGTAGTCTCCTTGGCTAGGGCCGACACAGGAAGTCCAACTATCCATCAGCCGCAACAATACGTCCAAATTGCTCCAGCACAAGAGCAGCAAAACAAGATATGCTCAATCGATTCAAATTTTTTTTTTTCCCCACAAAGGGGCAAAGGGGAGTACGGGCACATTTTCTTCAAAATTAGTACACTAATGCACACATGGTAAGACCACTTCAATGAGTGATATGATATATGGACGGACTCATCCACTAAAAGAGTGTCGTGTGCACATTTAGTACTACGTTAGCTTAAACTATAATTCTCCATAACTATCACTCTCTAAAATTTTCATCTGTTTTACTGAGGTAAATTAGCGGAGCAAGGTAGTGTCTTGAATTTTGAAAGTTGCATACTTTATCCATCAATTTACCTGTTCTTGATTTTAGCACGATGAAAGCAAGCAAGGTAATGACCACTAGAAACATATATCAGGTCTCTAAGCCGACCTTTTCTGATACGTACCGGTTTGACATCATAACATTTCTTAGTTTCACGTCGTATAGTCTATCTCAAAGCGTATCTTGAATCATTGAAAACCATTGTACCACGGTATTTATCATCACGTATATAAATACGATTTAAAAAAATTGGAAGAATAAAACTTTCATAAAAATTATGGATCATTTGAGTCACACAACCAAAAAGTTAAATAAAGATCCTCGAAATCTATTCAATCATACTACTTGGAGAGGCATCCTTGTCACCCTAACCAGAGCATCTAGCTGATCATGGAGGGGTGCAGTAGCCCCTACCCACCCCCACAAAAACACGGCCGTTTGACTTTAAAAAAAAATTCTAACCACCAATTTGCAATCCTAAGGAATAGAAATATGATTAAGTGCTTCAAACGGAGGGAAAACAAGATCTTTGCACCGATTCAAACGGAGGGAAAATTCGAGCACTTAATTTTTTATACTGTTTATATATTAAAAAATATAGTTAAAAAATTAAGTGCTTCAATTTTTAATCTGTTTGAATGGGCTTGAAGATCTTATTATTCGGATCATATTATTCTAAAGAGACATAATCAAATTTTGTCTCTAGGGCTCTCATAATTATATTTTTGTTCCTAAGATTGCAAATTGATAGTTAAGATTTTTTTTTAAAGTCAAGCGGCGCCCATTTTTTTGGAGTGGATAGGGGCTACTGCGCACCCGGGCAGCAGAACCCCCGGGTCCCAAACTAACGATTTGGTAATTGTGGAACCCCCTTTTTAGACAGCACATCACTAGACCCCACGTCTCTTTCCCATAATACTGAACACCCAAATAAGTTTCCTGAATCAAACCATTACACAATATACAGTATATTGCAAACCCAGAAAAAATTCTTCCCACAAAAAAAAAACGGAGATTCATACTAATTTGAAAATCTTTCCCGGAAACAAAACCAATTTCATTTCAAAACGCAGAAGTAAATTCGCCCCAACAGAAAGACAAATTCACAATCTTTGAAGATCTTTCCTACAGAAACTATGACCAATCACATCTCAAAACCCAGAAATTACAAAGAAAAACATAATTTGCAAAAAGTAAAAAAAAATACCGAAAAAAATTCTAAACAAAAAGTTTATAAGAATGAAGCCTTACTCCCTTCCGGGGACGTTCGATAGAATAGAAAAAAACCTATGAATGCCAAGCGATACATTTTGAAAACTTGCCCAAAACTTTGTGAGTACTAAAAATGTTATGCCTTTTTTAGTGTAGATTACACATATTTTTGAAAAGTTCCTATCTCAAAAAGTCCTAAAAAAAGAATTGATTTGTGGCTATATAACTCTGATACTTTTTAAATCTAACCGAAAAAAGTATATAATTCATGAAAAAAGAATTAGATGAGTGATTTTCGCACCGCACTTCCAAGAGGAGTGCAAAAATAAGCTCTATATTAATTTTCGTACTCCCCAAAGTGAACAATTTGTTGGTGCTAAAATCAACTCTTTAATTCATAGTGCTGAAGACTTTTAGCAATTGAGCAACTCCACACGGTTTGATTCCCATCTTAACTGATTGGGAATTTGTGGTCAACGTGAACCATCTTAAAGTGCGCGTTTGTCTATGTGGTTAGCAGCGTTGAAAACCACAATGTGTGCATTTGTCTCCTATTTGTTGAAAATCACAATGTTGTAATATGGAAAACAAAACCCATTGGCCACTAAATTTTTAAAATCTAATAAGTGTCTGAACAGTTTACCCGTGCATTAACTAATTCTGAAGGAAGAGTGTATTTGCAACGTTGCAAAATGAGTTAGGGTTTGAACCGGGTGTCCTTTCGAGCTCTACTACTAAAATCGGAGACGGGCCCTATACCCTGCATTTATGTATGGTCTGCTTTCGCAGTATGTGCTTTGGAGCCTCCTAGTGGATGTGTTCCGGTGTCTAGGCTTTAGTAGTTTTGGTTCATTCCTGTTTTTTTTGATGAAATCGTTGTAGCCTTTGGGCTTTTTGAAATGGAATGAATTGACTGCCTGTTCAAAAAAAAAAAAAACGTTGCAAAATGAGTGGCTCCTCCCCAATTTGGGGAACAATTGGACGGGGTCTAATCCAGCCAATTTGGGCCCATTTCAAGCCCATCTTAATGATCGGGATCATTGATCTTGTAGAGCACGGCGAGACTTTAGACCATGACAAAATTCACATCATTCGGATAACAATGAGTAGGTGATCCAAACCTGTTTACACGAAAATAAATGAGTTTCAATCCAATGTGTCAAATATGTCGAAGCCCATTTACCTTCTGCTATATGTATTTGAATCAGTACCATTCGATCAACGAGATGGACCCGAAAGGGCCCGAGTTGGCTGGGCTGTACCCCCATCAAGTTTTTTCTCCAAATTGGAGCGGAGCCAAACCCGCAAAAGTACTTACACAACTTTATTCAAGTCGGCAAGTGTACATATTGCTAATGGTGCATTGTAGAGCTGAATATTACATTATTCTCATCCACAAGTATTGATCAACAGAGTAATGAAACTGTTCAATTTTGTTCCCTGCGAATTCAAAAAATATACCTACTGATATCTGTTGGAGTTGATTTTTTTTTGCTAAACAAAAAGATTTTATTAATCTTTGAAAAGGATACAAAAATCGTTGGAGCTGATTTTTTATAGAGCCCCATAAAATATTACTCCCTCTGTTCCAATATAATAGTCTCTCGTTCTATTCTAACGAAATAAAAACTAGTTATATCTTTACATTGGTAATGAATTTTATATCTAATATGGATTTTTTTTAATAGATTTCAATTCGTTCTGCAATAAAATATTTTCAAAATCACATAAAATATTATAAATTATAAGATACAATCAACTGAAAAGTGGCTCAAACTTTCAAAAAGAACTGTTGAATTGGGACGAAGGGAGTATTTTAAAATTTATGTTTTTTTTTTATATTTTTGTAAGCCCGAAGTGAGCCCGCTAGCCGTGCGGTGGTTGTAGACTTCTTGTTTGTACGAGGAGAATAGTACTCATTTCTTGCATGTTTTGTCCTACTTGACTTTCTTAATTTCTATTTGTTGTCTTTTTGTGGCGATTATCAAGTAGGAGTCCACCTCTCTTTTTCAAGTAGTCTCCTATGATTCCTTCCTAGAGGGAGATAGAGAGCTTCCTCGAACTAACACTTTTTTTTTTCTCATTCGTTAAACCTAATCTACTCTGTCTTAGGAGACTTAGGAAGGAGAATGAGTGTTTATCATGCTTCAATCGGTAAAATTCCAACCTTCTTGAAAAGAATTAAGTGTTGGCAAATTATTGAGCTTCTGCAAAAAGATCAAAACATGTTTTGGATTTCTGGTACCTAAACTTGATTTGGAATATTGTTTGGATGGTTCAAGTGTTAAAGCTAGTTAGGATCTCTCTCTCTCTCTCTCTCTCTCTAACCCTAAAGAAGCCGCCATCCCGCATCTCCTCCTTCCCCTCCCCCCCTGGGTTTTACGCCCCAATGGATGACTGGAGGGAAGGGATTTCTCCCCCTCGTGGTATTTTTTCATCTCCCAATCTTAGATCTCGGAGATTTTCTCTCCTTCCCCCTTCACCCCATCCTCCTCCTCCCCCAGTCCACTATTCCGTGTTTTTAAACATCTAAGTTATTAATTAATGTTGTATACATGATTGGTCAAGTAGAAAAGATTAAATATTACACGAATTCAGCTTAAACCTAGGTGTTCACGCATATCCCATCAAGAAGTGACGCATGACTATTGATTGCAAAAATTAAGAGATCAATTAATCAGACCTACTATTTACCTAAACCTACCTTAATTGGAAGGTTCGCTTAACCGTTATTAGTTTTATTAGTCTATGATTACAAAAAACTAACTATTATTAGTTGGGATGTTTGGCCCCTTCCTTTTCCAATTTTCCGATTTTCCTTTTCCCATTTTTAGTGTTTGGGTAGCTACTTCTGGAATAGATTTTCTGAAAACTCATTCACCATTTTTGGAGTTAGAGGCCAAAACTGAGAAGTTCGTCTGGAGGTACTTTTCTCATTTTTACATTTTCTCCTTTTCGGTTCAATGACAAATTGCCCTACCTAAATGAATGTATTACCAATTTTACCCTTCTTTCAGCCTTATCATGTTCATGCAGTTTGGACTTCACTTTTTCCATTTTTCCATTTTCTCCTTTTTGTTTTTCTACTTTTTTTTCTCCTGAAGTAGTTGTGTAATGTTAGCAATGTGTGTATTTTTTTTTCAGTTCGTTAAATGAAGTTAGTGGTTTTCTTATTTCAAATATTACATACATGGTAATATGTTTAATTACCAAATAAAAATATTTATAACTTAAAGTTATGGGAAATTTTTAAACCGCAATAACCATTTTTTATTTAAATACTGACTTAAAAATAAATGGAAAAAGCATTATTCATAATCTTTTAACAAGGGCAATATGGTAAAAAACTAACCTATAATTCATTATCATCATTCATCTACCAAACACTACCACTGTTTCAAAATATATTCTGCACATATCTTCTAAACACTCTTACCATATTCAAAACACATTCTGACCATAATCCAAAAAGCCAAAAAGACAAAAAACTAAAAATGAAAAGTCAAAAAATAGGCTCCGGGCTCTCGTAGAAATTCTTTTCTTTGAAGAGACAACCAACCACACCACATTGGTTCCTCCCCATGCCAGTAACATCAAGAATATTGCGAGTTTGTGCAGTGCATTTATCCGCCTGTGCCTGGAGAAGGCCCAAACTAAGGGAGAGTAATTGTAGAGATTCCACATCGCTTGGGCCCAAATTTTATTTGAATGAACTCAAACCTACTGACTACTGTGAGCCATCGAATATTCTATTAATACCCAACCTTTATCCTCTTTATACTATGCGGGACTTAATATTCACGCGTGTTCTAACAAATCTTCCTCTCATGTGTGAGTCGCATAGTAGGCCTCTCTCTCTCTCTCTCTCTCTTTGTGCGCATATCCAAAATCCCTTTGATTCTGATCTACTACTCTAGATCTTCCGCTGCTGAATACCCCCTGTTGAAAATTTGTACCGTGCATTTGCCCTTGCGTATACAAGCCCTAATTTGTTGAATGAACTCAGACTCAGTTAAAATTTGGGTGCGAATCCTAATTTGGGAATGTGAAAAGTGTAGTTGGGATGTGAATTATGTCGTTTTTGAAGATGTGAATTCTTTATTTGGGTGTGAATTGGCCTTTTTAAATGTGTGAATTCTTCAGTTCGGTGTGAATTGTGTCTTTTTTCAAAGATGTAAAGTCTGGGGGTGTGAATAGTGCAAAATGGTGTAAATTCTGAGGGTATAAATTCTGCAAAGAGGTAAATTCTTGCAAAAGAGTGTGAATTCTACAAAGGGATGTAAATTCAAAGAGTGCGAATTCTTGTAAAGGGGTGTGAATTTTGCTAAGAGGTGTGAATTCTCGGGAATGTGAATTTTGGGTGGTGTGAATTCTGGAGGGTGTGAATTCTCTGAAGTGTGAAATCTTAAGGGGTGTGAATTCTTCGGAAAGGTATGAATTTTGCAAAGAGGTGTGAATTCTTCGGAGATGTGAATTCTTGGGGTGTGAATTCTTCAAGTGTAAAAAGTAACAAGGATAAAATAGTAAAAACATCTTTAAAAAGGGTCTTGTCAGGATAGCATTGATCGACAAAAAAGGGTTGACATGGAACCCCTTCTAAAAAATGAGACCGGCTTGTCATTTCCCAAAACTTTAAAAGCCTAAGCTTGCAAGTAGTGAGAAATCAAATACTCACATTAAGACCCAAACTTTATTTTGTTTATATGACGTGGAACTTAACATTCACATGTTTTTTTTTTGGGTATTTGCTCGATAGACTTCTCATAAAAAATAATTCCATTTTAACGATCCATGCTCTTAATTTAGGTCCCAAATTTTTGACAGATCATATTTCTCTGCAGAGAAATGGGATTAAATTGAACTATCGGATTGTCAATTTATCTGGATTCGGATTTGAATTAAAATGAACTACTACAATCCGGATTGTCTATTTATATGAATTCTGATATAAGACAAATATAATTTGTTAGAAGAATTATTGATGTCCGATTAAATTAATTACGAGTGGATGCGAAAATTACTATTGGGCATCCTGTCAAGTTTCCCCGACCATTTTCGTCAAGTTTTTGAATCGGAGGGTATTGTTTTAAACGGCATAAATTTGTTCGGGTAAATTTTTATTGTAATAAAATATCCAAACACCCCAAACAAATCTGACCGGAATGAAAAAAACCGGAGAAACTTGACCGGATCCAATCCCTCCCTAAAAAGGGGACCCATTCGTACACACATAGTATAATGCAAGACGCAGCCTCTTACTGAGAAATTCTGGAAGAAGACTTGCAATTTCCACAGAAGACTTTACAATTTCTTCTTTCTTTCTGGTCATTATCAAGGACGAATTCTAACATGTCGTCTCCTATCATGCATGGTAGCAGATGTTTCCTACCTTCCATATCCCATCCCATGCATCATAGATTCATACTACTTATCTAAGTCATAATTTGCGTGCGCGTGCGGAAAAAAGGCCGTGAAAACGTATTTGAAACACAACCTAAACTATTAAAAATATGTGAGAGCGAGCATTAAGAGCCCAAGCGCAATGCAAGCACAGTGCATTATGTGTGACTTAGGTACTAATGGACTTTTATTTTCATTTTTTTCTCTTTATATAATTTTTTTTAATCACCATTTTCAATTTATTTTCGTTTGACTAAATATTGCGATACTTTTAATCACCTTTTATGAACATAGTATCCCCTTTTTTTAACAGCCTTTTTGGTTTGCAGGCCCTAATACAGAACATTATCTGTTGATGCAAGAAGGGTTATAAAGCTAGTGTTTTCCAAAACGATTTGCGATTAGTTGAACTTTCTCCAATCAAAAGGCCTAGGAAGTAGGAACACAAGTTCAGAAAATAAATTCAGACACAACTGTCCATTCGATATATATACGGGCTTAATTACATGCATCAAGTGGGCTTCCAAGCATTCGATAAAAAGACTTTATGGGGATTTTTGGCAAGAAATTTTAATGCTGTGTTTTGTTCTCCTTCTAGGCCATTTGAGTGTTCCTTGTCTGTAATTTAACTTTTAAATCTGTTAAATTCTGAACCAAAATGCTAAATACATGTGGTTTGGGGGGTAAGTGACTTTTTTTTAAAAAAGAATTTTTTTTTATTAATTATGAAGTTGTTACAAAGATTCAAAGAGTAAAAGAACAAGGATTTGACGGTATCATATCCTTAAACAAGGACAATCCTATGTCAATCCTGTGTTTGAGAATCCGAGACCCAAAACCGAAATTGACAAGATGCCAACCTAGAAAACACGCATTGGGACAAACCCGCACCTACAGGGCCAAGCCCAAAACACCTATTGGGCCAAACCCATAACGTAAAAAGAAAAAATCCTAACTCTACCAACAGCAACCGTGCTGTCGTCCCCCTCCAAGACTGGCCTCCACCAGCAGCCTACAGCCACCAACAGTAGTAGACCATAGCGGGGGGGTAAGTGACTTAGGATCTAGTTAGGATACTCGAAGAAAAGAAGAACACTTACCAAGAAGCGTAGCCATTCTAATTTCGTATCCAAGAGAGCTGTAAGCATCATCCTGCAAGCTAGAATGAAATAATCCAGGATAACTATACATGTTCACAAATACACCAGCAATCCAACGGGGTCACGGATTAGTTGGTTCATTAGGCCGGATACCGTGTTGTCAAAATAAAATGAATACACCCGTACATGGATGTAAGAGGGGCATGGTTGGATAGTGTTCTTAATATTTTGCAAAATTAAGAGATGTTTTGACTCTAACGTATATATATTTTCTCTAATGAGGCTAGTAAAGATTCTTGGAGGCAATTCTAATTTCGTAACCCTGACCAAAAGATAGAAAATGTCCTAAAATAGTGGCTGTTGTCAAGGCTTGGAACTCATTTAAGGGGCCATGTCCACTCCCTACTCAAATCTCGACTCAGATTCAAATTCAAATTCGAGTAACACTCAAATTGCCCTCCAGAATGTTTGCCTTATAAAAAAAATTGGTTCTGAGTCTTTTCATCCATTTTTACCAAAATGAAGAGTGACCATTTTCATTTCAAAACCCGTTTGTTTGCCCATGGGATAGGAGGACTACTTCAGTGTTTTTCGCTTTTGTAGGATTTATAATCAGGGGTGCTCCATTCATGAGTTCCTTTCTCTGATTGAACATGCATCTGATAGGCGATAGCAACAGATGATGCTTCTCTGATCAAAGATCTCATAACTTGTTTGAGAGATACGTTGATTTTGTTTCTTCAATTTGCAACCTTTTTGCAGGTCTGGAATACATTCCACATCGATTGAGGACTACGGGAACTTCTCAAGTCCATCAACATGGTTGAACCGACTCCGACTATAATAGTGGCAATCATTACCGCTGCATCTCTAATATATACAACTACGGCCAAAGGTTCCTCTGATGACATATTTGATGCTTAGCTACTCATTCTTGTTACGTGTGCGTGCATTGAACTTTTTTTCTATTTCTTTGTGAAGTTCAGAGTTTAGTCAGCTCAAGTTGCAAGTCATAACCATGTGATTACAACATGCTATGAAGCACGGACACCTCTAGAGATTGAAGTATCGCAGTGTTTTTTTTTTTTGCTCAGCAAAAGGAAATTTTATAAAGCTCGAAAGGATACATCGAGAGGGGAGGTTGAGGTGCACAGATGCTCTACCCAACCGGGGGAGGGGGAATGTAAATCATCCAGCACGAAGTTGAATGATAAACGCCAAAACAGATTGCAATTTTAGCCAACGGATACCATCCAGGAACATTTTAAAATCCTCCACAGAGTACAACCTAATATCAAAGTATCGCAGTGTTGAATACGGGAACATGACGGGGACACGTGGGGACACGCCATGGCGTGTCCCATAATTTAATTTTAATTTTTTACGGGGACACAGCTGGAGACACAGGGGGACAGTACTAATGGGACACGGCAGTGGCCAAATTGTAATCTTTTTAAAAATTTTGGGGGCCAAGCTGTAATTTTTAAATTTTGGGGGTCAAATATAATTTATAAAAAATTGGGGCCAATTTGTAATTTTAAAAAAATTTCTGGATGTCAAACTATATTTATTTATTTTTATATAAATAAATATACATATAGCATGTCCCCGTCGTATTCGTCTCCCTATCTTTTTAGAAATCTTATGTCCATGTCCGTGCATCATACACAACATGCTACAAACCTGTGCTCATGGTTATCAACCTTTTTAAAAAATGATTTCTTCCAATTAAATTGAAGTGAGATTTGAAATTTCTGTTCCTTTGTAACCGAAGATAATTAAAGTCAGTTTATTATGTCTATCAAGTTCTTTGGAGGGGGATTTGAAAATTTGATTTCTCTCCGAGATCGATGTAGTTACAATATAACATTACAGTCTTGAGGCAAAAATTTATGGTAGCGTCGAGGATGTATTGCATCAAACTAATCTTCTCTTCACTAATGTTAAATCATTTCCAAACAGGCATCATTGTGTGGGAAAATTTCACCTATTTAGCAACTACAATATTTCGATTCTTGATCCAAGTATAACATTTGATCCACGAGTCCTTCCCAGCAATCCCTTGTAGAACTCTACTTTTAATTCAGTTTCTTTGGTAAGAAGGAATGGTTTCTAGTTTGGTACAAATGCTCTACCAAGCAATAGGAGACTCTATCCATCTCCAAGATGCTGGTTGCAGACTTTTAAGAGGCCTCTATCCTGTGGTCCTACAGCGGAAGTCTGTATGCTGGAATATAATTTGTTACGAATTAACTGGTTGTTATGTTTTGTTTCATTAATAAAATGAAAGTCTGAACTACAACAGAGAATTACGAAATGAAAATTCGCAAGATTGCAATACAATCGAATAGGATAATGATTGTACCTTTTCTCATTTTGCAGTAGTAAGTGATCAACTTGGCAACCGCAAGAATGCAAGTGAGTTTAAGAACAACAATGGGTACTTGCTTTTTTTTTTTTTTCTTCTGCGGTTACCTAATTATGCATAAATATACATAAAAGTCACAGATATTCTGATTTATAGCTTCCTTGTTCGTCACCTAAGTATAAGATAGAGATATATTTCTTTATTTATATACAATATTACCAATCACTATTCATATAGTGCATCTTATACCAATGGTTTAGTAGCTTTTCTATTTTTCATAGACCAGTAAATGAAGTATTAGCCTTCATGAATGCATGTACATTAAGCTCTCAATAGAAAAGAACACTTCCAACAGTTTGACCCGGAGTTTCAATCTTATTTAGTGCGGCCTGATGCTCTAAATTTGACAAGATTCTTAGAACAGTACTTCTCACTCAAGTGACCGTTCCTCTTGCTTGTATTAATTTTATTTGCAGATAAGTCAGAGGAAAATGCACTATCTGCCCAGAGTGTGAGTACTGCAGGTGAGGGCCTCTATTTTCTTTTAATTGTGTGATTTGGTTTTACTCTAATTAATTAAGCAAGCTGTCAGACCATACTCAGGCGTTTTATCTTCTCATCACCGGATATAGGGCTCACACTTGTTATCGCTATCAATAGTTTTCATATGTTACAAGCTAGCATCGATCTAATGATTTCATTATGAAGTTAAATTTATTAGTATATAGTTGGGAGTTGTTAATTTTATGTGAATATAGATGCATGTACGGGTTATGTGTCCAAATATTGGGCGTGATTCAAGTTGGAGTGATGTGTTGTGATCTGGTGATGTGTGAGCAACCGATTTGTGGTGTGTGCATGGCATACCCACAAGTTCATATATATATATAGTCCGGTTCCCCTAAGGGATCCCGCATGGGCTTACCGTGCGGGACTCCTATTTTCCGACTGAATTGCGACGATCCGAGTCGCTCAAAGTGATCAGAACATGATTTTAAGGGTACTCGCGAGAAATCAGCAAAAAAAAATGATCGGGAAGGGCTTGATCTAAACAGTTTTTTATTGAACGGTTCAGAAAAAAACTGCTCAGAT
Organism: Rhododendron kiyosumense; assembly: GCA_019656275.1. Taxonomy (NCBI): domain Eukaryota; kingdom Viridiplantae; phylum Streptophyta; class Magnoliopsida; order Ericales; family Ericaceae; genus Rhododendron; species Rhododendron kiyosumense. The sequence continues at coordinate 2,072 of BPLS01000201.1, read as the reverse complement.
CAAACCCTTTCCGATCATTTTTTTTGCTGATTCCTCGCGGGTACCCTTAAAATCACGTTCCGAATACATTGAGTGGCTCGGATCGTCGCAATTCAATCAGGAAAGGGGAGGTCCGCACGTTAGACTGGTAAGGGATCCCTCATTGGATCCTAATTGTGTATATATATATAGTGTAAACTATAACTACTATTTTTACCTAAAAAAAAAAGAAACCCAATTACCCAGTGTAGCGAGTCAAAGCTCCTTCTCCTTATTATCAGTGCTTTCCTCGTAAAAGGACTCTCCGTCTCCGCCATCCTTCTGTCCCATTCTTCTGCGGTTGGCACTGCCTGTACGTTTGAGGTTGGCACAGATTGGGCATTCGAAGAAAGTTTTCGTGGGGTGAATCTTCTTGCACACTTTCAAGGGTCCGCAGTGGGTGTTTTCTTCGCAATCGATGACAAATTCATGGGTGCGGGATTTCCCAAATAGTTTGTGACAAGCAGATCCTAGTGCGAAGATCAGGGAAAAGACCGAGAAGTTGATCGGAGATGGTTTATGAAGACGAACAAATACAACATGTAGACCAGAAGATGAAGCCTGTGAAAGTGCTGCGATAATGCCCAACCAGTCGAGAATGCCAAATTTTTGTTTCTTCTTCTTCATCCATGAGAGCTCTACCCCGGCGAATCCGATCGCGACCATAGCACACACAAACCCTCCCACAACATACCCCAGCCTATTCCTGGCCTCCTGCTCCAGTGCGGCACTCACGCATTCACACGTCACGTTGAGAAAGGTGAACACCAGATCGACCTTCAACCATGTCAAAATTTCCCAAATTTTGATAACCCCATGAAAAATACTGGTCGGAGGGAGAGAGGGGGTTGGGTAGCACCATGGTCAGGTGAGAGAAGGAGAGAGAGAGAGAGAGGGAAATAGGGGGGTTTTCGGAGAATCGGTATCGTGCTGGTGCTAAGAAATATGTGGATTGTTTCAATGGAAATGACAAAAATAAGGATTTCCTCGCGTAAATTAACAAAAGGGTTCTGCTATATACAGCCCGGTGGGTGTTAAAAAAATAAGATAAAAATAAGACACTTTTTTTAATCTCCAAGTCAAACCGTCAGTTAAAAGTTTCTTCATCGTCTCAATAGGCAATTAGGCATTCTGGTTTCTTAAAAGAAAAATTTTTTGAAAAGAAAAGTAATTTTAAATTCAAAAATTATGTGTTTATTCAAATAATTTTTCTACCAATATAAATTTTGTTTTATAAATCTCATTAAAATCTTTTAAATAATACAAAAAAATTAAAAAATCTCAGTCAGATCTTTTACTGTTCTCCTTCGGAGTAAGAAGCAAAGGCAGGTGGATTGTTAGTGGGCCTTATACGAGTAGTTTGAAATTTCTGTACGTGTCCTTGAAGGATGTGACAGGTAAAAAGTGTGTAGATTGTTTCAACGAAATTGACAGACTTTTCCTCTCTTTAATTAACAAACTAGAATGTTGGGGACTTTTTCCACCAAATCACGCCCCCATTTTCCGTGTAACTTTTCCTTTATTTTTCTTTTTGCTTTGTTCGGTTCACCGTTTAGTTTTGATTTTACTTTTGTTCTCAATCATTATTTTATTTTTTTTTCTAATCATTACTCTATTTTTTCAATTATTACTTTCTCATATCTCTCCAATCATTATCTCTGTCTTCAATCATTACTCTATTTCTCTCTCTATCAACTATCAAAACTAAACTAAACTAAACTCTCAACCAAACACAACATTTACTTTTCTCTTTCTGAGTTAGCAAAGGCAGGTAGATTGTTAGTGGGCCCCACAGTTTGAAAATTCTGTACGTGTCCTTGAAGGATTTGACACGGGGAAAAATGCGTTTGGCCCCATTTCGGGTCCTGAAAAAATCTCGAAAAATATCCATAAATTTTTGAATATTATTTTATGGGGCCCTGTAAAAAATCAGCTCCAGCGGATACCGGTAAGTATTACTTTTGGATTCGTAGAGGCGAACTAAGCAGTTTCTTAAATTGAGAGTAGGTAAAGTTGTAGAGACAACGATGTGAGTTCAGATACTTTACCAATCG
>BPLS01000200.1:470054-496246 GCA_019656275.1 Rhododendron kiyosumense | reverse complement strand
GCCACATAGGTGACAACAATGAAAACCTTGAATGGAAGTTAGAATCTTACCATATAAACACCTGCGCCCCCCCCCCCCCCCCCCCCCAAAAAAAAAAAAAAAAAACCTCGTTAAAATCTTACCTTTTCTTCAAAGTGCAGTCTGGAAACTGGATAAGAAACATGTCGAAACGCCCAACAATTTTCAATTGTAGCCCATGCTTCACTTTCAGTAAAACACAATGTACCTACTAGGAAAAACTTCAGTTCAGGAGAAACAGAGGTTGAAGATGGGTAAAAAAAAGGTCATTTTTACAACACATCCTAATCAAAGAAGTTCAACCCCATCTGCATAGACAAAATGTTGTCGCAAAGAAGTGAAAGAACTGTTGCAAAGCTACAAAAATAACACAACTGCTGCAAGATGACATAAATACAGTAACACATTTCTACCACCACAGCCTCTGAACATAATTATGCAACATATCTAAGAGAACAGAATCACAGCACGGGGCGAAGCCCTCGGAAAGCTCAATAATTTCTGTGTCAACCTGACAAATTCCTGTGACAAAGAACACGCTGAACATTTGTCAGAACGCCCTGACTTCCCTATTTTGATGACCATCTTCTCCAGAGCCACTGCATTCTGGAGCAAAAACTGCACAAGCTGAAGCCGAAATCCTGTGTTATCATCCTTGAAACCCACAATCACAATAGTCTTCAGATGTAGCAATGGCAACAAAATCCCCTTGCGTGAGGTCCAGGGGTCTTCTCCATCAAAGTTGCAGGAATCTAGAAATTTCTTGCAAAATAAAAACTACAGGTATAAGGTAAGGAAGGTTACTTTGCATTCTGTTCTCATTTTTCATGCACCGAATAACAGAAGAAAAAAAGAACTTGTTTGATTGATGGTTGCGAAACTGGTTTTCAAATTATCAAGGAAAGTGGCCCATTTTCAGGAAACATTAAGATAGGTTTTCAATTTCTTGAAAAGCATTTCTGGCGGACAATAGGAATTACATATAAAAATGATGAGTGTTTTTCTTTTCAAACAGTGCTTTTATATCGATTCATACGAAAAGAGAAATCCTTCAGCAGGATAAAAGAAAATTGAACCTGATTTTACAAACAACAAATGGTGGCTACTGATACAACTTATCACAACTACCCTTTACGCAAATAACCAATGCGGCAATGCCAATCAGAGGCGGCTCTGCGTTAGTATGACTGGGTTCACATGGACAATAGGATATGTTGCCAAGGAAATGAGTGCCTTCCAGTGTCCTCTTAGTTTTCTTTCAAGCCCTCTGATCTTTTGGGTGACAGAATGAAGGCAAGATTGACACGCCAATTGGAGTGAGACGCGTAAAATTTAAAGGGGAAAAGAAGGAAAACATTCTCAATAACAACAAAAAATTCTAGCAATAAAATCTAAGAACGCAACTTCAAGATAATTCCATGTCCACCTATCCTTTCCGAATGGTTACAATACAGCGGCCTATGTTGGATTTTATTTGAGTTTAGACCTATTAATCTTTTTTTCGGTCAAACGGAAATTCAATTAGGAGTTTAGATCTATTAATCAGTTGGAAAGAAAAGTAACTGTCAAATGGATTACCAAATACACAGATCTTTTAAAGAGGGCAATGATAAAATTTTCTTAGACAACATACCTGCGTGTGGTGGTAATCTGAACTCATGTTTACAACTAATTTCTCAACATAAGGTGAACCTTGCAGCAGGCTTACTATGCCAGGGATGTCCCATTTCAGGACATGAGAATTCAGTGTCAAAATTTTGCAGCTTGATACCAGAGAAGGCAGACCCTTCAATTCCCCATACGATAGAACCTTAAGAAGTAGAGAAATCAAAGTGGTTACAACGATTTTGACAACATTCCTATGATGCTTTGTATGGAATAAATTGCAAGCAGCTTTTGGCAAGTATAAATTTTGCAAATAAACATTTCAAATAAATATGATTCTATTTCTTGTTTGAGACCCTAGTGCACTTAAGTACAGGTAGAGGCACCCTAAGAAACACAGACAAGTCTACCAGACTCAAGTACCGGCATGTGACGAGACACAACACAACACGTGCTAATAAGTGTTGGATACTCGTCTCATTTTTATGTGGTTATTTCTAGTCAAACAAGACACGAAGATTCCTTTCTCCAGCGATGGGAGTCATGGTAGGTGGTTATAATGCAATCCTTAAGAGAGGGCCGAGAGGCCAGATTTAAATTTGGGGAGACACTAAGATTCCTTTCCCCAGAGATGGGGACACGTTAGAGCTTAGTTGCAGGAACCTTCAACTATGCCCACGTTTCTTCGAAGGAAATGCGCTTCCGCATTCCCGTCGAAGGAAACTTCAAGAAACTCTTCCCAATGACGACGGGAACTCGTTCCTTACCTATACGGAAACTTACACCCAAAAAACGGTTGAGAGACTTGCGATTCAAGCTGCAATTAGTACCTTTAAAGTTGTTTTGTTCTTGTTGGTGTGCACATCTGATCTTAACCTTCTAGAGTCATACTAATGCTTTTAACTTTTATGCCTACTTAATATGCACAAGAGCTCTATTGTGTAATTATGTGCTACAATAAAAATGTTCAAATATAACTTGAAACTTATAATTTTAATAGTAATATTTTATGTGGTAGAATAATATTTTTATATTGACATTTAACAATATAAAATTCCAAAATATATTTATAATTTTAATAATTTTTCCTAACCGCTCCCAATGGCGCTCCCACACTTCTATGATCATCCGCTCCCCCGTCCCCGCCCCCGCTCCCACTCCTATCCCCGCTCCCACTTTGTGTAACTAAGCGTTAGAGTCGAAATTGCCATGAGTACTTATTTAGTGACTCTTGATTAATATCTTCGAGCTATAACTACTGTTAACATGATTTGTGTTTTTATGTCAAATTTGACAAAGTAATGTTTTACATTTTGTACAAATTCTGTAAGATCTACCTAACTCCAACTAGTAACATGTTTACAATGTTCCATGTATCCCCAACGTGTCCGTATCCTAATTTTTGGAGAATGGGCGTATCCATACGTCCTTGTCACATGATAGTCTCCGTGCTTCTTAGGAGGTAGCAATCAGTTAAAACTCAATCATTGTGCAAGTATTTTGTTGCCGATCAAAAAAAAAAAAAAATCAGTGTGCAAGTGTGAAACAAAATGCAAAGAAAGACAAACCTGAATGCACCAATCCCACAATTCAAGTTGGTTGACATGTTGAAGTCTCTCGAGAAGCTCTATCAATTGAGTATGCCTCTTTTCATGATCATATTCATCACTACATACTCTACCTGAAAATTTGAGGTTTACTCTAACCAGAGAGGAGATATTTGCAAACTGGAACTTTTGCCTTTCGAAATCCCCCATAAGTTCCAACATCAGAAGTTTAGGAGCTGAAATTTCTAGCACATATTGATCACTCATAGAATGTTGTATGACCACCTTTTCCAGGCTTGCTGAATTCATACTCAAACGACTGGGGCCAGAAAACTTACTTAATTTCAAGAACTCCAAAATTGGGCAACTTGTTAATATTTTTTCAATCACTCCGTGACTTACAACTACATCATCCATTGTAAGACTCCTGAGCGATCTCCAGCTAATTTCACCACCTGGCTCAATAACACAATTAGATGCGCTAAAAATTCTCAAAGATGAGTTGGTGAATAGAATCTGAGGCAATCTGTGGAGTAATAGAAAGCCCTGGTTATGCAAATAAAGGTCTTCTACATTATGTTGTGTTGCAAACTGTATCCAAAGGTTAGCATCCATCTTAGGAAAATACTCAGGACCAAAGAAACAGAAGTCGAGCACAAATTTCTTGAGGTTGGAGCACCTGCACAGAATTAGGACGCGATTGACAAAGGCCACAAACTTATGGATACCATCTAAGTGAATCTCCTCTGTCTTAAAAGCAAGTGTTGATATGTTAGTCCAGAGGTATTGCCATCTTTTTGCTAATAAACCAGTTCGTACAACATCTTCTGTGGGCAAGAAAGATAGGATGTGAAGGAGCACTGAGTCATGCAAGGTGCTAATTCGATCAACAGTTTGATTCCTTGACCGCTTGGGTAGAGGCAGCAGGCTATCCTCTTCTCCTTTGCCCTTTCCCCCTTCCTCATCCTCTTCTTTTTCTTCCGTAACGTAAGAACCATTTCTAACGGTGTCTGAATTATCGAACACAAAATCCATGGTTTCTACAGTATCTTTTTCCCAGAGAACACCAGGTGAGCTGAGAGAATCAGAAAATCACAATTAGAAATTGTAGCATCACAATTCGTCTAATAAAAGTAGATCAAGAGTGATCAGAGACGGGGCCAAGTGCAAGGGTGGGGAGGCCCGGGCCTTCCCCAACATTGCTAGAGCCTAGAATCACTGTATATACAGTGTAAAATATACATTAATTATTCAAAATGTACTATCAGCCCCTCGAAACTTTAAAAGATAAAATAAAAGTGGTTATGCAGTGGAAAATAATTAGTCCCTTTTATGTGTATATGTATGTTTTTGGCAAGTATGAATAGATAGTGACTACATTTGTCTTGAAGAACATTATTCCTTAGATTTCATGCTTGAATTTAAACTGTAAGTCAAAAAGACTTAAAGATTAACAACTATGTGAATATGAGGAATTCTAGATTCTAATTTTCGGCCTCCCCTCGAGACAAGTCCTTGCTCCATCCCTGCGAGTTCAACTTTGGAGGAGGTTGTTTAACCCTTGGTTTCCTATCCAATTTGTTAGATTTATTGGCAAATTTCCAGATGTTGACAAACCATTGGAGTCTGTATTTTTTCCTTATTTCATTTGGGTTTGGGGGGTTATTCATTTAGATGTTTTAGATACTCGCCCTTTAATTCAAGAATTCTCAAGTTGGTGATGCCATGTAATTGCCGTGGCTTTGTTGGAGGAGGGTATATGCATTTCATTTGCATTGGTCTCTTAACGCATCATTGGTTTGTATTGAGTCCGGGGATTTGCTGGAAAAACCCAAATTTATATCTTAAGGCATGGTGATGGTCAGAACGCCAAATGAATAGAGTGCTGACTCTCTTGGAAAATCAGCAACCAGCAATTCCACCTCCATCTGTGCAACAAGTACCACAACCCCAACCAGTAAGAAACCTTGATCTAAACCTTCCCGCCAATCCACCTCAACAAGAAGAACCTATTGTAAATGAAGTACGAGTAAGGGGTTTCCAGAAACTGAAACCACTAACTTTTTCGGGGGGAATTGATCCTATTAAAGCTAATGAATGGTTGGAGTTGGTGGAAAAACTATTTTTAGTTATGAGATGCACCAAAGTCGAAAAGGTTGCTTTGGCTGCATATAATCTAACCGGAGAGGCACAACGGTGGTGGACTCTAATGCTGAAGACTGAGCCTAGAATGGAATGGACCCGCTTCTTAGTAGTGTTTAACCAAAAGCACATTCCCCAATCCATCAAGGACAGTAAGAGTATGGAATTTCAAAATCTAAAGCAAAGAGGCGAGACAGTGACCGAATATGAGGCACAATTTACCACACTTGCAAATTATGCCGAACATATGATTCTAGTTTGATGATATGAAGGCAAGAAGATTTGGGGACAGTCTTCACCCTGACTTACGAAAAGCCATTAAACCCCTAAAGTCGCCAGCATATGCACAAGTACTAGATCGGGCACTAATGCTTGGAAAAGAAGAAGAAAATACTAAGCGATTTCAGGAGTCAAAGAAGCAAAAGGATTACGGTGGTAATGAATAGATGAATAATGGACATCTGAAAAGACAGAATGGTGGTAATCCCAATGGAGGAAATCAGAATCAGAACCACAACCAAAATCAGGGTGGATTCAAACCACTATGCGCAAATTGTGGAACTAACAATATGGGAGAGTGCCTAAAAGGATCTGGAGTTTGTTTCCTGTGTAAAGAACCAGAGCATGTAAAAAGGAACTGCCCGAAGCTGCGAGCAAATGGAGGAGTGCAACCTGGGAATGCGAATCCAGGGAGAAATGAGAATGTGGGACGCAACTACAATAACCAGAGAGAAACGGGGAATGCAGCACAAGGTCTGGTCCAAGGAAGGGCTTATGCCTAAGTCCCAGAAAATGCACGAGTTCGAGAACGTGGCGGCAGGTATGACACACTCTCTTGTATTTGGCCTCCACCCCCAACATTACTCATATACCTGAATTGTTTGGAGATAACTTATCAGATATACGTTTCCTTAGTAGGATACCCTACAGTACAGTTCAGCCTCAAGGTTTATGCCTATGGTAATTTAGTAAGGGAAGCTTAACTGTTATCTAATTACCAAGAACACAACTCATTTTGAGGTTATAATCGATTACCTAATTGCTTAGTGAATTCAAGTTTGGAGGATCAAACTTCATAATGTTGGGAGAATGTAAAACCCCGATCGCTAAACATGTGACTACATGAACTTAACTGGGATAATTGACGCTAGTCATTATTTTAAATGAGCAAATAATCTGAGGCCGTCGAACACAAAATTCTCATACCATTCGGTCCTGCCCCAGCCCTCGGTGAGAGACTAACAAAATATAATCCATTTATACGAGCTATTGAGTTTGGGTTCATCTTATTATGTCCACTAAATAAACAAGCAAAAGAAATTCAAAAGCCCCCCCCCCCCCCCACTTTAGTTTGAATTAGAAGAAACGCAGAAATAAGAAGCTCATATTTGTGCTACATAGCCATAAACTAACCCAGAAAATGTACTACCAATACTCATCGCAACAACTAAGAATTTTGATCAAAAAACGGATGGGAATAGCACGTTATTTACGAAGGGGAATTGTAGGGCTAAAAATGTCAACTGATAGTCGGAAAAGGGTCGCCGGAAAATTAGGTTGCAGGTTTGGAAAATAAGACCTTGATTGAGGTTCAACCGATTTTGATAAAAATAAAAAATAAAAGAAAGAAAGAAAGAAAAGAGTAAGGTAGAGCAGCTTAGGGTTTGGCTGTTAGGTTGGCGCGAAAATAGTGGCGGGAAAATGTAGAAAGGAGGGAAAAGGGGCTTTGTAGGGCTTTGATCTCATACATTTCATTTTCAGCCCCCCAACCGTGCTACCCACACAGATTTTTTTACGTAGATTGCGCACAAATCATTGTGTTGGCCCACTCAAGATTCTACACAAACAATCCAATCCGTTAATTAAATGTAAAATATTTTTTCAATTGCCTCCACAAAAAATTACAATCAATCCAATAACTAAAAATGCTTAATTCAATTATCTAACTTTTCCTTTAGATTTTAGGATAATAAAAATTTAGATTATTGGATCAAGGATCTATAGGTGTTGGATTGAGCTGATTTTTTGTGAGATCCTTTGAAAACATGTTTTACATTAAATGAACAGATTGGATTATTCCCAAAGTGGGCACTACATGATGACCTATGTGCTATCTTTGTAGAAAAAGTCTGTGTAAACAGACTTAATGTTTCAGCCCTAGGTTTGGCATTCATGTACTCAATTTAGACAACCACCTGAATTTTTAATCCGGACAAATTTGTCAAATCTGCAAGAAAAAATAGGACGCAAGGTGGATTATTTTTGTCTTTTTCATAATTTTTTTCAAACTTGATTAATCTAAGTTGTTTTGGCCTTGTTCGTTAACATATTTACTTTGTTTTAATTTTATTTTTCAATTATTACCTTATATTTTTTTTCAATTATTATCCTATTTCTCCAATTATTAATTCATTTCTCTCTTATGTCTCTTCACTCATCACCCTTCTCTCCAATCATTACCCTATTTCTCTCTCCACTCACTATCAAAACTAAAATATCCAAAATTACCAAACGAACAAGGACTTTGTCTTTATTTGATTTTTTTTTTTTCAATTTTACGCCAAACTTTTGTAGATTATTAATTCGTCTCGACGAGAGAAATCGAAAAAGTAATTTTTTTTCTTTCACCCAAGTATTTTAATTCAACTTATTCAATCATATTACCAAAGAATATCGCCTCCTTCAAAACCTCCACCATAGCCTCCGTCGATCATCAACCGCTACCTCAAAAACCTGCAATAGCAAATCTCCCGAAAAAGCACTAATCAGAACACCCAAGCCAAACCCGAGGATCCAATATTGATCGGTAGCACGCCATCCCACCAGAGAACGTAAGAGAAAATCAAATCCATATGGGGATTGATTTTCGCACTTTTCTTTTGGAGTGTGGTTAATAATTTAATGAGTGCGAAAATCATTGCCCTTTGATTTTTTGATCATTAATGAAAAAAAATTAAGTCGATTAGACATTGGTAAAAACTTGATTGAATCATATTTGTCTTTTAAAAATGAATGTTCATAAAATAAATTTTGGAACACTCCTTTCTTATGTATCCGAAATATGCTTTGTCCAAATAGATGCGAATGATCAAGTAGTACCCAATGATAAGTGAGTGGATTTCTATCTTTACGCCGAGAGAGGGTTATTCTTAGTAAATACCGTATCTAAAAGCAAAGACGAGTATAAAGTGTTGGCCCTCAAAAATTTTGCAAAAATAAGAAGTCCCAAAAGATTGTACAATATTAATTAAATACAGGCCTGTAAAATCATACTCATTCATAATGAGTATGTTAAATAGGGGAAAATTTGATTATACGAAAATAATTAATACTTTTGCGGTTAAAAGTATGGGTCAAAATTTGATATGCATTATACTACAGTAGTAGTAAAATGCAAGGAGCTTTTTTTTCTTTTTTTTTTATATTTTTTTTTCTTGTATTTTAATTTTTGAACATTTCTCACCATTTTTAAAAGCAGTCGATGGAGGAGAGACCGTAGCCCAACGTAAGATAGGACGAAACCAGTACTGTCTGAGTGTCGGAGTAATCGTGCCCTAAACGGACGATGAGTCGCAAAAGGAAAACCAGGCGCCCCGAGACCACCGCCGTCGATCGAATCAGTGAGTGTCCTGACTCTGTCCTCGTTCACATTCTCTCCCTCTTAGAAGAAATCGAAGACGCCGTCAGGACCCAAGTCTTGTCCAAACGATGGCGATTCCTCTGGACCTTCCTCCCTTCCCTCGTTTTCCGTTATACTGCGATTGATGATTATGGCGGCGAGGACGAGGGTTATGGAGTTGCAAGGAATAGTGAGTTCGTTGCCTTTGTCGGAAAAACGCTATTTTCTTCTGACTGCAAGCTCAGGAAATTCGAGGTTGATTTTCACTACGAGCCGCGCTTCGCTTCGAATGTCGATTCCTGGACTCGATTCGTCACAGGAAAGGGCGTCGAGGAGCTTTACCTTCTACTCTTGCCCGAGTTGGGTGAGAATGGACGTTACGAGTTGCCACAGCTTTTGTATGACAACTATTGGTTCAAGGAATTGCATTTTTCATGTTGTAGGGTTATTCCTAGAGGAAATGTTGCCTGGTTTTCGCTAAAGAAATTGTCGATTGGGTATGTGAAGTTCAGTGATGATGTGATTGAAAGGATATTAGTGGGCAGTCCTGCGTTGGAGACATTGGAATTGCATAATTTCAAAGGTTTTAGTCGTTTGGCTGTCACTAATTCATGTATGAAGAAATTGATCCTGAGAGATTTTTTGGATATTTGGGATGACAGTGGGTTGGAAATTTCGGCTCCTTACCTCCTATCGTTGGAGATGTCTGGTGTTTTAGGGAAGAGATGTCGATTTACAAACATATCATCATTGGTTGATGCTGTCTTCAACTGCCATTTTGCATGTTTTGAGCAAGATCGGGCTAATGATTATGAAAGGATCCAAAACATTGTAGTAGTATTTCTAGCAAGTCTTCTCCATGTGAAGAATCTCACGCTAGGTACTTGGGCAATTGAGGTTTGTATTTCCGCAGTCCTTCTCTTTTGCGATTGAGGTCTCTGTATTACAAGGTATTATTATTGCCTTTTCTTTCCAGAAGAAACTAACAAAACATGAATCTACCGTGTCGCATGATTGTTGAGTTTGTATAATTCTCCATGAAGGACTACACAATCAAATAATTCTATTGTTACTTGAAAGACGAGAATTGTGAAGTAGAACATTTTGATTTGCTCTTCAAGCCGTCGATGTTCTATAGGTTTCTTAGATTTTGAGGTTATAGCATAAACCCATAGCCTATCGGACGCTAGCTCTAATTAAAAAAGTTTGATTGATTACACCAAGAAGTCATTGAAAAGGGTTTTTTTGGCTGTAAATGGTGCCTTGTACAAGATTCATACCTAGAGCTGAATGCTTAAGTACGAAGCAACTCATTCTATATATAACAAATTTAGGGCGGTGGGACATATATGGACTTTGGTCATGAGAGTCGATTGATTACACCAAGAAGTCATTGAAAAGGGTTTTTTAGCTGTAAATGGTGCCTTGTACAGGATTCATACCTAGAGCTGAATGCTTAAACACAAAGCAACTCATTCTACATATAACAAATTTAGGGCAGTGGGACATATATGAACTTTGGTCATGAGAGAGAGAGAGAGAGAGATTCCTTTATGTGGATTTGGATAAGAGAGAGAGCCATGGTCATGTTTCAACCTATCAAAGCTTGTTAATGTCAATCAAATGTACTATTACGTGCTAAGTACTCAATCCTGACTCTTCACCTCTTTCTACTTCCTTTTGCTCCTACTTTGCAAAAGCTCTACCCTCCGTCTTTTCGTATCAAAAGGGATTTTAGGGCATAGGACTTGAAGTCAAAGTTGTGAACCTCTTTTGAACTAAAGATCTGCATCTTTTCTTGTATTATAAATTTTGTAAGTTGTACGATCTGTCAAATATCCTAATGGTCTTATCCTCTTTTTGTCCTTCTGAATCTTTTTCAGGTGCTATCAATTATGGAAGCAAAAGGCTTGAGTTCTCCATTGTTGAATTGCGAATGTTTAACACTAGATACGAAGATAGATAAATATGTCCTCCCTGGGATAGCAAATGTGTTCAAAAGTACTCCTAATGTCGAGTCATTGATCATGACCTGGTCCTTTTCCTCACCGGAGGTATGATATCTCAGAGCCCTTTCCATATGTTCTCTGGATTATTTCATAAAGATGTGCAAAAAAAATTATTGGTTACAATGGTTGGATATTCTTTTGTAATCTATCTTTATTTGTCATATCTAATAATTCCAAGCTGTATCACTAACTCATGGCTACTTAACTTTGTCTGGGGTGCCTCTCTATTGGAAGTGACTAATGAACAATTTCTCGAGATTGCAAGTCATTACCTTGAATTAACAACTTCCCTGTCATGTTTATGCCTTCACTTAATATCCTCGTAAATGACCAATGATATACTCATTTGAACCATTTCAACAAGCATTGTTGTCATAGTATTCTAAAATAAGGAATTAATCGGCGATTAATCACCGATTAATAGCTAGATGGGCCTTTAGGTCCGATTAAGGATTAATCGCCAATTACTAAATAATATGCACCGATTAATCGCCGTTTAATCCGATTAATCGCTCGAAGGTGGCCGACCGCCCGACTAGCGCCGAGCGACTTTTAGAACATTTGTTGAAATGTACCAACAGTTGCCGTAGTGTGAATTTTGTACACTACTCGAACCCTGCACCAAGACTGAGGGTTTGGGTTGACAACTTTTTGAAATGAACACGAATGTGACAGTGCCTGACCACACAAATTTAACAGGATGAATACGGATTGGAGCAACATAACTCAAGAAGGACATGTATAACTGTCTAGTTTTTTTTTGCGTCGACCTGTTAACCCGACTGAGATGACGCAATACATACTAGTCTTGTAGATCACAATCTATATTGTAGCTTATGTCATAGTTGTGGTGGGTGTTGGTTATTTACTTTAGGTAAACTCGGTACTATAATCTATGTTAAACATTGATGTCTAGTTGAGGCTTAAGGCATTTTTTAACATGTAGTTTATATGATTTAATTTTTCTTATTGGTTTAACCGATTGTGCGTGTAGCATTTTTACATGTATTAATTTATTAATGTTATTTAAAAAATTTAACAAAAAGGGTTAGTAGAGTCAACCTTACACGACACATTTTTAAGCAGGTCAGGTGTAACAAGATATGACACAAACCTCGAAAGGATATGAGTCATATGACTCAAACACGATACAACACGATGCAATGCCCACTCCTTCCAGGATACAGAACACAGCAAATTCTAACAGATGGGGATATGGATATGACACAAATGAATATTAGAGATGTTGATTCAAGTTGGCTTCAAACTATATTGATCAATGCCTTTAGGCATGAGCAAATGCTAGTAATGTACATTATATTGGTACAAAAAAATATTTGTTATTCATACAAATATTGTTTCAAAAAATAACAGAAACTGATGTTATACTTTGCAAATTATACCCTTTTTTTATTTAGATATACTACTAACTACTACATATAAATATCAGGTTGAATTTGGTTTATCTGCAATTTTTACCTTTAATTGATCAAAGAATATAATTTGACCCCAGAATTAGTTGTTAAAACTTTAAATCGATTTCTGCCATGTTTTCACTTGTGTCTAACTTCAGACTCGTGTATTTGGTGTGTGCCATGGTTAAAAATTAAGAGAAGAAAAGTAATCTGATACGCGTGGTGGCATGTCCATACATGTCCCGTCGCATCCTCACTTGTGTCTTACTTGAGATGAGTGTATCCAGCGTGTGTCGTGGTTAACAACTAATAAAAGTAATCAGACCCGCTAGGTGGCATGTCCTGCCGTGTTCTCACCGTGTCATGCATACCCAGAGTGTTCAACACGGATATGGGGACAATTATGTATGGCAATACTGTAGCTGGACAAAATCCGCCTAGTGCTTGTTAAAGCTTTTCTGTACGGTAAGCCTCATGTGCTTTCTCTGCCGGAACCCTAGCTGCAAAACAGATAGGGGTGAGCGCACATTTCCCTCTCGTCGGCAAAGGCCTAAGTATCACGTACTAGAAAAACCCTAATTATCAGTAGGAAAGTATTGAATGCAACATATTGCGTACCTTTTACCTCTAGGTTTACCTCGTTTATGTAGACATTCGTATGCTTGCTGCCCAAGCATCCTTGTTGCTCTAGGTTTCTTTTCTCGTATAGGAACCCAGGATACCCCAGATCCTCGTTCCCTTATCACATCACTTCTTTAGCCCTTTTGGGACTCTTTTCCGTAAAAGGCCGAACATCCTACTCTCATTAGGAGACCCACAGATCCGTTATTCGCGGGATCCTATTCTATCACGGAGTACAATTGTACTAAAACCTTCTAGAACATTCCTACTGCCCTATCACTTAAGGCAGTTTTGACAAGAGTTCTTCCTCTATTCGGCCATCTTATTGCCGAACAGACTACATCTACCAACGACCCCTCATGTCTCCTGACTTTACCGCCGACCACCACATTCCCCGGCGGTATGATCCATTTTACTCGCATAGTGACCTCACATGTCACGTGCTCGGCTATTAATTGTACTTGCTCAAGAGTACCTCCCTACAAATACTTGTTAGATTTTTAATATGTGGCTTTATGTGTTTTCATCTGCAGCTCTATGGGATCCAAAGCACGATGCTTCTCAATTACAATGAAGAGCAGTATTGGACATCCCAAAAGTGGACTTACAAGTGCTTGACACTGCATCTAAAAAAAGTTGCAATTAGTGATGATTTAATGAAGTATAATCGTGAGTCCCACATTTTTTCTTTCATACAATTTCTGTTGAGAAATGCCAGAGTGCTGCAAAAGATGGTTATCAGTACGCTCAGTACGCCAAGTGATGCTCGGCTGAAGGAATATTTCGAAGTAGCTAAAAAGCTTTTAAGCTTTCCCAGATCCTCTCCTGATGTAGCAGTTATCTTGTGTTAGTAAAAACTGATCAAAGAGCACCTTCTTTTTTCTTTTTTTTTGGTTACCAAAGAGGGTCTGCGTCCTAAGAATAAAAAACATCTGACACAATAGCTCGATATACTCCGAGTCCGTCGCGGTCATTGCTCAGAACATCCAGCACCTCTACCGGGGCTTGATCAAACATTTGTTCACTTCGGTCTAACTAAAGACCCAACCCAACTAGTTTATGCGCACATCTATTCCCTTCCCTCCAACCAAAGGTTAATGCTTTGTTTGGATTGAGATTTGAAAAGTGTTTTTAAAAAATAGTAGAGGTAATGAGTGGGGAGATATAGAGAGAAAAAGGTGGAAAGTAGGGAGAATCTAGGGGGAATTTTTTGAAAAATTCTTTTTGAATCGCGAAATGAACAAGGCATAAGTCACAGATCCAGCTCATTTTAAGTTGTTCATTGATCAACATAATCATAATTAGGTTGTAATTAGGATCAAAGGGATGTTGATTCGAAATTGCAAGGAGAGCCATTTGAGAGTCTGTTTCCAACACAACAAAACACGCCGCAAACCCGTAGTCCACACAAGTTTGAGACCTCTCCAACTGCCCCAAAGTTCAGCTCTTAATGCATCCACATTACCGATTCTGCAAGAGAAGCCCCTACCTAATCCAGTTCCCACCATCATCTCGAACTACTCCTCCAGCCGCAGCAAATCTTGGGCTTCCATTTGATGCCCCATCAACATTGATTTTGGAAGTACCCCTATGAGGAGCCCGCCATTTCACAACTATCCTTCTGGGAGAGAGTTTGCTGGAAGGATAAAGCACTAACCACTTCGGCCGCCGAACAGCGAATCTTTTAGACATTGGGTCTCGCGGATATATCAAAGAGCACCACTCCGTCAGTGAAACTGATGCCTTTTGACTAGTTCTTTCCTTATTAGTATTACTCAGTTTGCACCTTTTCTTTTTCAATTAAGTGGTTGCTGCCATATATCACAGCTTGTGGATGTTAGAACTGTGGGCTTAACAGGTGATAAGGTAAGGATTGCAGTAGTTTTATTTCAATGTAGGGAAAGGGGTTGTGGGAGTTGCCAATTGAAAGAGTTGTATCCTGAAGTTCTACTTATGCATATGCCTATGACGCAGTCTCGCAGCTGCTGCTACTTAACATGTAACATGTAATTCTGTTGTTTCTGCTATGTATTTGTTGACTTTGCACTGATTTATTTCATTTATTTCTAGCTGTCTTGCTTCTCGACATGACAACGTTGTGAAATATTTGTTTCTCAACTGGTGCATGGAGCGTCCATATACCATCGTAGGAGGTGGGTTAGGTGCAGGATTGATAGGCATGGCATGGCATGCCTATGACATGAAGAAAACATCGCAAATACGGGGAAGTCCAGAGGAGGAAAATCTGCTTCAGTCCAAGAGGGCGATGAGGTAAACATGAAACATTCACTTGGTTGACTCAAGGAGTCATCATCAGATGGAGGTTGTGGAGAAGGTGGAGATTTACAAGGAGTGAGAGGAGGAGAAGTAACGACTACTGCTGCCACATCGTAGACTTATCAATTACATGCCAAAGCAGTAAACACAGTAAACACTAATAATTTCACCCCCTCTCTGGAAAAAAGGATTATTAGTGTTTACTGCTTTGGCATGTAATTGATAAGTCTACGATGTGGCAGCAGTAGTTGTTGTAGTTTAGTGAAAAGTCCTAAAGGTAATAGTAACCTTGGAATAATAGTATGTCAAGTCAATATATGTCCTCGTAGTTAGTAGGCTTTAACAGATGTGATAATTGATGACAATAGATGACATCAATTATATTTGGTACTATTCCTATGATGTAATCTGTGATGTAATTACCAATGTCCCTATTCCCTCCTTACACCTATAAAAGGAGGGCTCCGCTTATTGTAAAGAACCAAGTCAATTGAAGCTAATAATATCAGTGTGTTCTATAATATCTCTTCTTGTTCTCTCTATTGCTCTCGTTCTCGATATTATAGAACACACTGATATTATTAGCTTCAACTGACTTGGTTCTTTACAAGAAGCGGAGCCCTCCTTTTATAGGTGTAAGGAGGGAATAGGGACCAAATAAAGGGTGCTTTATAGGCTTATCTACGTCATTGTTCCTTAAAATTTTATGTCGGTTTGCAAACTTGTACCTCAAATTTACAATCCTCAAATTTGTCAATTGGTCTGAAACAAACATACGAGATATAAAGAGAACAATCACGAAAACAACGGGCAATGATTTACATGATGCATTCTAAATATTCGCGAAATGCTTTTTGTTATATTGACAAGAAACTCTCAAATTGAATATGTATCATAGAAAGTTCGAAATGTGAACCGACTGCCTATCTAAGTAAAAGTAGCTCAAATCCAGAGCTTTATTAGCTAATTGTAATTTGTGCCCCCAATTTTTTCGTCCTAGTAAATATGTCCAAATGTTTACCCGAAATTTGATCCAAAGTTTGATTCTCTGACCGCTTGGGTGGAGGCAGCATGTTCTGTTTTTCCCCTATGCACTTCCCCTCCTCCTCATCTTCTTCATTCTTCTCCTCTTCTTCACTAACATAAGAACCGCTTCTTTCATTTTCGTTATCATCGAATAAGAAATAGCATGGTTTCTAATACTACCTTTATCACTGAAGAACACCGGGTGAGCTGAGAGAATTTAAAAAAAGGCTTCAGAAGGCATGCATCACAATTCCTTAAAGGACAAATTTTTTACACCAGTTCAAATAGATTGGAAATTGAAACACTTATTTTTTACACCGTTTATATATTAAAAAATATAGTTAAAAAATTAAGTGTTCCAATTTTTAATCTATTTGAACCAGTGCAAGATCTTATTTTTTTGGTCATTTTATCTTAAATGGTCATAATGAATTTTTGGCTCTAAGGCCTTTCAATGAGTACCCTAAGAGAGACCTGAAACTAAATAAGGAGTCTTCGAGTGTTCGTTGAAAGGCCTTAGAGCCAAAAATTCATTACGACTATCTAGGATAAAATGATTAAAAAAAAAAGATCTTCGCACTGGTTCAACCGGATTGAAAATTGAAGCACTTAATTTTTTAATTATATTTTTCCGTTAGTTTCATTAACGGTGTTAACGATTTTACCAATTTGGAACGTAAAACAAACTATAAGGACGAAATTGAGACAATTGAAACGAGAGAGACGAAATTGAGACAACCGTAAAACTAGAGGGACGAGTACGAAAATTTACCCTTCCTTAAAATAAAAGAAGAAGATCAAAGTGATGTCTTCGTCATCATCCTAGAATCAATTAAAGTTGATTCTTAACCTTAAAAGAATTTAACATGATGGTGACCAGCTCATATTGGGTAGCCAAAATTAGACCTGGAGGAGGTTGTTTACCCCTTGCTTGCCCATTCAATGTGATTAGTCTCCCAAAGATGAAATAGCCCCCACCAAGGGCAAGTGATCAAAACTTCTATTCTTCCATGAGATAAGCGAAGTCAAGTTCAAAACACACTCAAGTGTACATTACTGTGCAAAATGGTAAGCATTCATTTGAGCTAGGATACTTGGGTTGATTTGCCAAGAGTCTCAAGTATGTTCATGTAGACTGACTCCTCTTGGGCATCTGTGAATTCTTCAAACATTTCTTAGAATTGTTTTTCGCTTATGCATGGTGGTTTTAATTCAATACTTGAGCTGCTGAGCAAGGGCAGGATTCAGAATCTGGGGACCCTGTAGTGCACAGGCGCACTGCATGGTGCAACTCTTCATTCGGACCGTTTGTCTCGGTAATCAGTGATCCAGGTTTTTATTAACTCCTGGAAGAGTTATTTTAAAATCCGGACCGTCCAAAAATTGGATGGTGAAATTGAGTGCTGCACCATCCCGCCTTCTGAGGATTTGACCCTTATGCCTTATCCATTCGGTTCGAAAGGGGAGGGATACTCCTCGTATACTCGTGGATACATTTCAGGTACTTTTTCTAAACACTAAAGATAGGTACACTACCTTTTTACACTACATAGTTATACTACATCTTTATGTGGAGCCTATTTCGGGTCTCAAAAAAATCCAAAAAAATACTGATAAATTTTAAAATATTGTTTTATGGGGTCCTGTAAAAAATCAGCTCTAACGAATATCGGTAAGTATCATTTTTAGATTCGTAGTGATAAAACTGCGCAGATAAACAATTTCATCCTTACGAATCAAGAAGTAATATTTACCGATATCCATTGGAGCTGATTTTTTACAAGACCCCATAAAATAATATTTTAGAATTTATGGATATTTTTCTGAATTTTTATGAGACCCGAAATGGACCCCATATAAAATGTAGTGTACCGTGTAGTGTAACTAATAGCATCTCTCTTTTCTAAATGTACCTGATAAAAAAATTGTGTCATAAATGTATCTAACCTATCTTCCCATTGGTCTGCTCAATGTGCGGATCCACCCTTCAACCTTTGTTTATCAGCACAAAACTCCCCTGTGCTTTGTGAACTTTTGTGCACCATTCTGTTTTTCTTCCAAACTAACAGAAAATGAATCCCATGCGCCTACGTAGAGAGTAGATATTTTAAAGATAGAAAGTGGGTGTCTGCGAAAATTTATTCCAACAGATTTTTAGTTTCTAACTTCTAAAAATTAGTTTAGAATGTTTGTCAAAAATTATGCATAACTGATTTTAAAATCTACAAATTCTAAGAACGTAAGAAAAAGAAAAGAAATTCTCAAAAATTTCAAGGCTGGATTTGGATAGCATACCAAAGAGACAACATTATAATCCTTAGCACCTAATGATACATCTGATTTGTTGATGCATGTATGTAGCGTTAGACATTCACACTTTAACATTGGAGAACTCGAAGAGATGGCAATGAGTTGGTTCGGCCCGGATTTTGGTAAAACCGAACCCGATATTTATAACTTAAACGAACTAGTTTCTTTCCTAAAAAATTGGTCTAGGGTCCACTATAGAGAACTTGTAACCCAGTTAGTCCACTTCTAATGTTTGTAACCCCTCTAGTCCACTAATATAGTTTAATAAGGCCTTAAGTCCACTTCTTTTAAAAAAGAAATTAAACCAAGACAAAAATGTCCTCCTATATAAACTGTCATATAGAAAGAAACCCTAGATCAAAAATAAATTTGGAGCAGCCTTCTCTCTCTCTCTCTCTCTCTCTCTCTCTCGTTGCCGTCGGAGAAAAGTGTGGAGAACAAAACTGACCCGTTTGACCCCCACCCACGTAAACCTCCTTCTCTGACCACTCAGTAGTAAACAGTTCGACGCAACGCTCTGTCGAATCGCTTGGATTCTGCTCCAATGGAAGTCGAGGGCTGCTTATACGACGCCCTAAGCCCTCTCTCCCCCTCCACCGCCTCCGCTGCCGCATCTCCCTCCGGCCACCCACCTCCGCCGCACGTTGATTCCAAACCTTACGCGGTGTTTCTGTGGAGCACAGCCTTCACGGATTCACATTTGTTTTTGTTGTTTTTTTATCCTAGAGGCTGTTTGTTTCTGCAATATTTTCTTTATTTTCTTTCCTAGAACAGTTGGTACTTTTTCAACCTATTGTGCTGCATTTGTTGTTACATGGTATTGGCTTGATTGGAGAATTTGCAAGTGAGATTTTTCTGAAAATTATGGATCTTGAATGTGAACGTATTTGGGATGCCAAACAAGGTTGTCTTTGATGTGTGGGATTAGATAGTTTGAGCAATGGCGTAGCTGCTGATTCGAGGTTCTTTGAGTCGGGTTTCTGTATCCACTCTTGTTCCGCTAACGGTTCTTAAATATATAAGGCTATATATATGTTTCTAGGGCTAGACATATAAGATTGGTACAGGTTGTGTTTTTTGAAAAAATATATAAGGTTATATGTGTGTTTTTCATGTCACACAAAAAATATTTTTTGTGTGTTTTTGTTATTATTTAATGTCATTTTTTTAAAACATTCTTAGTTAGAGATAGATATAATAATATATAACGTTATATTGTTATATATAACATTCTAGATTAGAAATATTCTATGTTATTTAATAAAGAGAACATATAACGTTATCTATGATCTTTTTGTACCGTGTAACGTCATATATGAGCTTCCATATATAACGGTATATATTCTATTTTTTTGTGAGATTTAAAACTACAAAGGCTCACATATAATGTTATATGTTCTGTTCTATTTTTTGTGAGATTCAGAGTTGCAGAAGCTCAAATATAATGTTATATGTTCTATTTTTCGTTTTGCGATATTTAGATATTCAAAAACTCACATATAATGTTATATGTTTTGTATGGACCAGCATATAATGTTAAAGACTAAAAACAAGAAAAACTAAAAAGAAATGTTACGTGTTAGAAAATTTTTGCCACACATATAATGTTGTATGTTAGAAAATTTTTATCACTCATATAACGTTAAAAAATCAATACAAGAAAAATAGGAAAAAACAAAAAGAGAAATTTGTCACATATATAACGTTAAATGTTAAGTATAGCGGGTTCAATAAAAAAATCGAGAAAAATGAAAAAATACGTTTTTTGTTATACATATAACGTTATATGTGGCGTGGTGGCTGTGGCTGCCGTGGTGGCAGCAATGGTGGTAGCGGCGGCAGACGGCAGTGGTGGTGGTGACGGCGGTTTGATTGCAACAAAAACGGAAAAAAAATGAAAATATATATTTTCGTGTTAGCCAAATAAGACCCTTGTTTCTTAGGTTAGATATTTTTGTCACTAAAATTATTAGTGGACTTAGTGGGTTATAAAACTTAGAAGTGGATTAGATGGGTTTGGAAAATACTATAGTGGACTTATGAAAAATTCTCCCTTTTTTTTCATCTAGTCACCAATTTGACACGGATTTTCCCAAAACCTGAGAGTTAACTGGCCTAAATCACCGAAATTGATCTGAAACCGACCTGAAAATGTATTGACATTACAAAATTAGAGCATCATATGCGTATGCATTATGGTATTTTGTAAATACATATCGAGATTGAGTACCGATTTCGGTGCGTCAGATTTTTCAATTTAATATCAAAATAGAGCCTGCGGTTAAAAATTCAGGTTTAACCTGCCCCAATTGATGCGATCCAATTCGGATATAACTGACAGTACCTTGATGTGATAAAGAAAAATTTTAAAGGACAAGCAACAAGAAAAGGCCAATTGCTACAGTTTTGGTTAGACTGTTTGACAGATCTTACCATAAGCCAGTCTGTGTATTCCAGAACGAGAAAAATATGTGGAACTTCTATTTGAACCATCAACCATGCATGTCATTCCTTCAGCACCAACAATATGTGTTTGTTAGACTTATCTTTTTTCAGGTAAGATGAACATGCTTTGTTTTGCTTGTTTAAATGTTTATACTTGGAGGATTAACTCGTAAGCATGTCCACGATGTTTTTCTTTTATTTTTTATATAACATTTACTCCACTTGGATGGGCTGTTTTCCTTTTCTTTTTTTTTCTTTTTTTTCGGAAGTTATTTTCTCCTCCTTTACCTCCGCCTCTTCCTCCTCCCTCCCTCATCCTCCTCTTTATGCTGTCGATTTGCCTCTAGCCTCGATCAGTTGTAGCAGGTGTTTGGTTGAGCTCCGACGAGGGCAATTTGTAGCTCAACACGTCGACATTGTAGAGCTTGTTCTGAGCTGCCTCTCCTCCTTGTCTCCTCCAGATCTGACGTGCTAAGGCGGCGGCATGGCGTAATAAGGTGAGGTAAGAGGGTAGATATTTATTTGTTTAGGTTTTCTAGGCCCTCTTTCCCCGATTGAGTTTCCCCTAGTGTTTTGCCTCCTGCGCCGGGATTGGAGCTCGTCATGTTAGCAAAGGCTTGTTCTAGAGTGGCGTCCTTTGTTGTTGGCTCCAAGGACTAGCTGACTTTGTCAAAGATTTCTCGCGTCAAAAGCCGATTGGCGATGCGCTATGTGAAGACAGATTTGTGGGTCTTGGAGATTGCATCGGTGATTCACACCTATGTTAGGATCAGAGGGACACCACGCACTCAAACCCACACAGGAATTTTAGAGAAACTCTCTTTGGATATATATTCACACAATATAAACAAAGATAAAAAAAAACTCTTCGAAAATCACACACTAGTTCCCCTCCGGGAGGCCACAGACCGGCCCCCCACTCTCACCTCACCCTCTCCCTCACATTATGTCACACCCTTTAACCCTAGGGTTTACAAGAGCCCTATGTATAGGGAGGCTAAGGTAAATTACACCCATCACTAAGGGTATTACACAAAATAAATCCACAACTATAGGTGGACCCCAACAATCACCCCCTCCACCCAGAGTGGGTAATTGTTGCATCTATCCAGCCTCTATAGAAAGCGGCTATGTTACTCCAAGTCTAGCGTCAAGCACCCCTTCACCGGAGTACTCCTGTTTGATTGAATGTCTCCTTGCAAGACTAGTTTTTTCGAGGCTAAAATCGCTGCGTTATCCGGCTACAATTCAACACCCTCTGACCAGAGTGTCCGCACACCTTAACCAGAGTGCCCATATCCTATCCTGGATGCCATAAACCGTGAACGTCTGTGCCCAATCATAGGACACAAACTCGTGACTCCATCTCTCCTTGTCATGCGGCCGCATATCCTGGAAAGGATCTAGTCACAAAATCCACAAAGGAAGAGATCCCGACGATGCATCGTCTGGTCTCAATCTCAATTCCTCTATCCGAGGCTTCCGTGAACATCTCTCAATAACCAGTTGCCCAAGGGCAGTAGACTATTCCACACACAATTCGATTCAGTACCCAACACTCTTGTATATCTCAGGTCATGACTCCTCTTACTCCAGTACCCTTCTTGTGTGTCAGCGCAACTACTTCTCTTGTTCACCGTCATAGAAAACCCATGCCGCTTGTCCCATACCAAACATCAGCTCCATTTGTCTGTACTCTTCACAAGCCTGTATTGGTCGCCCATCATCATCCCCATGCAACCCAAATCACAACTGTAACTCCCGATGATAGGTCTTCATCACATCTGCCACTCCTTAAGCCTACTACCACTCTCAGTCATCGCTCTCGGGTTTTCTCCTGCCACTTGTCCGTTCTTGTTCCACTTCAGGCTTGTTCGTATAACTATTGATCTCTGATATGTCGCCCTAGTAAGCGCCTGTGTCATTACCAAACAAGCTCTCTAACACTCCCCAAACCGGGATGCAACGCTCGAAATAATGTATCCTTGCTCACTAGGTCTCCCGCAACTGATCACGACCTCCCATGGCCGTCTGAGATAGGTCACTATGCTGCAACAAGCCTCCTCTCAACTCGAAAACCCTCCAAACTTACGATTCCTACTCAACTAAGTAATAGCACTAGTTTAGGAGCCTTCAAACCAAAAACAAAGCACATGATTGAACGCAAAACAAAAAACCTTGTCCAGAACCTGTACGAATAGGTTCGATACCAGCCTAAACCGAACTGAACCAGCCAAAACACTCCTCTGCGCCGCGAACCAGCCGAACCATTTCGGCCCACAGTGTATCGCTAGTTGTACAGATAACTGGATTGCCACATCAGCGTTGACCAACTAACGTGGCACGTTGACCAATGACATGGCACCTTAAAGGGACCCCTGATGACATGGCAATTCCACGTGGCATTGACGTGGCAATGACCTGGCTGCCATGTGGTGCCACTGGCTCTGACGTGTTGCCACATGGCGTCCGACTCATCGGCTTCTAATAACTTTCGCGTATGTGCAAGTGAACTCGCATCAGACCCACTCGCCACGCACGTGCCACCGTTGACCAGCACATTTAAGCCACTCCAACATTTTTCGGCGACAGTCCGACCACCTCTTGTTTGTTCGAACATTATATGAACAAAACAGATATGTACCCGAAGAAAGAGTCCCTTGTTATAAGGGCGTCCGTATTCATTTAAGACGTTCCATTTTCTCTTATTTTCTGATTGAATTTCGATGATTCGAACCGTTCAATGTGTTTAGAATGCAATTTCAAGAGTACCCGCGAGAAAACGGAAAAAATTAATAAAAAATTGGCCTATGGTCCACTATAGCATGTTTCTAACCCACTAGGTCCACTGATCATGTTTCTAACCCACTAAGTCCACTAATATGTATTTGGTAAGGCATAAAGTCCACTACATTTAAAAAGAGAATTAGTGCCTGACAGAATTACCCTTCCATTCAAATCCCATCCATTTAGCCCATTATCTCTTCATTATCCCTTCTAGTTTTTGAAATCACGCCAATCATGGGTCTCTCTCTCTCTCTCTCTCTCTCTCTCTCTCTCTATTTGAAATCACTCACGCCAATCGCGTTGTTGTATTTATATAACGTTATATAACAGTCGAAAATTCTCCTTTTCTGATGCACTATATATAACATTATTGTACATATATAACGTTATATATTCTCCTTTTTAAGAGTTAAGCCGCTGCGCGGACCAATTCATACAAGGTTGTCTATGGTTATATATATGGTTATATATGATTATGGTTATATGTTTATGCATATATATGATCAAGTTTTAACAAGTAACAATTATTGAAACCACTCACCCGCTCTGTTGCTACACATATAACATTATATCTTTAGGTCTGTTAAGCTATTACGCGGACCAATTCATATAAGGCTATCTATGGTTATATATGATTATGGTTATATGTTTGTGCATATATATGTTCAAGTTTTAACAAGTATCAATCATTGAAACCATTACATCCGCCAATCAAAACATCTGTGTTCAAAATAAATAAAAAATGGATTCAGAGTCTGCTATTGTTCAACTACGTAGTTATAAATTTGATCGATAGATCTACAAAACGGATTCAGAGTCTTCTGAATAGCAATATGAAAACAAGAAAAAGAAATTACACCAAAAGACTTTAACCAAATTAAAATTCTAAATCTAATATTCTTGACTGTCTTCTCAGGATCAACGATCCTAATGTGGCTCTTCAACGTCACGAGATACCTTTGGTAGAATGATTTGATGTGGAGGGCTCTTCTGAGGTTGGAGTTCATCCTAAACTCCATTATCATGGTGTTATTGTGGTGATAGTCCAATTTGCAATAAATTGGATTAGGCACTTCATGAAACCATACTCCTATTTCTTGTCGATTTGTCATTTCTGCACATATAAGAAAAAGTTAAACAGATTAAATTTACGTTATTGAATAGGTCTGCGCAGCGGCTTACAGACCTGAATATATAACCATATATGTTTCTTAACAGCAGCAAAAAAAGTACAAAAAATATTTCAGGCGAAAACATGATATATAACCTTCCACAAGTATACTGATCATATATAATATTATATCAAGTTAATATGGAAAATATAAGAAAAAAGTTAAACAGATGGAAACATATAACTTTATAATGTTAAGAAAAGGATTCAAGAATTCGTATATTACCATATATATTTTATGATATCAGCTGTTAAACGAAAATCTAAACATTATATATCTCATGATATATTGTTATATGTACAAAATAAATTAACATATATTTATACACAAAAACTAATAAACTGCTAAATTTACGTTATTGAATAAGTCCGCGCAGCGGCTTATAGACTTGAATATATAATCATATATGTCTCTTAACAGCAGCAAAAAAAGTACAAAAAATATTTCAAAACCAGCAAAAAAACAGTTTCAATGCAATTGGACTACCATTATATAATATATAACCATATATATTTCAAGTGAAAACATGATATATAACCTTCCACAAGTATACTGATCATATATAACATTATATCAAAGTTAATATGGAACATCTAACAGTTGTATGTTGTTGCAATACAATGAAAATTATACAGTATATCTTATATAACCATATATATTTCATGATATAACTTCATATATAACTTTTCACATGTCAATATATCATATATAACATTATATCAATAAATTCATGTACATATAACCGTGTGTCATTACCTGTACTTTATTCAATCACACCATTACGGATCAAAGATTCACAAAACCATATATTCATATAACCATATATACAAAGACAAACATACCTGGTAATCGATTCCGATGTAGGATTTGTCGGCGATGGATAAATGAAGGCGAACAACTGCGATGAGCCCGACGGCGTCCAACTGAAACGAAGGAGAGCAATGGCGAAGAACGGCGACTAGCATCCGACTAAAACGGGCGATGAACGGAGAAGAATGTCCGATTGAATCTGGGTGAAGAACGGCAACGAACAAGAACGTCCGACTGAAACGAAGGAGAGCAACGGCGAAGAACGGCGACTAGCATCCGACTAGAACGGGCGGTGAACGAAGAAGGCTGACGATGAAATGGTAGACGATCTGGTGCTACGGTTTTTCACTAAAAGTTCGTTCTGAAAATGGGGGGGAGGGGGGAAGGGG
>BPLS01000200.1:443343-469058 GCA_019656275.1 Rhododendron kiyosumense | reverse complement strand
ATATAACAAATTTAGGCGGTGGGACATATATGGACTTCTGGTCATTTGTGAGAGAGAGAGAGAGAGAGAGAGAGAGAGAGAGGATTCATACCTAGAGCTGAATGCTTAAGTACGAAGCAACTCATTCTACATATAACAAATTTAGGCGGTGGGACATATATGGACTTCTGGTCATTTGTGAGAGAGAGAGAGAGAGAGGATTCATACCTAGAGCTGAATGCTTAAGTACGAAGCAACTCATTCTACATATAACAAATTTAGGCGGTGGGACATATATGGACTTCTGGTAATTTGTGAGAGAGAGAGAAAGCCATGACCGTGTTTCAACCTGTCAAAGCTTGTTAATGTGAATCATTTATCTTATTTGGTGCTAAGTACTCGATCCTGACTCTTCACCTATTTGTACTTACTTTTGCTTCTACTTTTCAAAAGCTCTACCCTCCCTCTTTTCATATCGAAAGGGATTTTAGGGCATAGGCCTTTGAAGTCAAAGTTGTGAACCTGCTTTGAACAAAAAATCGGCATCTTTTTTTATATTAGAAATATTGAAAGTTGTAAGATCTGTCGAATATCCTAATGGTGTTATGCTCTTTCGTCCTTCTGAATCTTTTTCAGGTGCTATCAACTATGGAAGCAAAAGGCTTGAGTTCTCCATTGTTGAATTGCAAATGTTTAACACTTGATACGGAGATAAATAAATATGTCCTCCCTGGGATAGCAAACGTGTTCAAAAGTACACCTAATTTGGAGGCATTGATCATGACCAGGTCCTTTTCCTCGTCGTGGGTGCGTTTTCTCGGAGCCCTTTCCCAATATTCTAGAGATTATTTCATAAAGATGAGCAAAAACAAATCATTGATTACAATGGTTAGATATTCTTTTGTAATCTATCTTTCTTTTTCATATTGACCTGGTCTTTTTCCTCATTGGGGTGCGTTTTCTTGGAGCCCTTTCCATTTCTTCTCCTGATTACTTCATAAAGACGTGCAAAAAATCATTGATTACATTGGTTAGATATTCTTTTGTAATCTATTTTTCTTTGTCATAGCTAATCGTTCCAAGCAGTATAACTGACTCGTGGCTACTCAACTTTGTCTGGGTTGCCTCTCTACTGGAACTGGAAGTGACTATTGAACAATTTCTCAAGATTGCAAGTCATTACTTTGAATTAACAACTTCCCTGTCATGTTTATGCCTTCACCTAATATCCTCGTTAATGACCTATGATATACTCATTTAAATCATTTCAACAAGCATTGTTGAAATATACAAATGGATACCATAGTGGGAATTTTAGACACTACTCGGAAATTTTTGACACTACTCAAACCCTGCCAAAGATTGAGGGTTTGGGTCGACAACTTTGTGACACGAACACAAATGTGGCAGTGGCTAACCACCCAAAAGTTTAACAGGGCGAGTACGGATTGGACTAGCATAGCTCAAGAAGGACAAATAACTGTCTAATTTTTTGTGTCAACCCATTAACCTGAGTGACACGACACAATACAACATTATGCCTACTATTTTAGTGCTAATCTTGTTGTTCACAATCTATATTGAAGTTTATGTCATAGTTTGGATGTTGTTTGTTTATTTTTGATAAAACTCATAAAAGGTTCTATTTTGATATTGACGTCTAGTTGAGGCTTAAGGGATTTTTAATGCTTGTTCTGCTTGGTTAATTTGTTGAGGTGAACTTGTAGTTTATATGATTATAATAGCCTTCATAATGCATTCATTTTTCTTATTGGTTTAGCCGATTGTGCGTGTGTAACATTTTTACTCGTACAAGTTTCTGAATTTTATTTAAAAAATTTAACTAAAAGGGTTAACGAGTCAACCCTTACGTGACACATTTTTAAGCAGGTCAGGTGTTTCAAGATATATGACATGTTCAAGTTAACAGGTACTTTGACACAAACCTCGAAAGGATGTGACTCGAACATGATATGACACGATACAATGCCCACTCCTACCAGGATACGGAACACGACAAATTCTAACAGCATGGGGACATGGATACGATGCAACCAAATATATTTATGTATGTTGATTCAAGTTGGCTTCAAAGTATATTGATCAGTGCCTTTAGGCACAAGCAAATGCAAGTATATGTACATTATATTGGTAAAAAATATAGTTGTTATTCATACAAATATTGTTTCGAAAAATAACCAAAATTGATGTTATAATTTACAAATTATACCCTTTGCAATTTAGATACTATATATAAATATCAGGTTGAATTTTGTTCATCTGAAATTTTTACCTTTAATTTGTCAAAAATTATAATTTGACCCCAGAACAAGTTGTTAAAACTATAAATTGATTTCTGCCATGTTCACTTATGTCTGACTTTAGACTTGTGTATTTGGTGTGTGCCATAGTTAAAAATTAAGAAAAGAAAAGTAATATGATACGCAAGGTGGCATGTCCATACATATCCTGTCGCGTCCTCACTTGCATCTAACTTGTGACGCGTGCATCTAGTGTGTGTTGTGGTTAACAACTAATAAAAGTAGTCGGATCCGCTAGTGGTGTGTCGTGCCTTGATCTCACCATGTCACGTGTACCCAGATTGTCCAACACAGATATGGCAACAATTATGTATGTCAATACTTCTTAGATTTTTAATATGTGGGATTATGTGTTTTTATCTGCAGCTCACCGGGATCCGAAGCACGGTGCTTCTCAATTACAATGAAGAGCAGTATTGGACATCACAAACTTACAAGTGCTTGACGCTTCATCTAACAAATGTTACAATTAGTGATGATTTAATGAGGTATCATTGTGACTCCAACCTTTTATCTTTCGTACAATTTCTGTTGAGAAATGCAAGAGTTCTGCAAAAGATGGTTATCAGTATGCAAAGTGATGATCGGCTGAAGGAATGTTTCGAAGCAGCTAAAAAGCTTATAAGCTTCCCCAGATCCTCTCCTGATGCAGCAATTATCTTCTGTTAATCAAAAATGATCAAAGAGTACCACTCTGTCGGTGAAATTGATGCCTTTCGACTAGTTCTTTCCATATTATTACGCAGTTTGCACTTTTTATTTTTCAATGAAGTGGTTGTTGCCACATATCACAGATTGTGGGCTTAACGGGTGATAAGGTAAGCATTGCAATAGTTTTATTTCAATGTAGGAAAGGGGGTTGTAAGAGTTGCCAATTGAAAGAGTTGTATCTTGAAGTTCTACTTATGCATATGCCTATGCTGCAGTCTCGCAGCTGCTGCTACTTAACTTGTAACGTGTAATGCTGTTGTTGCTGCTATGTATTTGTTGACTTTGCACTGATTTAGTTCATTTATTTCTAGCAGACTGCTTGTTCTTGCAATGATTTAGTTCATTTCTTTCTGGTAGACTGCTTGTTCTTGCTTCTGGACATGACTATGTCGTGCAATATTTGTTTCTCAACTGGTGCATCTAGTGCCGATATACCATCGTAGCAGGTGAGGTAGGTGCGGGATCAATAGGCATGGCATGCCTATGACATGAAGAAAACATCGCAAATACAGACGAAATAGAGGTGCTTTATAGGCTTATCTGCGCCATTGTTCTTAAAATTTTGTTTCTTCCTGCAAACTTGTCCCTCAAATTTACATTCCTCAAATTAACCTAGTGTCGATTGGTCTGAAATAAACGTACAACTAAGCTATAGAGAGAACTATCATGAAAATGCAAGGCAATGATTTACGTGATACACTCTTTATATTCGCGAAATACTTTCTGTTATATTGACAAGAAACTCTTAAATTGAATGTGTATCATAGAAAGTTCAAAATGTGAACCAACTACCTAAGTAAAAGTAGCTCAAAGCCAGAGCTTTATTAGTTGATTGTTGAACTACCTTTAAGACACCTTATCCACCAAACCCATCCAAACTTCAAGTTGTTTGTCCTATTATGGGCCCATAATGGTGATTTGAACCGTTCATCTCATACTTCTTGCTGATAACAACATTTGTAAGGCTATGAATTTTTTACCTTTTTGGTCTCCAAAGTATTGGTGAGTTGCCAATTACGTCCCCAATGTACACATTTAACTGATTTTGTCCTAAACGTTTACAATGTGTGTTTAAATGGTCCCCAGCCCTAACGTGGTTTAGTCCTTTCCGTCCATATGGGGGGTTTTCTTGGTATTTCACATATCCTCATCTTCTGCAAACCCCAAACATTAATCCTAATCCTAAGTCACATCCTCCGAACTCCTCCCCCTCCCCAACCATCGCCAGCAGTCCTCCCACCCATTCTCGCCCTAACCTAAGCAGTCGTTGGAAGCATAGATTCAAGCACTCTCAACCAAAACCACTCTGATTAAGGTTGAAAACCCAACAAAAGACAAGCCCGAGGAGTAGAGAGAGAGAAAGAAAAACTCCGGCCGTAAAGATGAGAAAGAAGAAGCAGTAAGCCTTGTGATGATCGGCTGAAAGAATATTTCAAGAGTGCTGCAAAAGATGGTTGTCAGTAAGCCAAGTGATGATCGTCCGAAGGAATATTTCAAAGCAGCTCAAAAGCTTTGAAGCTTTCCCAGACCGTCTCCTGATGCAGTAGTTAAATTCTATTAATCAAAAATGGACAAAGAGTCCCTACGTAGTGATTCTTTCGATTATGTACAGAGCTTCCTTCATTCTGATTGACTTTGCACCTGCTTGTTCTTGCAATAATTTAGTTCATTTCTTTCAGGTAGACTGCTTATTCTTGCTTCTCGACATGACAATGTTGTGCAATATTTGTTTCTCAACTGGTGCATGGAGTGTCCATATACCATCGTAGGAGGTGGGGTACGTAGGTGCAGGATCGATAGGCATGGCATGCCTATGACATGAAGAAAACATCGCAAATACGGACCAAATAGAAGTGTTTTATAGGCTTATCTTTGTCATTGTTCCTGAAAATTAGGTATTGGTTTGCAAACTTGTCCCTCGAATTTACGTTCCTCAAATTAACATAGTGTCAATTTGTCCACAACAAACGTACAACTAAACTATAGAGAGAATCATCACGAAAACAATGGGCAATGGCTTACGTAATACACTCTAACTATTCACAAAAACTATATGTTATATTGACCAGTAACTCTCAAATTGAACGTGTATCTAAACTTCGAAATGTGAACCAACTACCTATCCATGTAAAGTAGCTCAAAGCCAGAGCTTTACTAGCTTAAAATGTGCCCCCAATTTTTCCTTCCGAGTAAATATGACCTAACCTAGTGTAAATTTGATCCGAAGTGTGATTCGTTGGCTTGGGTTGAGGCAGCATGGTTTGCCCTTCCCCTTCTCTCCTCCTCATCTTCTTCATTCTCCTCCTCCTCCTCTCCTCTTCATTCTCCTCCTCCTCCCCCTCCTCTTCTTCACTAACATAGGAACCGCTTCTTTCATTTTCCTTGTCATCGAATAAGAAATCTGAAATCGCATGGTTTCTAATACTACCTTAATCTCTGAAGAACACCGGGTGAGATGAGAGAATAAAAAAGGCCTTAGAAAGTATAGCATCACAATTTCTTAAAATGAAAGAAGAATATCAAAGTGATGTCTTGGTCATCATCCTAGAATCAATTAAAGTTGATACTTAACCAACTCGTACTGGGTAGCTAAAATTAGATCTGGAGGAGGTTGTTTACCCCCTGTTTACTACCCCTTGCTCGTTTATTAAACGAACTAAAAACTCAGGCTCGATTCATTTGTAAATGAGTCGAAGTGTTGAACCCTTAACAAGCTAAGCTTGGCTAATTTCCTTAACAAGCCTCTTTAACTGAACCGAGTTTTTGCTAGCCGAGTCGAGCTTCTGAGTGTTGAGCTCGACTCATTATTAAACGAGCATACTCAAACATTCAATCTCACAATACAAGTATTGCAACTTCGTAAGTACCTAAGATTTGATAATATACACAAAGCAATGCGTAAATCTTAGAGAACAGTTAACATAAATATAAGATTCCATCTGTACTTATAAATAAAATTAAAAAAATCCTTTAGTTTCTTCGGCAAAAGGAAATGAAACATTAGTCAGTAGCATAGAACAAGAAGCAGTAAGTCGAGTGATGATCAGATGAAGAAATAATTCAAGAGTGCTGCAAAAGATGGCTATCAGTAAGCCAAGTGATGATCTGCAGAAGAAATATTTCAGCTCAAAAGTTTTTAAGCTTTCCCAGATTGTGTCTCCTGATGCAGCAGTTATCTTCTGTTAATCAAAAATGAACGAAGAGCCCCTATGTTGTGATTCTTTCAATTATGTACACATAGGTAGGACCCTCCATTCTGATTGGTACCACTCTGTCTGTAAAACTGGTGCCTTTTAATTAGTCGACTACTTATTATTATTACTGAGTTTTGTACTTTTTCAAACAAAATCTATATTGCACAAAAAATTATTCCAGTAAATCCATTATTTTTAAGCTTAAAAATTATAATAAAAAAAAGTACTTATTTTTTAAAAACTCTTAGCGGAACACAACCTTAATTCATCTGTTTCTATTAGACTGTTTGTTCTTGCACTTGACTACGTAGTTGTTGTGCAATATTTGCTTCTCATTTGGTGCATGGAGTAGTATGCATATACCATCGTAGGAGGTGGGGTAGGCTCAGTATTGATAGGTGGGAAATGCCTATAACGTGATGAAAACATCGCAAAGATGGACCAAATGGAGATGCTTTTATAGGCTTCTTTGTGCCATTGTTCCTTGCAATATTCTGTTGGTTTCCATATTCGTCCCTCAAATTAACATAGTGTCGATTTGTCCGTAACAAAAGTAAAACTAAACTATTAAGAGAACAATCACGAAAAAAACGGACAATGATTTACATGATGCACTCTAAAAAAATATTGACGAAATCCTATCAGTTCTAATGACTAGTACCTCTCAAACTAAATGTATCATAGAAAGTTCGAAATGTAAACCAATTACCTATCTAAGTAGAAGCTTCATTGGCTGATGCACTCTAAAAATTCTTTCTACCAGAAAAATGAATTGACCTTACGCTAAAAAACTTATATAGCTACTTATTTTTGCTTAAAGGGCTTTCATTGAACATCATCAAAACCGTAGACTAGCTAGGAAGAGTACATAAGTTTGACCAAACGACACTTCGGTGAGACACACGATAAGGTGAAGTCAAGACATTTACTTTACGAACAATAATGCCAGGTACCCAAAAGAAAATGAAGCTTTCTATTTATAACGACAAATTTTCTAATTCTAACTTGTTCTAAATATAACTCACAAATCTTATAACAATTTTCTAAATGCAACTTAACAAATATGCATAAACTTCCAAAAATACACTTCCCTTTCTACCAGCCATCTCCTCCCCATCCCCCTTCTCTGTCTCACTCAGGGCTGATTTATAGGCAAGGCCGGAGAAGCCGGCGCTTCCGGCCCCTGAAAAAAACAAAAAACGAGGGCCCCTAAATTTTTAAGATCCCTATATGTATATATATAGTCCAAAAAAAAATTACATTAGCCTCCTTTACACAAAATAGGCTCAATTGAAATTTAGGAGCCACAAAATAGGCCCAAATTGTGAAATTACTCATTAAAAACACTAAGGCGTTAAAAAAGAAAATAA
The DNA here is from genome assembly GCA_019656275.1 of Rhododendron kiyosumense. Lineage (NCBI taxonomy): Eukaryota > Viridiplantae > Streptophyta > Magnoliopsida > Ericales > Ericaceae > Rhododendron > Rhododendron kiyosumense. The sequence goes on along the minus strand of BPLS01000200.1, from coordinate 461,483 downwards.
GGCGTATTCCATAGCAAATACATATTCTTTATTTGTTTTGAATTTGCTATTTTGATTTCTTTTAATACTACTCCATCTATCCCAATTTATTTGTCCAATTTGGAAAATATAATTTTTTTTAAAAACACAATTATTGCCCCAATAAATGATCAACTTTCCAAAAGTTGTCCTCCAAACTTTTTGAAAACTTTTTGAAAAAAATTACTTTAGTTCAAATGGTAAGGGACAAAAAGGAAATTTTGTAGCTTTTGGCCCTTGGTCTTTTAAAGTGGACAAATATTTTGGGACAAGTAAAAGTCAAAAAGTAGATAAATAAATTGGGACGGATAGGGTAGAAAAATGCATAAAGACGTCAATTTCGAAGCGCACTTCCGACCCCCGAAAGTCATAAGCCGGCCCTGGTCTCACTGTTCTCTCTTCTCCACCACCACCTCACGATACCAGTACATGTACACCACCAACAACCCATCACCACCACACCCAACAACGCCACACCACATCACCACCACTACCTCCATAATCGCCACACCACTAACGGCCACCACTAGTTCCCACCATCACCAACACCACTTCCTTCAACAACAACAAAAAACGACATGTTCGAATACACATTTCTGAAAAATTTTAAAAATTTCAGATTTTAAATTTTGAAAATATTTAAAAATTTCAGATTCTAATACTTGAACATTTTATAGCGCATCTTAAAGATGTGTCATGTGTTTTTTTTTTTTTTTTTGTTAAAAATGTAGATTCTGACTAAAAAAACACAAATTCCGAATGCGTCATGTTCTCTGCATAACGCATTCACAAAAATCACGCATTTTGCTAATGTGCGATGGGACTGGGTTTGTCTTGTCGGCGAAAAAATGCGAGTTGACAAATGAATCTGGGTTTCGTGAGGGCTTTTTCAGATGAATGAATCTGCGGCCGATTCGTGAGGCCTCGAAAATGAGAACGGCGTAGGGGAGGAAGAGCAAGACGGGCCAACATCTCAGTAGTTCCCTGAGGAATGCTGGGCCAGCTCGTTCTTGCCTCGTGGTTTTTTGCGCTTTTTGCGGACTTTGAGCTTCGTTTTTCCGGCAGGGGAATGGCGCAGCACGAGGGAGCCTCGTTGAAACGAACACAATAATAAGGGTTCTCGGTTTCGTCGTCGACGACCATATGATCGAGCTGAAGAGCTGCCGGAGCCTGTTTCGGCCGGATTAAATTTTTTTTTTGTCGACTGTTTCTTTTACAGTAGGAGGTGGGTTCGGGAAGAAGGGTGGGGAGGAAGATGATACCTTTGCCAAAACGACGTCATTTCATCGGGGGTGTTTTTGTTCATTTTTTAAAAGGGCATTTTTGTCCGAAAATCAGTAATTTTAGAATGGGCTAGGCTTTTAGGATATTTGTGGTTGCAAATAGTCGGCCCTTGAAATCATTCTGAATAGGTTTTTAGAGTTATTTATAACCGTTGATAAACTTTTATTAGCAATAAAAAATACCTGTTCAGGGTGATTTCGGGTTATATCTTTTGGAACACCTAGCAGTCACCTAGTGAAGATTTTCTCAGTCCGTCGTGGGACACAAAAATGAAATTTAACGGTCGGTCTCATTTAACTATTCATGTAGTTTGTTTTGTAGGATTCGAATTAGGGAATAGATTTTTTTACTCCCCAAATTACTAACCACAGTTCAAAATGGGAGTGCGAAAATCACTACCCTTTGATTTTTTTTTATCATTTATGAAAAAAATTAACTCAATCAGACATTTATAATTAAAGGTTTGATCGAATTATATTTGTCATAAGAAAATGAATGTTCATAATTTGGACATTCCTTCTTTTTGGGTCGATTTGCTTTGTCTAGATAGATACCAATGATTAAGTAGTGCTCAAGGGTAAGTGTGTGAGTTTGAGAGCTTCTCTCTTTATTCCAAGAGAGGGTAAACTCCAATCAGTACCGGCTTTGAGCAAAGACGAGTAAAGCGTTGGCCCCAAAATTTTTGCCAAAATAAGAGCCCCAAAAAGTTGCTTAGTATTAATCAAATATGGAAATATAAAATTTTACTCATTCAAAATGAGTATGTTAAATAAGTAGAAATTTGATTCTAAAAAATAATTAGTACCTTTGCGGCTAATAGTGCGAATGGAGTGATCTTCAAGTGATTCTTTTAAATTTTTTACAATGATGTGTGATGAGTATGAATTCGTATCACTAATGCTTGAGTACTACGGATATGACACGTGGCCAAGTGCTCGGCAAGGCTTATGCCGGTCAGCAGGCTTGCGCGGTAAGAAAACCCATGGAACAGATGGGTCATCCCACAAATTATGGCACAACTCCCACTACTCCATGAGAGATAAGTCCAAGTACACTACCTCCAACCATTACACCATCAACCACTACACCATCCACTACATATTTTGTGGGCCTCATCCTGGGTCCCAAAAAAATACAGAAAAATATCCATAAATTTTAGAATAATATTTTATGGGGCCATGTACAAAATCAGTTTCAACGGATATCGGTAAATATTATTCTTAATTCGTAGAGGCGAAACTGCTCAGATTCGTAGTTTCGCCCCTACAAATCAAGAAATAATACTTACCGATATCCGTTAGAGCTAAATTTTTACAGGATCCCATAAAATATTATTCTAAAATTTATGGACATTTTTCTATATTTTTTTGAGATCCAGGATGAGCCCCACAAAGATGTAATGGATGGTGTAGTGGATGTAGCATCTCTCCTTTGCGCCGGGTCTATATAAACCATTCGCACGAAAACGAGAAGGTGGGAAAATTCTTCCCCTTTTAAATACTTTCTTTGACTTAAATTGAGGGAGCTGCTAAATCCACGACTCCTTTTGTTGGAGCCACGACCATAAGTCCAAAATGGCATATTTGCCCTTAATAGAAGTTTCAGAAAAAGAGGGTTCACCCACGTGCTTACCCTCTCGGTCATATCTTCTCTCTCTCTGTCTCTCTCTCTCCAAAACCACACTACCCGCTACCCTGTACTCATCGTCTCTGCCCTTTCTTCTACTTCGTTTCCAAAACAATGAAGCATTGGAGAGGGAAAAAAGAAGTCAATGGATCTTAATGAGAGAGAAATCTTGGTTTGGTGTGGGAAGAAATTGCAGACAAGAGCTTCATTGAGAAGACCCATTTTACGTGTTCGTAGACTGGGTATAGATTAGGCGTTCAAGCTATCATCTTCTTGTTGGAAAATTAATCTGGAAAGACTTAGATAAAATGTGATTGTGAAACCAGTAACTAAGGAAGGGAGAGGGTGTGGTCTAATTTAGAGACGAGTAATGGTGGGAGAGTTTCAATGTAGAAGAGAGAGAGAAACAAAGATGCGAAAAGGCGAGTGGTGGACAAGATGAATGAATTACCATGTGGGCAGAGACGATGAGTACTGGGTAGTGGGTAGTCTGGTTTTGGAGAGACAGAGACAGAGAGAGAAGATATAACCGAGAGGGTAAGCACGTGGGTGAACCCTCTTTTTCTGAAACTTCTGTTAAGGGCAAATATGCCATTTTGGACTTATGGTCGTGGCTCCAACAAAAGGAGTCGTGGATTTAGCAGCTCCCTAAATTGATTGTAAGAAGGTCTATGGTAAGAAACACCACCAGTCGTTGGACTTATTTTGCTGGGAATCCTTACCAAAGGATCTCGGCATGATCATTCGGACTTGACAAGAGCCCCTCTTAAAGTGCTCGGATCAACCATCGAGTTTTGACGTCAGCAATACGCATTATAAAATGCAATGAGCTGATTTTTTTTTTCTTTTTGTATTTTCTTTTTATTATTTCTTGTATTTTGTACTTCTCTTTAGTTGGGACTTGGGAGTTGACTTTTTTTCAGAAGAGACCGTACTGTAGTTGGGACCAATCGTGCCCTAAACAGACGATGAGACGCACAAGGAAACTCTACCGTTGTCGAGACCACCAACGCCGTCACTTCGAGACCACCACCGCCGTCGATCGAATCAGTGAGTTTCCTGACTCTATCCTCGTTCACATTCTCTCCTTCTTAGATATCGAAGACGCCGTCAGAACCCAAGTCTTGTCCAAACGATGGCGATTTCTCTGGACCTTCCTCCCTTGCCTCCTTTTCTATTATAATGCGTTTTATGATGATGGCGACAAGGGCGAGGATTTCAGAGTTGCAAGGAATACTGAATTCGTTACCTTTGTCGAAAAAACGCTACTTGCTTCTAACTGCAAGCTCAAGAAATTCGAGGTTGATTTTTATTACGAGCCGCGCTTTGCTTCGAATGTCGATTCGTGGACTCGATTTGCCGCAGGAAAGGGGGTCGAGGAGCTTGACCTTCAACTCTGGCCTGGCGCCACCGACACCGAGTATGAGTTGCCACAGCTTTTGTATGACAACTCTTGGTTCAAAGAGTTGCGTTTTTCGTGTTGTAGGGTTATTCCTCAAGGAAATGTTGCCTGGTATTCGCTAAAGAAATTGTCGATTGGGCATGTGGAGTTCAGTAATGATGTGATTGAAAGGATATTAACGGGCAGTCCTGTGTTGGAGACATTGACATTGGAAAGTTGTCAAGGTTTTAGTCGTTTGGCTGTCACTAATTCATGTGTGAAGAAATTGATCCTGATAAATTTTTATGATGATTGGGATGAGTCGGATGACAGTGGGTTGGAAATTTCGGCTCCTTACCTCCTATCGTTGGAGATGTCTGGCACTTTAGGGTGTAATTGTCGATTTACGAATATTCATCATTGGTTGATGCTGTCTTCAACTGCAACTTTGAATGTATTGGGCGAGATAATGATTATGAAAGGATCCTAAATATTGTAGTAGTATTTCTTGGAAGTCTTCACCATGTGAAGAATCTTACGCTAGGTACTTCGGCAATTCAGGTTTGTATTTCAGCAGCCCTTCTCTTTTGCGATTGAAGTCTCTGTATTACAAGGTATTATTATTGCCTTTCCTTTCCAGAAAAAAACTAGGAAAACATGTATATACGGTGCTTGCCAATAAAACTGATGTTGCATGATTGTTGAGTTTGTATAATTCTCCATGGCGGACTACACAATCAAATAATTCTATTGTTACTTGAAAGACGAGAATTGTGAAGTAGAACATGTCGATTTGCTATTCAAGTCATCGATGTTCTATAGGTTTCTTAGATTTTGAGGTTATAGCATAAACCCATAGCCTGTCACACGCTAGCTCCCATTAAAAAAGTTTGATTGATTACACCAATAAGTCATTGAAAAGTGTTTTTTAGCTGTAAATGGTGCATGTACACTTGCTAATCAGGATTCATACCTAGAGCTGAATGCTTAAGTACGAAGCAACTCATTCTACGTATAACAAATTTAGGGCGGTGGGACATATATGGACTTTGGTCATGAGAGAGAGAGAGAGAGAGAGAGAGAGAGAGAGAGTTTTATGTGGATTTGGATAAGACAGCCATGGCCATGTTTCGACCTGCCAAAGCTTGTTAATGTGAATCAAATATATTTGTGTGGATTTGGATAAGAGAGCCATGGACATGTTTCGACCTGCCAAAGCTTGTTAATGTGAATCAAATATATTATTAGGTGCTAAGTACTCGATCCTGACTCTTTACCCCTTTCTACTTACTTTTGCTCATACTTTGCAAATGCTCTACCCTCCCGCTTTTGTATCAAAAGGGATTTTGGGGCATAGGCCTTTGAAGTCAAAGTTGTGAACCTCTTTTGAACAAAAGATCTGCATCTTTTCTTATATTAGATGAAAGTTGTAAGATCTGTCAAATATCCTAATGGTCTTATCCTCTTTTTGTCCTTCTGAATCTTTTTCAGGTCCTATCACTTATGGAAGCAAAAGGCTTGAGTTCTCCATTGTTGAATTGCAAATATTTAACACTAGATACGAAGATAGATAAATATGTCCTCCCTGGGATAGCAAACGTGTTAAAAAGTACTCCTTATGTGGAGGAATTGATCATGACCTGCTCCTTTTCCTCACTCGGGGTGCGTTTTCTCGGAGCCCTTTCCATATATTCTTTGGATTATTCCATAAAGATGTGCAAAAAAAATTATTGATTACAATGGTTAGATATTCTTTTGTAATCTATCTTTCGTTGTCATATGTAATAATTCCAAGCAGTATTACTGACTCGTGGCTACTTAACTTTGTCTGGGTTGCCTCTCTATTGGAAGTGACTAATGAACGATTTCTCGAGATTGCAAGTCATTACCTTGAATTAACAACTTCCCTGTCATGTTTATGCATTCACCTAATATCCTCGTAAATGACCTATGATTCAGTCATTTGAGTCATTTCAACGAGCATTGTTGACATATACAAACGGATACCTTAGTGGGAATTTTGGACACTACTCGAAACCTGCACGAAGACTGAGGATTTGGGTTGACAACTTTTGGATACAAACACAAATGTGACAGTGCCCGACCACAAAAAAATTTAATAGGGAGAATACAGATTGGACTAGCATTGCTCGAGAAGGACACATAATTATTTTTGCGCCGACCCGCTAACCCGATTGACACGATGCAATACAACATTATGCCTCTGGGCACAAGCAAATGTTAGTATATGTACATTATATTGGTTAAAAGAATAGTTGTTATTCATACAAATATTTTTTCAAAAAATAACCGAAGCTGATGTTTTAACAAATATCAGGTTGAATTTTGTTTATCTGCAATTTTACCTTTAGTTGATCAAAGAATATAATTTGACCCCAAAATAAGTTGTTAAACTATAAATTGATTTCTGCCATGTTTTCACTTGTGTATAACTAGAGACTCGTGTATTTGGTGTGTACCATGGTTAAAAATTAAGAAAAGAAAAGTAATCTGATACACGAGGTGGCATGTGCATACATTTCTCGTCGCGTCCTCACGTGTGACACATGTATCCAGTGGGTGCCGTGGTTAACAACTAATAAAGGTTATCGGACCCACTAGGAGGCATGTCCTGCCGTGTTCTCACCGTGTCACGCGTACCTAGAGTATTATGTATGTCAATACTTCTTAAATTTTTAATATGTGGCATTATGTGTTTTTATCTGCAGCTAGTTGTGCTGCTTCTCCATTACAGTGAAGAGCAGTATTGGACATCACAAAAGTGGACTTACGAGTGCGTGACGCTGCATCTAAAAAATGTTACAATTAGTTACGATTTAATGTATCATCATTGTGAGTCCAACTTTTTTTCTTTCGTACAATTTCTGTTGAGAAATGCAAGAGTGCTGCAAAAGATGGTTATCAGTACGCCAAGTTCACCAAGTGATGCTCAGCTGAAGGAATATTTCAAAGCAGCTAAAAAGCTTTTAAGCTTTCCCAGATCCTCTCCTGATGCAGCAGTTATCTTCTGTTAATCAAAAATAATCGAAGAGTACCACTCTGTCAGTGAAACTGATGGCTTTTAACTACTTCTTTCGTTATTTACTTTTCTCTTTTTCACTGAAGTGGTTGATGCCACATTTCACAGATTGTGGGCTTGAAGGGTGATAAGGTAAGGATTGCAATAGTTTTATTTTAATGTAGGAAAGGGGGTTGTGAGAGTTGCCAATTGAAAGAGTTGTATCTTGAAGTTCTACTTGTGCATATGCCTATGCCGCAGTTTAACAGTGTTGTACCTAACATGTAACATGTAATTCTGTAGTTGCTGCTATGTATTTGTTGACTTTGCACTGATTTAGTTCATTTATTTGTAGCAGACTGCTTGTTCTTGCAATTATTTAGTTCATTTGTTTCTGGTAGACTGCTTGTTCTTGCTTCTCGACAGGACAATGTTGTGCATTGTTTGTTTCTCAACTTGTGCATGGAGTGTCCATATACCATCGTAGGAGGTGGGGTAGGTGCGGGATCGATAGGCATGGCATGCCTATGACGTGAAGAAAACATTGCAAATACGGACCAAATAAAGGTGCTTTAAAGGCTTATATGTGTTGTTGTTCCTGAAAATTAGGTGTTGGTTTCCAAATTTGTCCTTCAAATTTACGTTCCTCAAATTAAAATATTGTCGATTGGTCTGAAACAAACGTACAACAAAACTATAGAGAGAACAATCACGAAAACAACGGGTAATGGCTTATGTGATACACACTAAATATTTCGTACTATATTGACAAGTAACTCTCAAATTGACTGTGTATCATTGAAACTACGAAATGTGAACCACCTACCTAGCCAAGTAAAGTAGCCAAAGCCAGAGCTTTCTTATCTTAAAATGTGCCCCCGATTTTTCCATCCTTGGCCGCTTGGGTTGAGGCAGCATGGTTTCTTTTTCTCCTATGCCCTTCCCCTTACTCTCCTCCTCATCTTCTTCATTCTTCTCCTCTTCTTCACTAACATAAGAACCGCTTCTTTCATTTTCAATATCATCGAAGAAGAAATTCATGGTTTCTTTCTAATATTACCTTCAAGAACACCTGGTGAGCTGAGAGAATAAAAAAAGGCTTTAGAAAGTATAGCATCACAATTTCTTAAAATGGAAGAATATCAAAGTGATGTCTTGGTCATCATCCTAGAATCAATTGAAGTCGATACTTAACCTTATTAAAATTTAACATGATGGTGACGAACTCATGTTGGGTAGCCAAAATTAGACCTGGAGTAGGTTGTTTACCCCTTGCTTGCCCATTCAATGTGATTAGCCTCCCAAAGATGAAATAGCCCCCACTAAGGGCAAAGTTCAAAACTTCTATTCTTCCTTGAGATAAGCAAAGTCAAGTTCAAAACACACTTTAGTGCACATCACTGTGCAAATAGTAAGCATTCATTTGAGCACGGATTGGACAACATGCATGGGAACAGCAAACACCAGCTGCTGTTTGATAAGTCTCAAGTATGTTCACAACTTCATGTAGACTGGCTCCATGACTCCATTCTTGCTTATGCCTTATCCATTGGGTTCGACAGGAAGTGAAATTCTCATAAACTCGTAACCGCAACAAACATGTGTCTACTAAAATCCGAAATCTAAAATCTGAAACAGAAACTAAAGCTAAAATCTAAAAATCTGTATCCATAACTATCGTAGACACGCCTAAATACCCTCCTATAATTTTCCAATATCTAGATGTAGCCGTTTTCCATTTTTCCCAAACCCCTTCATCTCTCTCTCTAGGCCATGACCTCTTTTACACCGCTGCAACTCCGGTGACTCTCTCTAATCTGACGAGGTCTCTCATCGTCTGTCTCTCTCTCATCTCTTTGAGTGTTCCGTCGTCACCACGGTGCATCTAATTGTCAATAGATTGGAGCTAAAACCATTGAGTTTAGGTTAGTCTTGGGTTTCCTAACCAACAGAAAACTGGGGGCATTCAGACAGTAGAAAGCCCCAACAACTTAGGTTTCGACCAGCAGAACTGCAGCCTGCAGGACCACAAATTTAGAGTTAAAACAAGCTCACTAATGTATTACATACCTGGAAACTAAAAAATTTAACAACGCAGACTTTTTAATCCAACCAAACCATACACAATGCGAGCCAAGCTTATTTCCTTAAAGAGCCAAGCCAAGCTTCTGAGTGTTGAGCTCCCCTCGTTTAGTAAACGAGCATACGCAAACATTCAATCTCACAATACAAGTATTGTAACTTTGTAAATACCTAAGAAATGATAATATACACAAAGTAATGCATAATCTTTAGACAACAGCATACATAAATATAGTAAGATTCCTTCTGTTCTTATAAAAAAGAAGAAGAAGAAGAAGAAGAAGAAGATTTCTTTGTTTCTTCGGCAAAAGGAAATGCAACAATAGTCAGCAGCATAGAACCTTTTTTCTTTTTCACAGTAGCATAGAACTCAATCGCAAAAAAGTACTAGAAGATCGTTCAAACACCAACCTTTGCAGCCCGACCACCTCATGGAAGTCTTTTCACCTGAACAAGGCTCTCAACAACTCCACTTAAAGTATCTTGATCCCATAATTATCGCCATGGCTATCGTCTTCAAAAGTTTTCAAGTCAGAGTGAGTCCTTAATATCGCTCTAGAGTATTTCTGGAAAACTGAAGTTCATTCCATTCTGACTCCAACAACACAAACTTTACTAAACTCGAGAACAATCACAGGGAAAGAAATTTCCAACTCCATTACATGGAACTTGCAAAGAACTGTGCTTTTCAAATGGGATTGCCAACCAAAGGAGAGCAAGGCATGCTGAAGTTTTCCTACTCCCAGATATTATATCAAGAAACCAGAAAAGCAGCAAAATAATCAACATACAACCCTTGTCACATATACTGTACATAGCCAACATACTCTTTGTCGTCTTTAATCGACGAAGAACAGGTGGGGCAACAAGAGAGCATAAATAGAACAACTAGGATATAGACAAACAATATCCATGATCAATGATACTTAAAACCAAATAGGATAACAATAAGATCAGATCAACATAGGAGTAGGGATCATAAAACATCCATATTTTCAAGTGCCATGAGCTAGGCGATATGGACAACTGGAACACCAGCCACCAACCAAGAGTATTTAAGGAACCCAAAAATGACCACAGAGTAAATAAGTAAAGACCCAAATAGTAATGCTGAGACAACAGTTATGCCAATATAAAACTAAAGATCTAACCAATAAACAGAAACAGAAACATAAACTACTGAGGAGGAGGGGGTCCAAAGCGCTGAGTGTACTCGGAGATGAAGTGCTCCAATTTTTCACAGTACTGCTTCTGGCTAGACAGGAACTGCTCCATTGTTTCATACTGCCGCTGCCGTCCAGCTTGTATCTCAGTCAACAGGACTTGCATCTCTTTCAACTGGACTCCCTGAGGACCGTGTTCAGCGCTTAGGTGGCACAGGTTAGCCAGTGTCTCGTCAAACAAACCCTGAATAGAGGACATTTCCGTGAATAATGTCTCCAAATTAGATGAACTTTTGAAAATGCTTGTCATCCCGGGCTGCTCTGGTTTGTTGATGAACGTATGTACACATTCACACTTCAACAGTCGAGAACTCAATCCTTTTGCTTCCATAGTCACTAGTACCTTTACGCATCAAAGAAAGATTCATAAGAACATTCAACAAGATAAGACCAATTAGAATACTTTGTAAGACTGACAGAACTTGCCAAAAGACAGCGTATCCCGAAAAGAGAACATCATGTAGAATTTCTGTTTAAACCTTGTATCACTAACTTTGACACCAAAAGCTATCTGACATTCCATTAAGAAGATAAAGATGTGAATGGAATGTATCTTGGTGTAATCTTTGAGTATCATATCATAGTCATATCCTAGTGTATCTCTCTATTTAAGGCATAGATTAGGCATAATCGTAATCATATCATATCTCTCTATTTAGGGCGTAGATTAGGCTATCTTTTTTGTATCTTTTCTAGGTTTAGAGCATCCACGATGTAATAATCAAAATCAAAGGGTTGCTAAAGTTAGAAATGTAAGGTTATTCACAATGCTATAATCAAAAATTGATAACCAAAAGTTGCCACATCAGCTTTTGATTATTCATTTAAGATATTGCTAAAATTAACAATGTAAATATCTAAAATGGCATAATCAAAATTGGATAACCAAAACTTATTATAACATCATTTTTTTAAACTACAAAAAACTAAAAACTGTGAAAAGTAGAAAATAGTTTTTCAAAAAATAGTTTTGAAACTAATAATAACTATTTACTAGAAATTGAAAATAGTTTTTGAAAAAAAATTATTTTAAAAAAATTGTTTTCTAAAAAAAAATTAGTAAAATATTTTTTTTGAAAAATATTTTTGCGAAAAAAGAGAGGAAAAAGAAAGAGAGATAGAATAGGTGTATTTGATTGAGAATATGTGGGTATATTAAATTTGGTTATTGTCAAAAGGTTGCTAGTTTTGGTTATCCAAAGCCCAAAATTTGATTATTTCTAAGGAGGTTGTTAAGTTTAATTATAGCATTGTGAGCCATATTCTACACCAACATTGTTAATTTTAAAAACCTTTTACATTTGATTATAACATTGTGGATACTCTAAGCTCAAAAAAGTGCTCACATTGTAATAATAAAACCTAGCAACCTCTTAGCAACTCATTAAATTTTGGCCCTTTGATAATCAAAACTAGCTACCTTTTTGCCAATAACCAAATTTATTGGACCCCGCATCTTCTTAATCAAGCACATTCATCATGGGAAAGTGAAGCTCACTCTCTACTTTGACAAGTGATTGTACATTTAACAATATTGATCACTTTATGGATTTTAACAAATGCTCTCCATTTTCACTTATTTTACTAGAATGTCATTCAATGTAGACCATTAGATTGAGAAGAAAAAACTGACCGTTAGATTTGAAGTTTTGATTATCCAATTTTGATCATGACATTGTGAATTTCTACATTGCTAACCTTAGCAAAGCCTTAAATTGATAACCAAAAGGTGATGTGGCAACTTTTAGTTATTCAATTCTGATTATTACATTGAGGATGCTCATGTCTTCTCTATTATACCTGGCATTAGTGCAATCAACTCATTTAGTAATACAGAAATTCTTCTTCTCTTCTTTCTTTCTTTGCTTTGTCACAATAGATAGGGTGGGCCACACTTTTGGAAAAATTGACAAAAAGTAAGCACAACATACCAAAGAGACAGGATCATAATCCTTAGCCCATAATAATACAACTGATTTGTTAATGCACGTATGTAGCATTAGACATTCACACTTCAACCATGGAAAATTCAAAGAATGGCAACGAGTCGGTTCAGCCCGGATTTTGGTAAAGCCGAACCCAAACCAAAATTTATGACTGATACTGAACTAGGTTTTTTTTTTCCATCTAGTCACCTATTCAGATTGGATTTTCCCCCATTCGGAGGGTTAACCAAGCCAAATCACCGAACTTGATCCGAAACCGACCCGAACATGGATTAGATTTTAAAAATTAGGGCAAAATGTGCGTATGTATTATGGTAACTTCAGAAATATATTGCGGTCCAGGATCGGGTTCGGGTTTCAGTGCGGGTTTCATGTAAAACCAAACCCAAACTAAACCGGCCAGTTTGTTCAAATTAAAAACCAAAACAGAACTCACAGTTAAAGAATTGGGTAAAAACCACCCCGATTCGACACAAATCTATTCAGGTATAATCGATAGTACCTTCATGTGTCAAAGAAAAATTCAAAAGGTCAAGCAACAAGAAAAAACGAATTGCTACAGTTTTCCTTAGACTATTAATTTGACAGGTCTCACCATAAGACAGTCTGTGTATTCCGGAATGAGAACAATATGTGGAACTTCTATTTGAACCATGTATCATTCCTTCAACACCAAAAGCTCTCTGCCCTTCCATCGACAAGATAGATAGACAGGGTCACACGGAGGGCCGAACTTTTGGAAAATTAAGCATAAAATACCAACAATCCAGGAGGACCAAGACTATAATTCTTACAACAACAGAACCCATGTAGTCCCTAATTATTGGGAGTATGGGTGGGGTGGATTAGAGACAGGCCTAACTTTTGACAATATACACAAAGTGGCTGCTCTCAGAATACTACTGAAACAGTGGCCCCCTATGCCTGTACTATAATTCTTAGCACTGAGCAATAAATTAACTTGTACTAGCTTACAAGGTTGGACCAACTCCTATTAAAAATCTCAATTACCACAAAAGCAAGCCCTAAAATATGGATGTGGGGGGTGAAAATAATAACAGGTGTCAAATAAGCATAAGAAATGAAGATAAATTCACTAAATGAAGTCAAATACAGACAAGGAAGTCAGCGCTGACCTTGGATTCAGTCAACGGCAGAGGTCAACCAAGTACTTAGGTCAACTAGATCATGGAAGCCTGAGTTCCAACCTCAAGCTCAGTCAACACTTGCCTTGGTCATGGTCAAAAATCTTTGGAGGCCCGAGTTCTCAACCCATCAATCTCATCAAATAGTACTTGTATCAGGGATCTCAGTCTCGGACAGAGCCTGAGGAGGTTCAAGAATTCAAAAAACAAGAACCATCTCATGGTCGGGTGTGTATCTGTTCAATAGAAGGTTGACAGATATCTCCAAAGTCATGCCCGAGAGAAATCGAGCACATGCGCCTCCAAAATGATTGACAAGCATCCCATCATTCGCAAATAAGGCAAGTAGGTAGTTCCTTGGGCATACTAGACTCACCCGCGGAGATCTTGTGAAAAAGATTGCAATGATGCACTTAACCATGGTTACAGGTCTGGTAACTTGTGTGTAGTAGCCAAATTTGCCTATAAGGCTATAAACACGGGAAGAACCCACATAATATAACCCGCTTTGGCGGCCAAGCCACTATGGACTTCCAAGTAGGTCACCCATCCTTGGGTTATAGCAGGATGAGCACGCTTAACTGTGAAGTTCCAAAGGGCTTTAGTTAAAAGGCCTTGTACAAGGTAGGTCATGATCTATAATACATAGCACCGAACTCTGCATTCAACAAGCGATGTGGGATTGTGACCACCCATCTGTCGACTCTGGGTCTTTTTACTGGAGCTCGGCCCAGCCTAGCGATGGTACATCATATAACAGATCATCCAAAATCCAATACAGAGAGTAATGCAAGGAAAATACTTTTGCTCCAATTCTACTTAAGAGTTCTCGAACTAGTGCCTCTAGCCAACTGGAAACTGACTTGACCGTCAGAGCACATTTCCGGCTGTAAATACCGGCGGGAGTGTTGCCAACAGTCTTCTTATTTGCAGGGTCAACAAGCAAGGAAAGTCCTTATCTTCTAAGCAGGAACTCAGAGTGTATATCCCATCATGACGGGGGAGTCCTAAACCTGGTCTCCACACTTGACATGTTCAAATGTTTAGGAGCAGTTGTTTTCTTTTCCTACTTTTCAAGTCCTGTGACTAAAACTCTGTCTCACACCCATGCTGCTTAATTTGTTATATCAAATAGGGTTGTTATGTAAATAGGAAATAAAATCGAGGTATGAGTCAACTGATTTGCAAGTGATACAAGAAAACATTTAAAGCACCCATAACATGAGGAAAAGGCCATCTTTGGTAACTTGTAATCAATTGGGCTTCTCTATGGGTGGTAGTCATGCTATGGACCAATTGGCTTTACTATGGACTCTACCATTTGAAGAAACATGCATAGCATTGATGAGCCGATTACTTGGAGAGCAAATGCAAATGTTCAATCTCAAAATTCAAGTATTGTAACTTACTAACTTTGTATGTATGTTCGAAGGACGGTGTTTGGCCAGTTTAGGGGCTGTTGATCTTGGTATGTATGTTCGAAAGACAGTGTTCGGGTGCTGGACCCACCTGCAGACGAGGATCCTTAGCCCCTGATTGTTCTGATTCTGTGTGGTTGAAAGACGGTGCAATGGTGTTGGCCCACCTTCCTACATATGAAGATTAGGGGCCTTTGGGGCGTAAATGTTGTTGAGTTTCGTATGCACTTGGGTGTTCTTTTTTTGTTTCATCATTCAACCTTTGGTTGGATTTCTCTCCTCTCCCCCCACTTGATGTACCCTTATCAAGTTTCTTAATAAACAATTTGCCGTTTCAAAAAAAAAATTACTTTGTAAGTACCTAAGAAATGATTAGGCACACAAGTCACAAAGGCATGTGTATTCTTAGAGAAGAGTTTACATAAATATAGGATTCTTTCAGTTTCTTCGGAAAAAGGAAATGAAATAATGGTCAATGGCATAGAACTCAATCGCAAAAAAGTAGAAGATCGTTTAAACACCAACCTTTGTAGCCAGAGCACCTAATGAAAGTCTCTTCACATGAACAAGGCTCTCAACAAGTCCTCTTAAAGTATCTTGGATCCTTTCATTATTGTCATTGCTACCGTCGCAGTCAAGGGTGGCATCGACCAACGATGATATGTCCCTCAGCTGACAATTCCTCGGTATAGAACAGGTAATCTCCAATGACCGGAGATAAGGAGCCGATATCTCCAACCTTTCTTCGTCGTATTCACCATCAACTTCATCTTGTTCGGGTTCGTCCTGTTCCCCATCATCTTCCTCTTCTCCAGAGTCGTTGTGTTCCCCATCATCTTCCTCTTCTACTTCAGAGTCGTCATGCTCCCCGTCATCTTCCTCTTCTTCTTCTTCTTCTTCTTCAGAGTCGTCGTGTTCCCCATCATCTTCCTCTTCTTCTTCTTCAGAGTCATAGTGGTGTTCGCCATCTTCATCATCTTCTTCAGGCTCGCCATGTTCACTATCCGGCCCATATTGTCCCCAAAACTCCCTAAGGATCAATCTTTTCACACTGGCATTGTTACTGAGGTTCAAACGGTTGAAACCCCCATAGCCATACAATTCCAATACTTCCAACACAGGGCTACCGGCTAATATCTTCTCTATCACGCCGTCACTCAACTTGACATACCCAATTGACAGTTTCTTTAGCGAATTCCAGGCAATATTTCCTTTAGGAGTAACCCTACACAATGAGAAACCCAAGCTCCTGAACGATGCATTGGTATACAAAACCTGTGGCAACTCGTGCGATACGAAGAAGTCGGCTACAGAGTAGAAATCAAGGCAGAGCTCCTCCACGCCCTTCCCCGCTGCGAATCGGACCCACGAGTTCACGTTCGGAGCGAAACGCGGCTGGTAATCGAAATCGACCCCGAATTTCTCGAGCTTGGAGCAGTTGAAGAGGGGAAGGGTTTTGTCGACGAAGGCGACGAATCCCTCGTTCGTCGCGTGGTCTTGGATGAAGCGGAGGGACGGGAGGTAAGTCCAGAGGAACTGCCATCGTTTCGACAGGATTTCGGTTTTGATGGCGTCGTGGACCGGTAGGAAGGAGAGGATGAGAACGAGAACGGATTCCGGCAATCCGGTGATGCGGTCGTCGTCGGCCATTTTCCGGCGTTTTTTGGAGTTCTCTCTTCTTACATGTCAGTCTGTGTTCCTTCGTACTTTTGGTTTTTTCTGCATCATCCTTCAATATTTGTTTATTTTCAGTTAGACCCTTTAAATTTTAAATTTTATTAGTGAATACTGAATAGTGACAGAGAAAGAACTTTCGATTAGTAAAATATTAAAGCAATTTACAGATATAAACAACATCTATTCTATATTATATACTCCTTCCATCCGCAATTAATTATTCTTAGTTCTATTCTAACCAACTTAAAAATGAGTTATATTTTTGAATCCATAATGAATTTCATATCGAATATGGATCTTATTTGATATATCTTGATTAGTTCTATAATACAATGTTTTTGAAATCACGTAAAATATTATAAATTGAAAGATATACTCCATTGAAAAATTACACGAATTCCCAAAAATGACTATTAAATCCGAACGGAGAAAATATATAAATACTAGAGATTGCAAGTGGCAACGTAACGCAAAAGTGTTTTATCACAAAAAGTTTTTGTTTTTTGATCACTCGTCGCTTATTTTCAATTTTATAATAATTAAGAAGAATAATATCTAACCCTTATGTACGGCACTATCAATGATCATCCAAATTACCTAAATTCGAGCCACAAATGCAATCCCTATTATGTTGCATTCATAAGATCTAAGTTCAAACATGACATAAAAGCTACTAAATAATAGAGTCAAATTCAAATGTAGCTAAAAAAAGTGCTTACCATAGGAGGTCGTATTCTGCAAAATGATCAATCTAAAATGTTTGTCTTTAACTGTCTTCTCATTGCTCTTGAACATTACTTCTTCAAAGAGCAGAATTAAGAACATGAAGGCCCACACAAAAACATACAAAAATAATAAGGGTTAATTACTTATTACCCCCTTTATCTATACACATTTTTCACTTTACCCCCTCGTACTATAAAAGGCTACAACATACCCCCTTTATCTATTAGAAATGGCCATAAGCCAAACTCTGTTAACAGAAGTTAGTGTGATTACATATGTACCCTTGGTTTGGAGGGAATGGGGAATGGGTAGCAGAATTTTTTGGCGGGAATCAAAGTGGCAGGTGAGACCTTTACTTTAATACTCTCTCATCTCCAGATATTCCTCACTTTACTTCATCACTTCACTCTTGTCTGGAACCATAAAATGTGTAGAGACCCGTAAATTCATTTCATAATTTTATTGTTTTATAAATGGAAAAGTAATGAATTAATGAAAATAAAATTAAATTAAATTAAATTGGGGGTCAATGTAAGGGAATGTGAAAAATCAGGGGTGGTGGTGTAATTGGTGCATGTGTGTGGCGTGTATATGT
>BPLS01000200.1:379798-438343 GCA_019656275.1 Rhododendron kiyosumense | reverse complement strand
TCCGCTCCGCTCCATTCCGGCATCTGGCCTTCTTTCTAAAATTTCTTAATATCTCTTTATACTTACAATATAAGCCACAATTCTAATAATTTATAAATTGAAAATGTGTATTGGAAGCAAAAAACAGAGGTCCATTGCATTGATAATTCATGGAAGATACAACACAGGTTATATTGCATCATGGGGTTTGACCCACATGCAAATTACTACGAGAAAAAGAACCAACAAAACTGTCTTCATCTTCTTCCAATTAGCTTCATGCACTGTTGACTTCTTCATCAACTCTTCAATTACAACCCTTTGGCCTTCCATTTCATGCTTCTGCTCTTCATTAATCGTCAATAGCTGCTCAATTTTTTCAATTAAGCTTTCATTGCTCTTTTTCAACTCAGCTATTTGGTCTTCCAAAGCCAGGTTCTTTCTTACAATTTTTCTACCATAATCCAAACCTCTAGCACAGATGGGTGGATCGAACCAATCAAAATAGGTACACCCATTATCTTCCTGCAAACAATCTTCAAAAATTCAACTGTCTAGTTGAAGCACTGAAGCATCAAAACAATTTCAGAAAAATCAATAGGCGTACCTTATAGTTGATGCATCCGAAAAATCTTCTTCCGGGGTTATCTTCCAAGTTCGATGTCCTCAGTGGTGCCCTTAAACCACAAAGACACATCACTGGAGGATTAGGGCTTGAATGGTAGCTGGTGCTACTTGAGCTATTGCTTGGCATCTCTATCACAGCTTTCTCGAATGAAGCTTCAACGAAAGAGAGGGAGAGGAAGAGAGAGAGAGAGAGAAAGGGGAGGAGAGAGAGAGAGGGGGGAGGAGGATTGAGTCGACAGAACTTGAGAGAGAGATGAACAAGGGTTTTGTTTTATCTGTCTATATCTATTTTAGGGTTCCAGACAAAGAGTAAAGTGAGGAATATCTGGGGATGAGAGAGACAATATTAAAGTACAGGTCTCACCTGCCACTTTGATTCCCGCCAAAAAATTCTGCTACCCATTCCCCATTCCCTCCCAACCAAGGGTAAATATGTAATCACACTAACTTCTGTTAACAGAGTTTGGCTTATGGCCATTTCTAATAGATAAAGGGGGTAGGTTGTAGCCTTCTATAGTACGAGGGGGTAAAGTGAAAAACGTGTATAGATAAAGGGGGCAACAAGTAATTAACCCAAATAATAATTAAACGAGTTAGGATTCTCTAAAGTAAAATGGTGGCAAAAATTAGTTATATTAATTATGGATCTCGTCTATTCGCATTTAGCATAGATTATGGATCTCTCTCTATTTCTCCATTAATAAAGGTATGAAGCAAAACTGATTTCTCCTCTTGTTGAAGAGGTTGATGAATTAAAAGAATTGTGTTTATGCTTATAAAAGGAAAACCTAAGTTTAGCATTCTATTCGTGCTTTTGCATAAACTATGAATCTCTCTCTTTCTCCAAGGAAACATGTATGTGAATGTTAATTTTTAAAGGAAAAAAAAGGTTGTTTCATTTTCATATATGAATACAAAAAAGAATTGTTTCCTTTTTTACCGTAAGAAAAACCTAAAAGGAAACAACTTAAAAGCAAATATTAAATTGAATGTAAAGAAATTAACTTTAGAGGAAAATCAATCCGACGGCCAGAGAGGTGCTTTTGTTTGTATGGGAGGAATGTATGGCGAAGGTAGTAGCTAGGCCTATTAATGGACTGGATTGGATCTGCATCTGACAGATCCGAATTCGAGCTCCAATCCGAATCCGAACTTTGAAAATCCGACAGTGGCAATCCAAATCCGTAAAATCGAATATCCGAATCCAATCCGTTTTCCTTTTTCTTTCTTCCCTTTTTAAAACTTCCAGACTTCCAGAAAAAAGGGAAAAATACACATTTTTTGGGAAAAAAAAAGGAGGGGAGAGAGAGATCCAGATCGAATCATTCAATTATCCAGAAGACAAAAAATGGAGGGAGGTGGAGGTGGAGGCGCCTCTAGTGGTTGTGATCGTCGGTGGTGTTGGTCAATAGTGGAGATGAGTCGTCGCCCTCACACACACACACAACACCCCCCCCCCCCCCCTTCCTTCTCTCTGTCTCTTCATTACAGAGAAGTGCAAACGTGTTGGGTTTTTTAATCGATGAGAGGAAATAGGGTTTTTAAAAATAACATCCATATCAGATTGTTATCAAATTTAATTTGACACAGTCCGAATCTGATCCAATTCGTTTGTTTATTATCAAATTACGGATTAACTTTATCAAATTCGGATCGAAATTTCTGGATATTGACTGGCCTAGTAGTAGCGATGCACACGAGTTAACAAAGCACATAAATTTACGTGCTGATAAATGAAGGTCAAGGCCTGCACTTTGATTAAAGCACAGGAGGTCTAAGTGACTTAAAGCAAGGTGCCACTAAAGAGGAAAACAAAAAAAAGGCTAAACAAAAAGCAATCTTCAGAGAACTCAACTTTTAAAAGAATACATCTTGCAATTTTGGTCAAACTTGCATTCGTGGCATGATCTCAACCGTTCAATTGGGGGATACCTTAGGTGTTCGCCCGTATTTATTCCTAATGAAGCGGCAAACTTGGCCTTATTCCTTTCAACTGCAAAAGTATTGGAAATCTGCAATAATGATACTTAGATGAGTTAGATCTAAACCAAACCTCCATGCCCTAGTTGTACTAGCTCTCTAGCGTGTAAATGCATAGTAGGTTTTCACAGCTCTCGCCATCTATCACAATGCTTCGATTAGGTCGGGAATGCTGTATGCAAATATTTATAGTTGTCAGATAAAAAAACAGCATATATATAGTCGTCGTGTGCCTATAAATCGCTCCAGCGAAATCTAAACCGCTCGAGCGAGCCAAATCTCATCAGACCCTTCGCTTGGGCGATATCCATGAAGGCTTGACATAGCGTTCGCCCAACCCTTGCTCGAACATTATGTGGAGCGACTTCTCAATCGCACGAGAGTATTTCTGGATTCTTAAGTTCATTTCATTCTGACTCCGACAACATAAACTTTACTAAACTTAAGAACCATTACAATTTACAGTGAAAGAAATTTTCAACTCCATTACATGAAATTACAAAAAAAAAAAACCTATGTTTTCCAAATGGCATTGCCAACCAAAGGAGAGCAGGGCATGCTGGAGTTTTCCTTTGGCAATGCCACAACAAAACACATCCAAACAAAAACAAACCCCTCCTCCCAGAGATTCTATCAAGAAACTTGAAAAGCTGCAAAAAGATCAACAGCATATAACCCTTGTCACATATACAGTACTACATAGCCAACATACTCCTTTTTGTCTAGAATTGACAAAGTACAGGTGAGGCAACAAGAGAGCATAAATCAACAAATAAGCATAGGATCCAGACAAACAGTATCCCTGAGCAATGAAATTTAAAACCAAACAGGATAACAATAAGATCAACATAGGACTAGGGATCATAAAACATCAATTTTCAAGGTCCACGAGCTACGCAATATAGACAACTGGAACACTACCCACCAACCAAGAGTAATTAAGGAACCAAAAAATGGCTGCAGTATAACTAAGTATAGACCCAAATAGTATGTTGAGACAACAGATATGCCAATATAACACTCAACATCCCACTGATAAACAGAAATAGTCACATGAACTACTGAGGAGGGAGGAACTCGAGAAAGCGTTGAATGAGCTCGGACATGAAGTGCTCCATTTTTTCATAGTACTGCTGCTGACCGGACAAGAAGTACTCCATTGTTTCAAGCTGGACATGAAGTGTTCCATTTTTTCAAACTGCTGCTGCTGCTGGCCATCTTGTATCTCATTCAATAGGACTAACATCTTATTCAACTGGACTCCCTTCCAACAGTGTTCAGCTCTTAGGTGGTGCAGTTTAGCCAGTATCTCATCAAGCAGACCCTGAATAGAAACGAGATGGTCGGGGCCTCCCTCGGCGATCTCTGTGAGGAAGGGCTACCTCTATGTTTGTGGTAGAGGACATAGTTAGAACAATTTTTTTTGATAAGTACATTGTCACGAACAATGTCTCAAAATTAGGTGAACTTTTGAGCATGCTTTTGCTTGATACCACGGGCAGGTCTCAAGCTCCTATATAAAGAGGAGTTAACTCTTGTTAAAGACAAGCATTCAATGCACACCTACTCTCCACTACCATCCCTCTCTCTATCTCTCTCCAAGGTTGCCCTGAGCTCTCTCCTCCTCCTCCACCTCCGGTGGTCTTGAGTCATCATAGACTCGTAGTAACCACCATATTCCCAAAGGGCAACCTCAGGTACTCATTCCCACTCCTCATACCCACACACTAATAACACATTTGATTTGTTAATGCACGTATGTACCGTTAGACATTCACACCTCAACAGTGGAGGACTCAAAGAGATGGCATCGCGTCAATTCAGCCTGGATTTGGGTAAAACCGAACCCGAACTGAAATTTATAACTGAAACTGAACTTGGTTTTTTTTTCATCTTGCCACTAGTTCGGCTCAGATTTCCCCCAAATCCAGAGGTTAACTGGCCTAATCCGCAACCGACCTGAACATGTATTGACATAACAAAATTAGGGCATAATGTATATATGTACTATGTGTAGCGGGCCGAATATTCTGGTTCAGTCAAAGGCAATACGCTCAGCAGAAGACCGGGCTCAGCCCCTCCTCGATTTTGTCTTATCAGATTGAGCCATTCACCGGACTGTTAGGTTCGGTGGGATAGGTTCGGCTTTGGCAACGTTCAGATGAGCAGCATCCGACTGCCAGTCCATACTAAGGTCAATGATCAACTCCATGCGGTTCGGACATTAAGGCTCCGCAGACTCATACAAGCCAGCTCGTCCAAGTGAGCCTAACTGCCTTGCTCCATACGTATTAGGGCATGAGTTGGGCACGAGTGCACATGGGTGACAACTCAGGCACATGCACGATAACTGCCCTATCCGGTACGTTAGGCGTGAGGTTATCTGAAGCGGTTACCGAACGTGAGAGTCATGTGCTCGCTTGGAGAGCAAATCTAGGGACTCTGTATAAAGGAAAGAGATCAACCTATAGGGGAACGCTTACGTTAGGCTTGACGTTATCTGAAGCTGTTACCGAGCATGAGAGTCGCGCTTCTATATAAAGGAAAGAGATCAACCTATAGGCAAACGCTACCTAATCTCTCTGTAATTTCCTTTCCTCGCCTTGAGCACTTGCTCACTGAACCATCAGAGTGCCTGACCAGTCGCCTCTGACCGGCTTAGGCACTAACAGGGGTGTCACCTGTGCAGGTTAGGAGTTCAGAGCTAGGGAACCAATTCACTAAACTAGAGGCGAATGCGAGATTAACCGGATCAGATCAACAACCCCACATTATGGTATTTTTCAAATATATCACCTTCAGGTTTGGGTTTCGGTGCAGGTATCATATAAAATCAAACCCAACCTAAACCGGCCGGTTTTTTGAAAATAAAAACCAAAACGGATCCTGCGGTTAAAAATTCAGGTAAAAACTGTCCCGATTGATGCGAATCAATTCCTGAAATTACCTTGATGCATGATGCATCAAAGAAAAATTCAAAATGGCAAGCAACATGAAAAGACCAATTAGTACAGTTTTAAACAGTCTTACCATAAGACAGTCTTTGTATATTCTAGAATGACGACAATATGTGGAACTTTTGTTTGAACCATGCATCATTCCTTTGAGGCCGAGCTTTTGGGAAATTAGAGGAAAAGTAAGTAAAAAATTCCAATGATCCTAGACCATAATTTTTTGCTCCGAGTGGTACATTTACTTAATTACTTGTACTAACTAACAAGCCTGGACCAACTCCTCCTAAAAATCTCATCATCTACCACAAATGCAAGTCCTAAAATAAGGAAGTGGGGGGTGAAAATAGTAACATATGTTAAATAAACATAATGAGAAATGAAGACAAATTCATTAAAAGAAGTCAAATACAGACAAGGAAGTCAGCGCAACCTTGGACTCATTCAACGACAGAGGTCAACCAAATACTTAGGTCAACTAGATCAAGGGATCCTCAGTTCTGACTTCAAGCTCGGTCAACACTTACCGTAGTCATGGTCAAAAATCCAAAGAGGCCCAAGTTCTCGAGCCGTCAATATCATCAAACAATACTCATATGAGGTATCTCGGTTGAATAGAGTCCGAGGAGGTTCAAGAGTCCGAACTAACGAGAACCATCTCATAGTCGCTCCTTCTAGATAGCCGAGGTGTATGCTCGTTCAATAGAAGGTCGACAGTTATCTCCAAAGTCATGCCCGAGAGAATTTGAGCACATGCACCTCCAAAATGATTGACAAGCATCAAGTAGGTTGCTGCATGGGGATGTCAAACCCACATGCAGAGATCTTATGAACAAGATTGCAATGATAACACTTAACCACAGTTACAAGTCTAGTAACCTATGGGTAGTAGCCAAATTCGCCTATAAATACAAGAAGAATGCACATAACTGCTAAGTTCCAATGGAAGCATTCACCAAGCGATGTGAGATTGTGACCATCCATCCAAACGTCTACAGGGACTCTTCATTGGAGCTCAACCCCAGCCTGGCTATAGTGCATCACATAACAGATCATCTAAAACCCAATACAGAGACTCAGAGAGTAATATGAGGAAAATACTTCTATTCCGTTTCTACTTCATTAAGAGTTCTCGGACTAGTGCCTCTAGTCAACAATTTGCCCTCGAGTGGAAACTGACTTAACCGTCGGAGGGCATTTCCGGTTTTCAACCCCAGCCGGAGTGCCACTAATGGACTTCTATTTCCGAATATGGTAGCTAGTCGATGAGCGTAGAATAAGAATATCTTTTCTTGTTAAGCCAAAGTCAGCAAGCCAACAAGGAAAGCCCTCATCTTCTAAGAAGGGACTCATAGAGTAAATCCCATCACAAAGAGGGAATCCTAAAGCAATTGTTTTTTTCTTTTCCTCTTTTAAAGTCATATGACTCACACTCAGTTCCAACCCATGTCACTTAATTTGTTATATCGTAGAGGCTTGCCATGTGAATAGCAAATAAAATCGAGGTATGAATCAACTGATTCTGATTGGCAAGAGATACAAGAAAACATTTAAAGCCCCCATAACAAGAGAAAAAGACCAGTTTTGGTACGTCCTAGTTGTAATCAATTGGACTTCTTTATGGATGCTAGTCGTGCTGTGGACTAATGGCCTTTTACTATGTGACTCTACCAATTGAAGCAACATGCATAGCATTGACGAGCCGATTACTTGGAGAGCAAATGCCTTAGAAATGGTAACTTTGTAGTAATTACCTGAGAAATGGTATACTATACACAAAGCCACGTGCAATTCTTAGAGAATAATTAACATGCATATAAGATTCCTTCGGTTTCTTCGGCAAAAGGAAATGAAACAATACCCGGTAGCATATAACTCAGTCGCAAAAAAGTAGAAGATCTTTTAGACACCAACCTTTGCAGCCTGAGCACCTAATGTAAGTCTCTTCACATGAACAAGGCTCTCAAGAAGTCCCCTTAAAGTATCTAGGATCCTTTCATTATCATCATATCTATACAAGTCGCAGTCAAGGGTAGCATCAACCAAAGATGATATGTTCCTCAGCTGACAATTCTTCGGTATACAACCGGAAATCTCCAATGACCGGAGATAAGGAGCCGATATTTCCAACCTTTCACTGTCATGTTCACTATCAACTTCATCGTCTTCAGAGTCATCGTGTTCCCCGTCATCTTCCTCAGAGTCACCGTGTTCCCCATCATCTTCCTCTTCTTCAGAGTTGTTGTGTTCGCCATCAGAGTCCTCTTCTTCAGAGTCATTGTGTTCACCATCAGATTCCTCTTCTTCAGAGTTGTTGTGTTCGCCATCAGATTCCTCTTCTTCAGAGGAGTTGAGTTTGCTATCAGATTCCTCTTCTTCAGAGTTATTGTGTTCGCCATCAGATTCCTTTTCTTCAGAGTTGTTGTGTTCGCTATCAGATTCCTCTTCTTCAGAGGAGTTGAGTTCGCCATCAGATTCCTCTTCTTCAGAATCATTGTGTTCACCATCGGATTCCTCTTCTTCAGAGTAGTTGTGTTCCCCATCATCTGCCTCTTCTTCAGAGTTGTCGTGTTCGATGTTCAAATAAAAAAAATTGTTTTCCCCATTGTCGTCTTCGCCATCAGATTCCTCTTCTTCAGATTCATTATCGTCATCTTCTTCAGAGTCATTATCTTGTTCCCAATCCGGTACATATCCATCCCAAAACTCTCTAAGGATCAATTTTTTCACACTGGTATTACTGAGGTCCAAACGACTGAAACCCCCATAGTTACACAATTCCAATACTTCCAACACAGGACTACCAGCTAATATCTTTTCAATCACACCATCACTCAACTTCACATACCCAATCGACAGTTTCTTTAGCGAATTCCAGGCAACATTTCCTATAGGAATAACCCTACACAACGAGAATCCCAACCTTTTGAACGATGAATTCGTATACAAAACCTGTGGCAACTCGTACCGTACGTCCTCGTCCAAATTATCGGAATCGAATTTGAGGTAAAGCTCCTCCACGCCCTTCCCCGCTGCAAATCGAGTCCACGAGTTCACATTCGGAGCGAAACGCGGCTCGTAAAAGAAATCGACCCCGAATTTCTCGAGCTTGGAGAAGCTGAAGATAGGAAGAGTTTTGTCAACGAAGGCGACGAATCCCTCCTCGTTTGTTGTGAGGTAGTCATCTTGACGGAAGAGGAGGGATGGGAGGTAAGTCCAGAGGAATTGCCATCGTTTCGACAGGGCTTCGGTTCTGATGGCGTCTTGGACCGGTAGAAAGGAGAGAATGTGGACGAGTACGGATTCGGGCAATGCAGAGATACGGTCGTCGTCGGCCATTTTCCGGCGTTTTGCAGTCTTCTCCGTGTCTGTGTTTCCTCGTTTCGTACTTGGGGGTTTTGAATTGTACTTGGGGTTTTTACTTCTTGTCTTATTCACGGAGCGATTTGTTCACGCCTCCGCTATAATCTCATTTGTTCGGCAATTAATAGTCCAAAATGTTCACAAAAAATTAAACTATTTTAGCGAATAACTTTTTTAAAATTTAAATCATAAACATTTTTTAACATGCGCAATTAAGCACCTTAAATTATTTTCATGGCTCTCTTCGATAAAAAAAAGTTTTTCTTCTTGTTCAGGATCATCGTTGTTTAACTTCAGCATCATCCTTCAATTTTTGTTTATTTTCAGTTAGACCCTCTAAATTTTATTAGTGAATAGTGAATTTTTTATTATTTCTTTTGAAGAAAGAATAAAAAATAATAAGGAGATAGTACAAGCGACGAGCAAATATTGAAGTCGTATATATGATTCAACTTTACCAATAATGCTGGCCAAAAAATTTCTTTTGGTTTTAGACGGAGAAATAATAAAGCAACAACAGAATAATAGGTCTCGGATCCTCTGTCCAAGTGTGTCCGAGTGTGGCTGTCCAAGCCTCTGTCCAACCCCTTTAACTTCTCCTCTAATCTCTATTCGGTGCTCAATAAATGAGCGTGATGATTGATAATTTTGTGAGGCTTATTTTTTGGTCCCAAAAAATTTATTCAAACCACAAGTTATTTTTAAAATATTTTTCTATGGGTTCTTGTGAGAAATTAGCTCAATTCGATACTCGTAAGGACTTTTTCAGCATTTGTAGGTCCTACAAATTCTGAAAAAGCCATAGATTATCCCCAAATACTCAATTTTAGATTATTGATTGATAAAAAAGCAACCCTGGTAAAGAGGCGTGGCGTCTGAAATGATAATTACAACAAGACGTGGCGTCTGAAATGATAATTGGAAAAGCTTTTTCATAAATTGGGATTAATGAAGTTGTTTGAATGTTCAGAATACTGTACTGCTTTCATTAGATCGCGCCAATATCAACTTCTCCAAACCAAAAATAGCTAAAAAGTACTATCGGGGCATTGAAATTTTCTTGAAAATTGAATTTTTATGTACTTCGATTAATTGCAGAACACTAGAATGGAGTTACAAAATCCACAATATACAGACAACATCTCCATCCACGTGTAGAACAGTTCTGCTCTCATTTTCTCAAGAGCCATACAAGTAGAAGTAGGGAGGAAGCTATGGTACACAGGGTATACCGTATGCCTAAATTATGACAATTTGTGATTTACATTATGTCGATTTTTGGTTTTCTAATGCATATTTATGATTCTAGTTACGACTTGTACTTTAAAATTTATCTGTTGAACAGGTCATTAGCAGGTTACTCATAATTAAAAAATATAGTTGTTATGTAACCATAATTATTCGTACCGGAATCCATAATACTTGTACTCTAATCAAATATATGCGTACAATATCAAAAATTAAATAATGCTACCCGCGAATGTTATAATAACACCATAAATGGGCATTATCTTACCACAATGAGTCGTACCAAAAAAATTTGACTCGTATAATATTCCATAACAAAATCAAAATATGTCGTACCAGAATCAATAATTGTTATACTCAAGCCAAAAATATTTGTAAAATGCCACACATTTTATAAAATAACCACAATTGTTACGACAACACCTAAAATTGTCATTTTCTCAACACAACGTGTCGTAACAAAAGAAAACATATTTAAATATCACAAATTATACAACAAATCACAATTGTTATGATAATATCATAAATTTACGTTTTCTTACCACAATGTGTCGTACCAAAGGAAATTAATTAAAATATTTCATAATAACACATGTCTAAAATACCACAAATTCAATAATATAACCAAATTTGTTATGACAACACCATAATTTGACGTTTTCATACCCACAACGTGTCGTATAAAAAAATTCAATCGGAATGTTCAATTAACGATAATTATAATCAGCAAAATACCATCCCACATTTCAGTAATATAACCAAATTTGTTATGATAACACCATAAATTAACTTTTTCATATCCACAATGTGTCGTATAAAAAAATTCAATCGAAATGTTCAATTAACGATAGTTATAATAAAAAAATATCATACCACAAATTTAGTAATATAACCAAATTTGTTATAACAACACTATAAATAGGCGTTTCCAATCGGAATGTTTAGTAAACAATAGTTAAAATAAGCAAAATACCATACCACGGTCACTAAAACAAATAATTACCCAACTGTCTCAAGATGCGGATATTCAGAGTGGTGCACTTAACAATTGGCACTATATATTTGACAGGTGGATCAATGCCAAACCTTCACCCTATGCATACAAATCCAAATTTAATGGTGATCCTTGGAACTAGGTCGTGAAAGTACAATATAAATAATTTTGTAAATTTATTGTCATTGTACTTTTCTTTTAAAAAAAATTATTATAGTCGACATACTGATTTACACCAATGACATAGGCTAAAATATGATCTGCGTGCCGATGATGGAGCTTTCTAAACTTGATTGAGACAAAAGTTTACGTAGGTGAGTTAATCAACAAACATAAAATACTCAACAGATTTAATTGTCGTTATTGTGTCAGTGTGTCACAGTAGAATGGCTACCGTATATTCAACAATAACAGAAGACTAGGTTTCATATCAAATATAAATTGAATGTACAATCTAAATGTTGTTAAGAGTGTATTTTTAGAATGATCGATCAGTGTTGTTAGGATGTCAAGTTGTACGATATTTAATTTGTGATATTTTAGACATGTATCTTGCTTGAGTATAATAATTATTGATTGCGCTACGACATATTTTAGTCTTGTATTTAGTATCTTTTGATCGATTTTTTTTGGTACGACACATTGTGGTAAGTAAGTGCCAATTTTTTGTATTGTCATAACAATTGTGGTTATGTTATGTAATTTGTAATATTTTACATATGAGGGAGATAGAGAGAAAGTCAAGGAGGAGAGAACAACTTGTTACCTGCTAAGCCCTTTTTTATTTTAATAATTGATTTAATCAATGGGTGGTCCAGATTATTCACTTTAAAATCCAAGGGTTTAAAATCATGGTGCGTACGGTATACCCCCTAATAAGGGATGTGTACCATAGGACTACCCCACAAGTAGATGCCTCACATTAAAAATTGAACAAAAAGTTACAACTTGTTTTTGCAAGAGCTTCATAGGATCTTCCAGTTGCATCCATGTTTTCTCCACAAGCAACAAATATTGCCAGGACTGTAAACACCATTCCCTTCCCTTGACCATCATGCAGATATAGGCCCCACCGAGAACCAGACAATTTTTTTTTTTGCTAAAAGACAAATCAAATTTTAATGCCACTTCGTTGGATTTATCATTTCCACCATTTTTTGCGGCTCTTCTTCGCTTCTGAGTGGCCATGCTTCTGTAGCATTGTTGTTGTCTCTTGTAACCGAGTTTTATAGTCTTTCTTCCACGTTTCAAACTTGAGCTTCAGTTTTCGAAGTTCCTCGTCATGAGCTATGCTGGAAGCTAAGCTCGCTGATTTTAGTTCACTGTCAATGCTGGAATTGCCATGAAACTCATTTTCACATTGCTCTCTCGGTTGAGTATTATCATTTAATCTTATGTTTCTTTGTTGTGGTTCTGTATCACTAGGCAAATCTGGAATATCTTCTTCTATTCTTCCATCAGTGCCGTTGGTTTCCAAGGGCGTTGAAGCATTAGCTCCATGATAAGGATATAATGGGAAAGGATCAAATATTACTGGTTGATCTGTGATGCATTTAGAAGTAAGGCTTTTCTTGGCTGCTGCTAGACTTATCTGCACAAATATGGGTACAAGAACAGTTCACCATGTCATTCCACCTACATGCATATACACTAACATCCGTGTTTGCAGAGGAGGGATTTTTTCAAAGAAAGGAAGAGAGGTTAAGGAAAAGATAAAAAGATATCGATGCAAAGGAAAGGTATTGCTATATCTTTGTTTTCCTTCCATTTGGTAAATCCCTCACCAATCCATGATCCAAACATGGCCTAAAGAACTATCCATGGTAGGACACTATGATCATATAAGCCGCTATACTAATTACAATCATTTGCAGAAGTAGTTTGGGACTGTCATCTAAAACAGAAGGCGGCAGCCATAAAGCGAGGACATTTCTATGCCCTTATCTGTCAAATTAAAAATTGTTTACCATTTTTTAACATGCTTATTATCTGGTTTGAATCTGAGAAAGGCCAAGATGTCCATTGGAGTAACAAGGGATGGAGAATTGGAAGCAAGGAAAACTCACCTGCAAAGATGTCAGCTGATCTTGCCAAATTTTCTCCATTGAGTTCATCTTTGCCTCATAATGTGACCACTTCTTATCAAACTTCTGAAGTTGTTGTCTAATAGCAGCATTTTCCTCTTCCTTTCTCTCCAGTTCTGTCTCTGCCCTAAGGAGCCGACTTTGAAGGTCAGCAATAGCTGAAGGTGAAACTTGAACATAGTCCTGCCAAAGAAACAGGGAACATTAATCAACGTCAGATTCGGAGTATGTGCTAAAAATAATGGCGGCAAAATGGGAAAATCAGATTATTGATTCTCAAAGCTTCTTTTCTTTTGTTCTTTTTTCTCGACTTCTGATTCAGCTTAATTAGCTAACTACTAAAATTTGAAAAGGGACAAAAATTATAGCCATCCATAAGATAACAAACCAGTATTGTGAAAGAAAGTTTGGTTGGATCTATGTCAGAATAAACCAAAAAAAAAAGACAATTGCTGCAGCTGGTTAAACCAAAGCGTTGACTGATTCTCTTAGAAATTATCGAAGTAGATGTTGATTGCACATTATAGATGTCATTTTACAATGCAAACGTAAATAGCCTCCTCAAACAAAGTAGCAGTTCGAAAGAGTGAAAGAAATTAAAATGCTATCCATCAAATAAAATAATCAACGAGCACATTTGAAGAGTTTAAGTGGAAATATGCCCCAATGAACTATGAAGATTCTAAAGAAAACTGCTGCAGCTATTTAAACCATAGCATATATTAACTCTTGTAAAATGATCACAATAAAATGTCGACCTCATATTGTATAAGTAAATGTCTCACACAAACACAAAAAACTTCCACGAGCAAAGTAGCAGTACCAAAGACAAAAAATGCTTTAGACCTTACTTATAGGCCTGGCCACAAGATATTTACCTTTGTTTCTGGATTTCTCCAGTCTAGTTTCCTCATATCTTCCATGGGTTTAGTGCCCAGCAATCTGAAATTTCCCTTACAATTAAGACGAGTCAACCAGCCACGGATCACTGTGTAAGAGGATGAAAGTTTAGCATGTTATTTGCAGCAGCAAGGTTAATGCAAAGTTCAATAATTTTACCAGATTGCAAACATATAATTGCGGTCTTCTTTTTTTGTGCAGTTCTCCATTCAATCCACTTTTTTGTATGCTGCTGTATCACAATAATTGCTGCTAATCTTCTACTCCGTGCTAGGTAATCCTTTCTTGAACTTTCACCACGAACAACTGCATACATGTATTTTTTGAATGAGCGCTTAGAAACAAAACATAATATCTTCTAGCCTACAAAATTAGGGTACTAAAATGTGGATTATGTTAGTATTCTCTTTTGAAGCTGTTAGAGCTTGCCCCACAATGGTTAATTATAACCTCCAAAACTAGTATATGAGTGGGCGGCCTCTCCACTCATTTCAAATTGGTTTTGAGTTTGATGCTTTAACATGGTATTAGAGCTAGGCTTTTGGAGGATTTTGGACAAGACTCTCTTGATTAATTGCTCTGTTGTGTACCATAAGTGCACCTTGTTTTGATGTGATCCCAATGCAATGGATCCTTTATTTACCTCTCCACGTGCAGGTCAAGAGTCTCATGTGCAGGGGAGTGTTAAAGTTTGTCCCGCATTTGTTAATTATAACCTCCAAAACTAGTAAGTGTTAAAGCTTGTCTCACAATTGTTAATTATAACCTCCAAAACTAGTATATAAACCTCAGTGGCCTCTCCACTCAATGGAAGTTGATTTTGAGTTGGATAGTTTAACATAAGGCATTAATAAATTAGACTAGGTTTTTTTTTTTTTTTTTGTCAAAATAAAACTATATTGCATCAGATATCCAAAATGGTAGGAAAAAATATTTTGGGTCAAAATTTGAATAGGTTGAGGAACAAAATTAGAGATGAACATATATATTTTCCTTCTTGGCCAAATAACATTAGAGAATGAAAAAGGAACAGGAGATTGAAGGCTATCTTAGGCTATCAAATATACTTGTTTGCTTTTGTTTGAGAGAGGAAGACTGCGTTGAAGGGATGTAAATGCAATTTGAGAGTCCTAACTCTAACCGCCTATCATCATTTTTGCACATGTTGGATCTTTTAAACCAAGTAGAAGCTAAACCGATCCATCGTTACTTCCTACTAATTGACTGACATGTCCACTCAAGAACTCCGCGTCTGAAACCAGAGAAAATTGGAAAACCAGATATGGAAACCTCTAGATATTGTATAAATAAAGTAAGTAAATGGTGTGTGCATTACATGATTGCAGTATAATTGCTCCTCCTTTAAGCTTGAGATAGTAACAGCGGGCTTGGTGTCCTCGAAAGTATTTTTGAATCTCCAGTACTCTTTCCCTCGTATCATTCATCAAGTCCGGCAATTCAATCTGCACCAAACATATGATATCAGACAACGGGATCAATTTATGCTGTATAACTGATTCAGAACAGAATTGTTAAAACCTATTTGTTGGAACTTTTAAATAAAAATTTTTAGTATTAGATACACTTATTGTTGCTTATATGAATTACCGTTACAAAATTTATTACGTGTTAAATTACTTATTTTACAAAATTTAATAGGACTATGGGGAATATGTCTCATATTATCATTACATTAAATGAAAAACAATTTTAGAGTCTATAAATAGGATATCATTCTTCACAAGAATGTTGAGTGAAAAAAGAGGATAAGGAGATAGAGGGAGGAGAAGAAATACACTTATATATTCTAGAGCTATATATCCATGTTAGAGAGGTACATGGATGGCCTATGATGGTGTCTACTACTACTATTTCTATATGTTGGGTAACTCGGTTCGTGACTTATTCAAAGCTTCCATGTGGTAGTGAACATCGGATGACGAAAGCTTGTGAGTGGTTGAATCTTGGGCTAGTACACTCCGGCTAAACCTTCATGAGTGGAGGAATATTACCCTTATGACAGTGCTCAGCAGTCAGCACGCCTCCTATTCTCACAGAGTCACAGGCTAGCTCTTTCCTTCTCTCGATATCTTCATACTTTCTCAATTTTACTTGTTACTTTTGGAGGTTTAAGTGTTCTAACTTCTAATAATCCTTGCAATAAAATGATATATTTTATATTAATAGTTTTCATACTATTCACCAACTCTGATATTATACAAACCCTAGCACTGAGAATTCCCAGTTCTCTTGTGTAACATGGTCCACATCCTCTCTGCTTTTTTGTAAAGAAAGAGGGTTGTATGTCATATAACCTCCAATACTGGGAAACAAGATGGGAATTACCATTTCTCTCGCGTGGAGTCCATTTGTTGCGTCATAACGATCTAGATTTAGGCAACCCACACAAAAAGTTCTCAGTAATTCCAATACCATCTCGCATGCTTCTGTGGTCTTCGAAACAAGTTCTTGGATAAGTTCTTCCAAAAGGAAGTGAAATATGAGGAACTTATATTGAGCTTTCAAAATAGGATGGCCAAGTTGTGTGAGGGTGTTGAGATCATGTGAAGCCGACTTACTGGTGCATTGAATCATTCAATGCGTATGGTTCTGCAGTTTGTAGCCTCCTTAGCTATCTCAGTATTCAAAAATACGCCCAGATCTTATTTCTGTAGAAAACTTCAGCACTGTTTCCCATGAACTCAAGATCTAGTGTAGACTATTACTTTAATAAGAGCTGTCATAATGTACAAGAGGCTATTTTGAAAAGAGTTTAGTAATGATATCGAAACCTTTTGGCAGAGGATATGGCAATGCAGGAACCACTTCACAGAATGGCTTAAGAGCCTCAAATGTATATCACAAGTGAACCAGAAATAGCCTACTAATTCATTGAACAGGTATAACCAATATATCATATTTCACTTCAAACTTTATGGACAGAAATAAGGTATTGCCACTATGTCATATGGACTCAGTTACGACCTTACACGTATCCGGCACGGATATGTATCCAGGTGCTGGACTCAACCAACTTTTATGTCAAAGCCACTGGACCCTCAAAAGTACTTTTTTTTTTTAAATATGCATATATGTTGATGTACTTGTTTTTCTACTTTCTAATGTATATGTGTTCACAAGGTGTCTGAAATAATATGATATATTACCGAGGAGTTTTATGCATAATTCTGACCTAAAATTATGTGCGTTTCAGCTGAGTATCCTACTAAAATCCCGCACCTTACTAAAATCTCGTAGTGTCCAACAAAAGTACTTCATACATCTCTAACAGAGCCCTGAGGATTAGTCCAGTTGGTTTGTGGGTTTGCTTCCAACACAATTAACCAGGATTCGATTCTTGGGTCAAGCTGCAAGAAAGTAATTTCTAGTGAATTCTCCAGTCCCAACGGGGATGGCCTACTTTTGATCGAACCGGGGAGGGGATAGTTGAGGTGCCAGTAAGCTGGCTCACACACCCCTGCCCTCGGAAAAAAAAAAAAAAAACATCTCTAAGACTCTAACAGAACCCATATAACATATAGCACATATGAGACTCCATCTAATTCCAAGAATTTTTCAGTAATTTGTGCTTATAATCTCATTTTCCTGAATCCCATCCAATCAAAATGCTATGTAACTGCATATAATTCCAAACGCAAGCAATCACATGCACATAAATGCAAATATAGTTGTATATTGATTATTTACCCACTTCATCTAGACAATGAATCTCAAGCATTAAAAACGCAGTTTAATTTGTTAGCCAAAGATTCCCATACCGTACTTAGAACAAACCCATTTTTGCTACCACACTCGCCTTTCTTTCTACCCTCAATTTGATTCAAATCTTGCCTCAACCCAAACTTCTGCATGTTCAACGGCACCGCCCTTCTTGCCGAAGGTAAGCGAGCCCTCGACACCGGACGAGACGGCAACATCGGCGGATCGTCCGGCAGCTGTTCGTCCTTTTGCATGAGTGAGTCCAGCATAAGCTCCAGTGAGCTACGAGTACTTGTCAATCGCTTCGCCATATTTCTACTGCCACAAAAGACTACACCAAACTAAACCCATAAACCAGAATTGCCCCCGAACCCAATAACCAGGAGATCCATTTTTGGATCTTCCTCGAGTCAAACCAGTGGAGTGGTACTTATTGCACAGAAATTTGTTTGGATTAAAACCCAGAAACAGAGGTCAAAGGGAAAGGCGTGGATTTGGGAATCGCTTGAGCTGCCGGCCAAGCCGGGTTGCAGATTTTTGGGGACGGAACAGGAGTTCCTCTGAAGAAAGAGGTGACTTGCCTTTCGCTTTTTTATTATGTGGAATTCAAATAACGAGATATAGGTCCCACTTTTCCAGGTTGTTGAAGCCAACCGTTGTAAGGTCTTTGATGGGAATTTTGCTCCACGCGCAAGGACATAATTGGCATAGAGTCGGAATTTAGAAAACTATTGGTTGCTCATAATTGGCATAGAGTCGGAATTTAGAAAACTATTGGTTGCTCCTTGAGCACCGTCACGTAGTGTTTTAAAAAATTATCCAGCAAGGAGTCCAAGGCCCCTAAAGCACCACGCGGGGCACAACACAAAATGGAACTGCGCTCTACTTTGACTTGGGGAACAGCAACCCCCATAGCGTCTGTCTTAACTTTTTGTAATTTTGTTTTGCTCGTCGAATTTGTCACAACCTTTAAATTTTTGAAGGAAAACATGTCAAATTTGTCACAACCTTCAAATTTTTTAAGGAAAAAAATATGTTCAATTCATGTTCTACTGACTACTATTGTCCTTTCAATTTTATTTTTGACGTGATCGATAAACTCTCGAGTCAAAAAAAATAAATGATTCAAATCACACTAATAAAATCTGGGTGAGCTCATTGGAAGCACCATTATCCTGTAATGTACACTCAGAATCAAGTTCTAGGTCCTTGAAAATAAACACTGCCAATTAATTTACATGAAGATGGTTTTACATTTTTTTTTTTGGTTACCAACTAACCAAGAAAAAATTGCAAAGATGATTAAATTCACTAGACTAATCGCTAGAAATTTACTATTTACTAATATTGAAAATTTTCACTTATCAGAGGATTATATATTATTCCATGTCTACAGAATCATGGGGTTGATTGACTCCACGTAAACTATCCCCAATGGGTGCCTTTTCTCATGCTATAGCGATGAAAAGGTAATGTTTAGGAGGCTAATACAATAGTTTAAGTACGGGAGGATTGATTCAAGAATTAATCGAAGTGCGGGTATGCTGGCCGGACACTCGAATTATAAAAAATACAACAATTTGAGTGGGGTGGGTGATTGATCTGATTCTATTGGTTAGAACAGCAGAAGAATGTATGATGACAAAGAATTTATAAGGTTGGTAGCTACAATGATCTAGGGCCTGTTTGATTGGAAGAATTGGGGATGGGATTAGATATCTTGTAAGAGATTGTCCCCTAATCCCATAGGTAAACAAAGAAGTGATGTGGGATTCCTATGGGATTGAATTATGGTTGGAACTAAATAAGACCAATAATCCCTCATATGGCTCATTATTGTTTCTCATCTCCCCTTAGGATTAATAATCCCGGACTAACCTACCATCGAATAATCTTGCTACTTCGATCCAACGACCGATATTACTACTCAAAATTTTATCATATCCTTTATCATCTTAATTTCAACCAAACACAGTATAACTAATCTCATAACAATAACTTATCCTCTTGAGATAAAAAAAAAAAAAAAAAACACATGGACCCTCCAATATTAGCTAATTTCATGGTATTAGCTTATCCCTCATTTTCCAATTCCTCCAATCAAACACGGCCTATGGGTTTCTATGCTTTCCATATGGTAATCATCATCTAGATGGACTACATTTGTGAGATTCATAGATTAATTATGGGGATCTGAGGATTATCCTAAGCAT
Organism: Rhododendron kiyosumense; assembly: GCA_019656275.1. Lineage (NCBI taxonomy): Eukaryota > Viridiplantae > Streptophyta > Magnoliopsida > Ericales > Ericaceae > Rhododendron > Rhododendron kiyosumense. Next base: position 418,284 of record BPLS01000200.1, on the reverse strand, counting down.
GCATGGGTTTTCGAGAGCATGGTGGAAGTAATCATGGAAGAGTTCATAGCCTTTGTAGGCTACCTAGTTATTTCCACTTTGCTGCTGGCAATATGATCACTCTAGTGCCACTTTTTTTCTGTCAAAGGTCGCCTTAAGGGCCTGTTTGGATGGGACTACTAAAGTGGTATTAGTAATACACCTCCTAAAACCGCGGACCATGGTTAAGCCATGGTTTGGGAATACATCTTGCCGGGGTATTAGCTAAGCTCCAGATTCTTTTGTACCTCCAAATACTCCCGGCGGGAATTATTTATGGGGAGATTCTGAGGTATTATTATATAATACCCTTGGATAATACTCTCTCTCTCTCTCTCTCTCTCTCCTCCATTTCAACTATAAAACAATCTTATCCCTCATTTTATTCCTCATCCAAACCAAGTGTTATTTAATCCCACCATCACATCAATGTGGGCCCACCATTTTTACATAATGTCCTTACTATCTTATCCTCATTCATAACTAATATTCCCAATCTTTATCCTGCATCCAAAAGGGCCCTTAGGCCCAGTTCCACAACCCAAATAAGAACTCATTTTTTGTTGAATAAGAAGGCTTGTTCCCCAAAAAAATAAGAAGGAGATGCTTATTTTTTAGAATTTATATGGGTACCAATTGCGCCGGAGAGGGAAATCGTACCGGCGGGCCACCGGACGGCCGATTCGAGCCGTCCAAAAATTCTATAAAAAAAAACCGAGGGGGCCAGCGCGGTAATCAACGGCATCTGAGGTGTGTAGTTTAGAATTTTTGGAAGGCTCGGATCGGCCGTCTGGTGGCTGGAGACGGCCCGGCGCTGCCGCCGGTACGATTTCCCTCCACTGGTGCCCATTATCATAGCAACAATCTTATTTTTTGTATAAGGCAACTTCAAGCTCAAAAATCATGTGTTTAAGCAAATAATTTTCCTACTATTATGGATTTTATTTGATAGATTTCATTGAGATCTTTAATACGGTGCAAAAAAAATTAATTTTTTTTTCATTTACATTATTTTTGAGTTTGAAAATGTGAAAGGAACTTTTTATTTGGGTTTTGTGGAATGACCCTTCTTATTTTGAATGAGAAGTGGCAAAATAAGTACTTATTTTTTAAGGGTTTTTGGAACGGGGCTTTAATATATTTAGTAGAGTGAGTGGCCTGTGGGTGACTGAATATTGTAATTGCTTTGTGTGTATTTTAAATTGAGACCTTCTTCGATGGACATACGAGTACTAATTTTTGTAGTGCTTGAATTTTGGGCAATTTTGGCAAAAAAAAGAAAGAGAAGAGATAGGCTTAATCTCCTCTAAATTCTAAATATTTAATCGAAAAAACACTTGTTTTGGCTTAAAGTGGATACTTAGAACCAAAATTTAATTACACCCAATATAGATGCTTGGTTTTTGCACATCGATTTGAGAGGTAAGTTCAAGTTGGAACGTGAGGAACATGTTTTTATGACCATAAAATAGAAATACATAAAAGGTTTGAATTTTTGAACATTTTTTGAATATTTTCAAAATAATAAAATAGCCATTTATAATTGCGATATCTTTTATCCATCTAAGTTGACACCATTAGTCAAATGATGATAATGCGGGGATCTGTATATAAAATAGCGAATGTGATTGTAATTTCCAGAACCAAATGGGAGGTCAACGTATTTAAAACTTTACAAAAGATCAGTGTAATTATCCTTGATAAATATCAACAAAAAATGCAACGCATACTATTTCCCGCACAACAACTTACACAACTGCTGACTGCTGAGGCCATCTCAAAACGACGTTATTTTGTTAAAAAAAAAAACCATATCGCGCTTTCCCGGTTTCCCCAATCCCTTCCCTCCCCACATTCACAATTAGAGAAGAGAATAGAGAGAGGGGGCCTCCCACCACCACCGGCGACAATGCTTTCCACCTTCACCGGTGACCACGCTTCCCACCTCCACCACCAGAACCCAACCCCAACAATCCCCACCGCCGTCGACCGCCACCAACATCTTCTGGATAGTCCGACTACGTTACCCCACCATGAAGGTCCCTCTCTTTCCTTCGTTTCAATTAGAATTCGAGCCTCGGCAAAAACGTTTGGGATTCATGACTTTGTAGACTTATCTAATTAACTCGCCTGCTAACCACTCCACGGATGTGTACAATATTTGGAAGAAAAACAAAAACAACAAAGGTAGTGTTCGGTTGCCATTTTATTTTAGTTTTTCAATTATTACCCTATTTCTTTATCCAATTATTACCCTATTTTTTCAATTACTACTTTATCTGTTTATCATCTCTCTCCAATTATTACCTCTTTCTTCAATCATTACTCTATTTATTTTTTTACCCATTACCAAAACTAAACTAAACTTACAACCAAACAAAGCTGCCTGTTCAAGTTAAAAAAAAAAGGACCGCGAGGTATCCAAAAAGGAAAATCAAGGTAACGGAGCCGAGGTCCGCTTTTTAAACCCTCCGCCTTAAAATCCCAAAGAAGTTCGAACCACACTCATTCCCCGCCGCTAGGGCCTTCCTGTAAACAACAATGGACACAGATAAAGCTCAAAGTGGGCTTCCATTTCAGCTCCAGTTCGACAAGCCTCTCCCCTCCCAGGTTTCTCTCTCTCCTGCTCCTATCCTTTTTGCTCTCCATTTATTCGTATATACTTATAGGTGCATTATATACCCATATAAGCACCCATTCTTTTGGGTAAATAGAAGTACCCATTTATGTGTGCATCACATACCCAGTTGCTCATTTTTTTTCAAATCAAAACGTATTGTGTTGACAGATTAAAATAGCGGAATGGAACCCAGAAAAGGATTTGCTCGCCATGGTCACAGAAGACTCTAAGATTGTCCTCCACCGTTTCAATTGGCAGCGGTTGTGGATTGTCTCTCCAGGTGAACTCACTCTTTCTCGGTGTTTGTCTTCCACTACTTGATTTTGTTGGGAAAAGAACCAAATGCACGCAGCGGAATAGTACGAAAAAATAAAATCATTCATAACAAGAAAGCGTGACAGCAGTATTGCGCTTGCACCTTTTTTTACTACGTTCTAGAATGACGAAAAGGGTTTCATCAGCTGTTAGGCTAACCACATTACATAGGCCAGGTTTTGCTGAACATATTGCTGTAGTACCCTTAGTCAGCCTTAGCCTCATTCGTTGGATTGGGCTTCACAATACTGAACAGAGTTCCGATTTTCAGCTAGAACCGTAGAAGTTCTTGAAAGCGAGTAGATAATATTGGAGAAGAATGAAAGTGTCACAGATGGTGCAATTGAGGTATATTATGGGATGCTTGAGAAGTTGCTAGTGATAGAATAGGATAGGTTCACATGTCATGGTAGTGCGTTTGAGACTTTAAATGTATTGTGTTGTTTGATGTAATAAAAATATGAACATTTGGTATAGCTGCTACAATGTCGCATTGTTTCTTGGCGAGGACAAGCAGGAGAGTGAATGCTAGGCGTTTGTCAATGGTGGAGATTTTGAGGGGACAAAGAATTTGAATGGTTGAGTGCTTTCCAAAAACCAATTGTTTTTAAGGCCTTTATGCAGAGGTTCCATGTTGTTTTCAGCATTGTTGGCAAGGATTTGGTTTAGGGTTAGTGGTTTCAATTGCAGCTTGTTCCCGACAAAGTTGAGGCCTCCTTGGCCAAAATTTTTGAGTCTTTTTGTTGTTGTTCTCTTTATTGTTACTAGATTCGCGCCAATTTTTTTGAATTAATTGTTCGTCTTGACAAGAGGAGTCGGAAAAGTAAAAAATATAGTGCATAGTTGAAAAAAGTTCACTAAAGATGGAAAATGTTTGGAAAAGTTGATCTTTTATTGTCTTTATCATCATGTTAAATGAACTTTTTTAAACTTCCGTCTATATTTTTTGTACTTTTCCGGTTTCCCTCACGGAGATGAATGATCTGATGTAAAAATTGTGACAAAAAACTAAAAAAAAAAAACTGAAAGTTAAATAATACCGACTGTTTTTCCCAAAAAATAATTTAGTACAAAAGGCCCCTTTTCCAGTTCTGTTGCACTAGGATTCATGTTATGTGAAAAATAGTGGTATTGTAGTGAAGCACTCGATCTGTATAATCATGGACTTATAAGAAACTAGTTTTATGTGTCTTGGATTGCAATTTTAATGGTTTATCTGAGTTTGTTAAGATACTACATTCTAGTTACTAGAGTTAAATTGAACAAGACAGTGTAGTTCTGCTCCTCTTGGTTCTTTGTTTCACCATCAAAACCTTGTTTTAGTCTGTTGATTTAAATGGGATCTAATATCCATCAAACTTGTTTTTCTGTTTATTATGGACTTGACAGAATTACAATTTCCGTTTGTAGGGAAATGCATAACATCCTTATGCTGGCGTCCTGATGGTAAAGCTATAGCCGTGGGGCTTGAAGATGGGACCATTTCGTTGCATGATGTTGAAGTAAGTAACTCATGGTTGGCCATCTCTAAAAGGGGGAGAAACAAATATCAACCTTAAGAGAGTTATTCCCCAATTCCCACGTGGGATGGAAACAAATTCTGGGACCCAAGTACTCGCAGAATCTGTATTTTCAAAATGCGACTTTTAAACAAATTCGAGATTGGAGTCTTTACTTCATCCCAAAGTCTGACATGAAGAAGTTCAAATGATTTTAGTCTCCTTATTTAACTGTGCCCCACGAAGACAAACTCCCAGTTCACCTTCATTCTTCATTATGTTTCTCTTTGTTTATATTCAATGTACAGCTAAATATAGTAGCTGTACTAAGACACACAGATTTTCAAGGTTGCTTATGTGTACTTTTATGTCCCTTGTGTGCTGCAGAATGGGAAGCTGTTGAGAAGCATAAAGTCCCATACTGTTGCTATTGTTTGTCTTAATTGGGAGGAAGATGGAACAAAGAATGTGAGTATGCATTTGCTACACAAGTTTTAGCTGATTCATACTGCAATGCCAGAGTTAGATACCCAATTTCCTTGCAGATGAGTTTTGAATTGTGATTTAGTTAGATTAAAATTGGTTGATTGATGGAATGGGCCTTGTCATTGTTTGTTATAACTTAAGATTGTTTATGTGCTGGTTGTTGTAATGAGTTACCAACCATGCAGGTAGCTTGGCCCTGGAAAAAATATGCAGCTGCATTTGATACCCTTTTGTCTTCAGATATTTGGTGCTGAATGCATAGGTTGCCTCCTACTCATGAGCTATGATGCACCGACACGGACACGGACACCGACACGGACACGAAACCGACACCGGGACACGGGAATTCTAAAAAAATGGGGACACGGACACGGCGGGGGACACGCCACGTGTATAATTAATTAATTATTTATATATATAAATAAATAAATAATTATAGTTTAGCACCCAGAAATTTTAAAAAATTTATAATTTGGCCCAAAATTTTATTTTAAAAAATTACAGTTTGACCCCTAATTTTTTTTAAAATTACAATTTGGTCCCTAAAATTTTTTAAAAAATTACAGTTTGGCCCCTGCCGTGTCCCCGCGGTGTCCCCAGCCGTGTCCCCGCGGTGTCCCAGCCGTGTCCCCGCGGTGTCCCCGTCAAAAATTCAAATTAAATTATGGGGACACGCCACGTGGCGTGTCCGGTACGTATCTCGCGGTGTCCCCGCGGTGTCCCCGTGTCTGACACTGCGATACCTCGACTTTTAGAGGTGTCGGTGCTTCATAGCTCATGAGTAATTAGCAGTCAATTAGCAACTAGAATTTTTAACAAAGATAACCTATTAAGAACTATGCTCCAGCTGGGCTATACAAGGTTCAATTTTCTCGTATTATTTTCACTTTTCATTTTGTGCCTTTCTATTGCTAAACATTCTTTTTTTCCCCGTTCTCCTCTTTCTTCATAGCACAATTGAGTCGGTTAGGCGAGGCATTATGTAAATCGCGAGAGTACTCACATGGTGTTATAGATGTCAACGTTTCACTCACGTGTTGGGTAAAGTCACATCAAAGCTTGCTCCTTGTTATCAGGGTGGCAACCTGGGATTGAAGGGATAGGCTAGTGACAAAGATGAGCATATGTCCACTATGGGCTACATGTTCTTGCTCAGTGGGGTGACTGCTTTTTGATGTAGGAAGAAACAGTTTTGCATTACTTTGCCCAATACCCAGACTAAGATTTGGAGTATGTTGCTTGTTCAGTGCCATAGCAAGAAGCTGTTTGGTTGAGGAGATTCCTTCAGCGCCTTGGTGTCACTTCTCTACCAGAGGACCCTGGCACTTATGTAGTGAGTAGGATGAGACATTACATATCTTGACTCTTTGAGAGCCAGCGAGTTAAGTGTTTTATTGCTTGTGCAGTACACAAAATTTATTTGTTTTCAGATGTCACCTTAGATGGGTTAAGACGAGACTTTAAATGTTGGATATAAAGTAATTCCTCAACATCTTATAGCCTAAATAAAGCTGAATGTGGGTTCTAAACAGGCGCTAAATAAAAGATTATTCTAAGAAACTTAGGTTAGGCATTTTTGTGGGGACTAGAATAAGATTCCTACGACATCAAAGGGTGACATGCCCAATCTCATGGGAGCTCTGTCCTGTCATACCGTAAGCACTGTTGTCGACCATTTGAAGGAGTGGTCCAGTATTATGTGGCCCTTATAGGCAACAGTATGATCTATCCTATACCATGTAACCTGACACTATGTCATAAAGTAAGGTCTTGGTGTCACTAATGTTTTCAAAAGATTATGGTTGATGCACTGGAGATGTGCAGGAAAGCAGTCTAGTCTAGGTGGATTGACTACGACAGTTTTTGCGATGAGTCGCTCAAACAAGCCTGGACATATCTGAACCAGTCTAGCCTATTCATTTGTCGATAACTTGAGCCTAACCCGACTAGGCTTGGGTTGGTGATCTTAGGCCTTCAAGGTTGGGCCTAGTCATAGTTGTCACGTCAAGGCTCACTCTTGGTGCCTGGAGGGGGTCCAAGCGAGGTGACTTGACAAAGGCGAGGCCTAGGTGACTGTTTGGTGAGCCTCTTTCAATTTGAACCATTTTAATTCTGAAGGGCAAAAATGTAGCTAAGGTCTCAACCTTAGGGCTAAATGATCTTCACATTAGTACATCACGTCGATCTCTCATATCTCAATGGAACGACTCGAACCAAATGATTTTGCTCTATTGTCTTTTATTAACTTTGAGTTCTTCTCTATGCAAGAATTGTCAACTATTTGGCATTTGGTGGATGATTTTATTGATTTTTAAATGGTACACTTTCTAAACTTCACTATCTTAATTTTTATTATTTAAAAAAGTTGGTGTGTGCCCGTTTTCTCGCCAAAGTGCGCCTCGCTTCAAATAAGGTATGTGCCTTGCCTCACGCCTAGACCCCATTCCCAACAGACCTTTCCACCTCGGTGTGCCTCTTGCCCTTAAGAAGATTGGCCTAAGCAAGCCTCACTGCAATTTGAGCTGGGCACTGATAGGCCCCCCAACCTGAATGAATGTGCCCAAGTTGCGCACTTGTTGCAGAACTAATGAAACATGAATAGATCTTTAAAATTCCATCACATTGGGCTTGAAATTGCTGTTACATTGTTCACTTTTGCCAGCGATAACAATCTTTCAAGAAGTTTAAAGCATTGATGATTATTGATTAGATGTTGTGGGGCTTCAATATACAACAATGAATGCCGAAGATGATAGGTGGTTAAAATAAAATTTACCGGTGGTTCTTTCATAGCTTAACATGAGTAGAGTAGGCCATAAAGAGCCAAGATCTTGAAGTACATGTCTTTATTTATGAATTTTAATCTAACCTTTTGGCTTCTTATTGGCTTTCTAAGACTCCAACTGTTCGCCACTTAATTTCAAACGCTAAGTTAATTGGTACTGGAGTAGGGTTTCTCCAGTACATTTTTCGTAGGAAGTAAACTTGCATTGAGCAATCTTAGAATCTTACTCCATTTTTACCTTAATCACCACGATGTCATTCGGTGAAAACATCTGCGACTCGGCGTTGCCTAGTAATTAAGACATTCCTATTGTAGGATTTTGATGTTTTACTTAGCTGTCCTAATGTAAATGAAGGGGTCACTGTTCTCTATTGTGAATTAGGATGATCTTGGCGGCCTCTCAACTTATGAAGACCGTACTTCTCGTTTCTTTCCTCCTGCGCCAAGGGTTCCTAGGACGCCTGGAGTTGTTTCTGGAGATACTGGTTTTATGGATGAAACAGAAGATTCATTTCGGGAGCTATCAAATTCTTCACATCAACGATTTAACATCTTATGTAGTGGGGACAAAGATGGAAGCATCTGCTTTAGTATATTTGGCATATTTCCCATAGGAAAAGTTGTAAGTTGATTCTGGATCCCGACATAGTGGAAATAACCATATATGTGGCATATTTGGCTTCACTACATCACTCTCTAGTCTTTTCTCTCTCTTTTTGTATTGATTTTGACTAGTCTCCTTGTGGAATCTACGGGATTATGTGCCAGAATATACACAGGTTTTCTCTTTCTAATCAACCAGTGGACAACTGCATGCATTGTCGGCTTCTGAATGCCTCGATTTGCAAGGTATCTTGTCCTTGATTTGAGTTGCATGCTAGATATCTATCTAATTATGTGATGCTGGTGTCTGTGGAGTATATGTATTATGGTTTCTGCACTAGACTCCTGCTGCTCAAAGGCATATTTATCATTATTGTTTCTGCTATATACATCTGGCTATTTCATTTCCAATTAAATTGATTAGTACTTTTGTTGCATAAGCCATGATATCTTGAGAGGCTTATGAATATACTGAATTAGTGTTAACACTACGAATGGGACTACAAACAAAAATGTAGCCCTTGAGAATTTCCTTTTGGGAAGGCTAAAAAACTATGTGCAATAGAATAATAAACAATTTGCTACCTTCTAAAATAAGTTTTCTTTTTTCGCCCAGTTAGTTTTGACTAGTTTAGTCTTTCTCTTCTCTGTAAAAGAAATTAAAAAAAAACAAACTCTGATCTGTGCCTGTACTGCAATACAAATTACAACATGTTGGAAGGTTTCAAGGATCCTTCTAATATCTGCTGGGAACTAGAAGAGAAATTCTGAAAAATGCATGTCCATATGGTTGAAGTTTGGAAAAAAATTTGCTTAAATAGGGAAAATTAATCTGCAAAGTCAACCAAAGAATGAACTTTCAAAAAGTCTGGACTATGGAAGAAATATATCTGAATGGAAACCCATTAAAAACCCAATATCGCATTCCTTTAGCTCTATCAATTTTGATTTCTCTGAAAAGTTGTTTCAGGAAGGAGTGAATTGGTTTCCAAGCTGTTTGCACATTTCTTCTACAGGGTTATTTTGGGTTATACTAGTGCTCATAATTCTTTGCTGAAGTGTTGGATAATAATATGGAAGAAAAAGAAGAAGAATGAATCTGTCTATATTTGTCTAGATTGGGACAATGTCTATGGATAATTATGGGCAAATAGCTCGTTAGTGTCGCCAATTAGGAGACTTAGCTGCAGAATGAATAATCTCTTTCTAAAAGAGAAGTCATCTTATCTGAGTATGAATCCAGTTTTAATTCGTTGACAGGATTCTGCTTTTTCATGTCAGTTTTTTTCCTACTGTAAGATAATGTCATTAGATACTCCTGTGTTAGGTGGCTTTGGCAAAAGATCTTTGTCATTTGATGGTCATTTGCTCTGGGGAGCTTTTGGAAGACGGTGTTGAACCAAGCAACAGTCCTATATCTGGATGTGATTTAGCTGGTTTGCATTGCTTAGTGCTTGATACTTCAATATTTTGGAAGAGGTAATTTGACCATGTTGTAGAAAATGTGAGTATTTCAAGAGTTTTTGAAGCTAACGAGTCATGTAATCTTGATGTCACATGAATTGAGTTGTTCCCAATTTTGTCTTTTGGCAATCCACTGCTTTATTTGCTCAGGATTGATGCTTTTGCCTTTATGTTCTTAATATGGTTATTTTCTTTTAGCATCTTCCAACCAATCATGAATTTGCATTTTGCATTTGTACTACATGTGCTGTGCTTCATTGCCGTCCCTCCTTTAAATCATATCTATCATGCATAATATTGAACTTTTGTTACTTATATGTGGTGCTATTCATTTCTCTATCTGACCATGTTTTGCTAGTGTTTCTGTTCATAAGAGTTCATTATAGGATTTGTTTTCGAAAGATTCATCTTCTGACATGAAATGAAACTTTGAGAGATCTAAAACAAATCTATATTTGGCAACACACAATTTTCGTAGCTCACAGTTTGTGGCTTAGAGACAGACAAAAATGGTTATGGCTGTCATAGTTAAAACTTGTTACTTAGGTCACCATATTTAACTAGCTGCTTACCTGTTTCCTTTGCTTTTTTCATCTCCAACTATTATAGGAAGAATGAGCTTCACCAGGTTGCCCAACAGGCTTCCAATATTGAGGATTTAACTGAAGTCATCCGGGCATCACTGTCAGTCATGTGTAAGCAGTGGTCTGATGCCATGCATACATTTCATGAGAAATTCGATTCTCTCTCTACTCTGATTATTGACCACGGTAATGGCTGACAGTTATTAGGATTTAATGGTTGTCCTATTTGTTTTCCCCTCACATGTCTCCATGATTAAAACACAGGACTGGATTCGACTCCCCAGGAGGAGTTTCTGAGCCTTTTAGGTGGTGCTCGAACAAGTCCACCAGTTCATCAATTTCTAGTCAATTCTCTTGGTGAAGCAGTATGCTTTTCTTACACAATGTGTTGAATTATGAAAGCAAAATTGTGATAATTTCTAATTCAGTTTGTTTTCACTGAATAGGGTCTCAAGCGTGTAGGGAAGGTAGTTTGTGGTGCCGGAAAAGAGCTTCAGCTTATTGTCCTTGATCATCTGCAGGTGTCCTCCTAAATACTTTAAATTGTCAAGATTATGGTTTCAAATCTGATTTCTTGATATTGGTGCAATTTACTATGTGACTCGTTCTACAATTATACTTATTGCCGACATGGCCACGGCAATGGAACTATGTGGTTGCAAATTTTACCATTTAAATTTTGAATAAAACCGTGGCTTATTTCTTAATCAAGTTCTGGTGACTGGAAAACGGGCTCACCTTATTTCTTAATCAAGTTCTGGTGACTGGAAACCAGGCTCACCTTCGCCATTGATGGAACCGTCAGCTGTTCCGTGCTGCTGTCATTAGTGGTTCTCAAATGACATGATTAACTTTTTGCCGTACAATTTGAGTTATGAATTTGTCTAGTCTTGCTCCTTATTCCATGGGCTTCAGTGGAAAATGAATGTTTTGGATGTCTATTTTCCAGCCGGCTGTAGAAATTATTGGATTCAGAATAGGAGAACTGAGAGGCCTTTCAAAATGGCGAGCACGTTTTCAGGGAATTGGCTTGGACGAGACGTTAATGAGTAACGCAACTGAAAAAGCTGGTATATTGCTCATTCAAGTTGAACGATTCATGAGGGTTCTATCCTCTGTGGTGCAGCAGGTGTGCCGTTGTTTTACTTTCGTGCATACATATGATTTCTTTTAATCTTAATTTATGCTCCTTAGATTTCATTTCCTCTTATGATAATGGGTCATGACCTGTTTTTCTTTATAGAATATATATTTATAGTTACGTTTTTTGTTTTAATTTATTCTGAAAATTTACCTTCTCCAAAATTTATGGCCATAATAACTTCTGTTAACTGATGCAGAAGAGGTGATACAATCTTTCTTCGGATTCAAAGTAGTAGAATGGTATAAAATAACAACTGAACTTTGGTCTTTATCTTTGGTGCAGCATCTTCAAAATGCTGTTGAACTCTACTCCATCTACAGGATATACAACTTAGAGGTCTTCCAAGGCCATACATTACTAGTTTTGCTTGAAGAGATCTTTTGTAATTGATAAAACAATTTTATGATCTTTAGAGGATTAGAGAAGTATTGGGGTACGGAGAAAATCTATATTTTTTCAAAATCAGGTCATAAAACAGGGAATCAGATATGTTCTGCATAATCTATGGAGCTTCTTTATTATTATTCTTTTATAGTCTCTGTCATTGTCAAAGAAGGAAATTATATGGCTAACCGACATGTTGACATATACAGTACTTTTCATGACTTAATCCAGATACTGAAGTATATGTTTGTGATTTATTTAATTTTTTTCTTTTTCCGTACTTTAGTAGACTCTTGTCCTTCGTTTTTGTACTTGTACTTTTTTCCTGTTCGTTACTAGAATGACCTTTTGTTCATGATACAGCAACAATAACAGTATCCATGACTCCATGTAATCCCCCCTCAATGAGGGTATGGGCGGGGTAGGACTGGAGACACACCTAAACTTTGGCAATATAAGCACAGGTGGCTGCTCTCAGAAGATTTATCACTGAGGTAGCAGCCTCCTATACCTCCAAACTCAAGGATATAAAACATATGGCTAAAGTATATACATGCACAGTTTATTCCATGCTCCATTTTCCCACTCCAGTTTCATCTTTTTTATGCAACTCAATTCTAGAATTCTTTCTTTCAGTTTTCAAATTTCTTCAGCTGGCTTCTAAAGTGTGTAAAGATATTAATGTCAGAGCCAAGTGATCAGCTTCCACCATTCAGTAGGTTCGGCTTTCAGATATTTCTTTTTTGTTCCATTTGGCTTTACTGATCTCCTGAACTAAATATTTGTGCTTATGCTTCATGGTTTGGCAGCGAACTTGTGATTATGTTCTTGAAGTTTCTTTATGATCAAGATCCTGTCAGGCAGTTCCTTGAACTATCTGAAGTTGATCAAAATATTGAAATTGATGTGTAAGCTACCTCCCAACTGCAAAAACCTCAAGTTTCTCATATATTTGTTCACTTGAAAACTTGCATTATCTCTTACAAAACCTCAGAGCATATAGCGTTGTTTGGTTTCTCTGTTTCCTTTTACGATTTCATTGAGTTGCATATGGTTAGACATCTGAGGTTGTTAGTAAACTATGCGAGTACCATAAGTGAGAAATTTTGCCTTTTAGTGATCTAAAGGGATCACTATAGTGTGTGAAAATGAAGGTGGTTAAACCCTGGCTATTGATTATTGTGTTTCAATTCTTGTCTGTTTAGTCGAGTTTTTGCCTCTAATAACTTCTGATATGTAAATATATGAAATATATGTGGTCCTGGGTAATGTACTACAGTTCTAGAAGCTCAGGAAAATTTCCGCAACTTTCAGTTTTCAACTGACTTTCTCAAAAGAATGCAAGTTGAACTTCAACTTTTCTTAGTTACACCTTCAGTTGGCAACTTTCTGTTTAATGGTAGGGTGTAAACTGTAAAGGATATCATGCTATGTCTTGCTCAAAGTTTAAGGACAATATTACTGATTCTCATGCATGAGTTTTGATGATTGATTAGTTTTGTTTTGCTTTGTTCTTCAGCGAAACTATGAAAAGACTGAAACAATTAGTTACATTTGGGGGATTTTCGGACACTGGGTACTTACAAAGGACGCTATCTAAAGAATTTCAGCAAATGGAATCTTGGTATTCCTTCTTCCTTTCTCCATTCTCATTTGTTGGCATGTATGATATCATCACAGTGCCATTTGAATGTTTAAAGTTGACACATTGTAATAATCACGAAATAGCATCTACTTATTTCTGAGAACTCCGACCAAACCATCTTTTCAGAGTGTCAATTGGAACGTTGTAATGATCATGATCTGCTGAAACAGAGAAGGCTTATTTTTTGAACCATTGATCTTTACCAGAAAAAATAAACTTCTTTAGGCATTGGGGTCACCTAATTCCAAGGAGATCCCATTGTTTTCTTTATATATTAGTGAGCTGTGTGTAATCAGTATTTCTGTTGTTTTTCTTGGTGGACCTCTTGTCTCCTTTTGGAATTTCTTGTACTTATTCCTCATTACAAGTTTCTTTGTTGTGGTTAAAAATGCATTCTTGGCGGTTCGCTCCACCATGCATTAACACAGAAATATTCAATTAACAGTAAGAGGTTGAAGTTATTGCTGCTAATAACTCGAGAGTTTGTGTAGTACAAACAGTATGGTTCAATTAGTTAAGCGTCCTTACTTTCTGATTGTTACTACTATTGTTAAACCATCCAACTCAAAACCAATTGGCAATGAGTGGAGGGCCGCCTAGACTCATACTAGTTTTGGAGGTTATAATTAACCAATCTGGGACACAAGTACCAACACTCCCTGGCACGTGTGATCCATAACAGAGGGATCATTTAAAGTGCACTTAAGGCACTTGCCAATGGATAACCAATTGGCAAATTAGTGGAGAGGCCACCCAGGCACATATACTAGTTTTGGAGGCTATAATTAACCAATTTGGGACAAGTTCTACCAGTTATTATGCAAGGTTCACAAGAAGACTGTTTCTACTTATTGAGAAAATATCCGTCAACGAAAAAACTTTTCTATCATTGATATTAAATCACTCTACAGTATATTACATGGGGGTTGATAGCACAAATAAGCAGGATATTGTTTGTCATATATTTTTCTTTAAAAAGTGGCATTTTTCGTTTCTTTGTTTCACTTTGAGAAAGCTTGGCTTATCTTGATGAATAGATCTGTGACTTAGTTCAAGTTATTAATGTGCTGCATCAATCACTCCATGTTTTCAGTTTCAAGGAGGCGTTCCAGGTTCCCTTCTCTACAATTTCCAAGAAGATAATTGTTGAGGATTTTCTGCCGCTGTTTCCTGTTGCATCTTCACCAAAATCTGTGTCCTCAAGTTTTCCTATGTCAATATCATACTATCAAGTATGTTCTTTGGCGCATCACATTCTCTTTTGGAATATGATGCATGAGAACTGAGTTTCTGTTTCTTCTTTGTCATTCCATGAACTTAATGCATGTTTTCTTGCACTAATGAAAGATTTATCCGCTAACGCAGTGCTACTTTTTTCTTCTCTTCATCCTCGGTTTTCTTTTGACGGTTTTTCCTTTTTTCCGTGATTGTGGACTTTAGTCCATGGGCCCATGAGGTTTCCAACTTTGTTGGGTGGTATTTCATCACAAAGTTCATGTTTTGAATGAACTAGATCTCTTTGAGTTCATATGCTGCAAGGGTCTAATATCTATTGAATTATGAAACGGAAGTAGGCAAGCCTGACCGACAAGGGTGGAGAAATAAGACGGGTATGAGCCAAGAGGTAAAGCTATCGAACTCAACTTAGCCTAGTGCTGCTAAAAGATAAATAGCCCAGCCAAAGTGGAACTGGGGAAGGAGTCATTACACCAGAAATCAAGAGTACAATATTGTGAGATATGGAACCTGGGGGCTGGGCCAAACTCAAGTTTGTAAAAGAGCGCTTTTGGCATGGTCTATGTTGGGAGTTTGACTCCCCCTAACACATGATGTGTGATATTTCTTACATGTCTCCAAAAAAAAAATATCGCAATATGCTTAAACTAACACCACGTAATGTGTTGACCAAAAAAAAAAAACACCACGACACCACGTAATGCGCATTCTTTTAATCTCGATGCCATGACTACCACATCCTTGACACTTAATGACAATGTTGGGAACCGAACTAAACATGCACACACAAAAGTACGAAGATTAAAGATCAACCACAACCAGAGAAACACAACGCCAAGATTTTTGTGGTTCAGCAAGAATGCCTACGTCCCAGGTGCACCCAAGATTTTACTAGATTTTGCTATGTTTTGTTTTGAATGAGGAAGAAGAGTTACAATGATGTACAGCTGGGCTACTACATACAACAGAATTACCGAAATATGCTCACTACTCCTAGAAAATTTCAGGTCGAGACGCTGCCTCACTGCAACCCCCCGCCTACAGGGAAGTCGTGGGCCTTGAGTCACTAATAAGGCTTAACTAGCCCAACAGCCAATTACAGAAGCTATAAACGACAAAACGTCACTAACAAAGAAGCCATTTGACTAAATTCCTCTCACCAAAAAGATTTGGCAAATCTATGCATTCTGATATGTTGCTGATATGTAAATTTGTGCTATGATTTTAACTTCTTGTTAGCTGCAGCTTTGTCTTGTTCACATTTTTCGTCCATCTACCATATGAACTGTAACGTTTACGCCAGTAGGTGATGCTGCCTAATAATTTATACTTGCCTCATAGTTTATTCTATAGCCCTGCAAGTAAATTGCACTGATAGTTTCCTCTATAGGAGGCTTCTGAGGCTGTTACATCTTCTCAAACCCTTGAACCAAGGCTTGTCGACTACATCTCTTTCAGAATTCCAGATGAGTCGATCTCGAATGTCAGAAACTGCTTAGGCATCGTGAGGGGGTTTATGCACGAGTTAAGCAATGTAAAGAAGGGAAATCCCTCACTGGAAGCTGTTTTGTTATGCGTTCCTGATGGCTACCACTGTGTGGATCTCTGTCTATATAAAGTAAGGATTTTAAGACTGTTCAGTTCACCCAATCTGTTTCAGTTTTCTGTTGGATTTCCATAAATTCTGAAAATGAAAACAAAAGTGTAGCAGTCATTTTCCGCTTCCAAAAAATGATTACAAGATTTGCTCCAAGATTCCTAATTCTTCATACATATGAAACCAAATCGGTTTTCTAGAAGTACAAATAAGATGTGATTTGAAGGTGGAGGGTTACAGCCTTCAAAACAAGTTGAACACAAAAGTGTGCACCAAACGTATACTTCTTTTTGTAAAAATTGCGAAAACATGTTTCCAGAAAAGTAGAAATATAAAACAGAAGAGGAAGTGTTAACCCTAAGAGTTTGGTGTTTATGCCTTCTGATTTCCCTACCTTGTTTTCCATGTAACTTCTGTTGTTGTAAACAGGAAACCCAAATTGTTCTATTGTTCAATGAATCAACTAACAGTTCTGAAAGCTCCGGAAACTCTTGTATGATGATTGTACAAGCCAGTGACCTTCCTTTTGTATCGATTTCAAGATCCACTCCTCCAAACCATTGGAATCTGCATGAATTGAAGGTACATTATTTTTGACTTTCACCAGCAACCAATTATATAGGGGGCTTATTGAACCTTGAACTTCTCATCCCTAAAAATGAACCTTTGCTTCTCCGCATGAGCAATTTGTTTGTTCTATATCTTCAAACACGTCTGCTGAATTTGTGTAGTACAAGAACTTGTAGGTTAAATTTACACTTGAAACAGACATAGGGGATGTCTGTTAAGATTTTGGATTTAACAAAAACTTTTTGTGAAAGCCAGAGTCCAAAAGCATCAAAATTGATGCTTTCAAAATCGGCTTTAAAAGCTATATGTGGCTTAAAGGCTGAAGCCGAATTTGTGGCAAGCACACTGATATGCTTCTGAGGTGTCAGAAGCTAAAATCACGACGCAAAACAAAACAGAAAAAAACTATCAGAAACAGGCCCATAGGATCTCTTGTCCCGCTGTAACCTTTCTTAACTAGTTAACTTTGATGCTTTAAGTCTTTTGGCGTCCTTATCTTTGACTTCAATGTTCCACGTGATTTATTCATGTCCTAAACTGCTAAGTGCTAACCCATACACCGCATTTCTTTATTGTGGGTTTTAGTTTTCCAACTTACTCATACAAAAAATGGTGCTTAACAGGATTCTGTCATGTACCTGCAAATGGAGAATGAGAAGGTTCGGAGCATCCCACACTATGTGACTGCTCCCTTGGCAGTCAGTGGTAAGTGTTTCTCCTCTAGATCATTGGCGTCTATGAAGTTTCAAAAAGAATTATCGCCTTTCATGCAGCCATATTGGATTGGATTTGTTTTCGATGGGCTCTTTTGACACTTTCTAATGGAAAAAAGAAGGAAAACTTAGGAAAAACTCATGGTAACATAAGGAGGATTAAAAAGGACCAGAAAAAGTACAAGAGAATCAAATTTGGTACAAGAATTTACAAAAGAAAATTTCTTCAATCTCTGTGAATCACTTGTCACACCAAATCACGTGTCAAGAAAGAAGAAAAAACACCGAATCCCGTGTTACACACTGCTTTCCAATTACTGTGAGTATAGGGATTGGAATGGCACGAGCACGTAAGGAGTTCTAGATGTGTTTCAGGGACGCTTGCGCTTCTGCTCCTGTTTATGCACATGCACGCGAATTATGTGACTTAGGTTTTAACTTATCGATTAGGTTAAACTCGTCATTGCTCACTAACCTCTTAGTTGTTCTGAGGGTCTGACATCCTTGTGTAAATGTATTGCTTCAGCATCCAGGGGGGTGGCTTGTGTTTTTGCCGCAAGAAAGCGTGCCTTGGTCTATATTTTGGAGGAAGACGAAGACGAAGTATCAGATGAGGAGTGACTGCGTTAATCTTTTTTTTTTTTTGGTCTTAATTAGAAGCAATTTCTGTTTCTTTTTTTATTCGGGGCGGTTTCGCGGACACCCAAAAAACACCTAAAAATACACTCCAAATCTCAATCTCATAGTTCCCGATCAAATTTTTATAATCCGAACCGTTCAATGTGTGTAGAATGTGATTTTAAAGATGCCCTCAAGAAATTAGCCAAAAAAAAAGACTGGGAAGTGATTTTGAGTAGTTTTTAACTAAACCGTTCATTAAATCTAAACTAATAACTGCTCAAATTAAGTCTTTTCTGGTTATTTTGTTTGCTAATTTCTTGCGGGTACTCTTAAAATTACATTCTGATCATATTAAGCGGCTCGGATTATTAAAATTTGATTGGAAATTATGAGATTTTTTTTTGGTGTCGCTTGAATCGCCCCGTTTTTTATTTTAATATATATTGTTCTATTTGTATGAGTAATTTAAGTAGTAGATAATTATGTTGTATAATAGAATTTTCCAAATTTGTCTTTTAGGCCCTTGGGTAGAGTAAGGAATATGATGTTTGAGTCCTTGTTCGTTTTGTGAAACCTTTTGGCACAGTTTCTAATAAATTTTCTTTATCTATTTTTCTCCACTCATTACTTATAAAAACTTCCCTCAAAATTCAAACCAACCAAGAGCGCTACTATCGATTGGCGCAAAAATTTAAGATAATTATTGGTGATGGATAAGCTAGGCACTTTTAGGAAATATTATTTGTTGAAAGGGTTAAAACATTAACCCAAAAATACCGAATCAATACTCCTCTAGTCAATATCCAAAAATATATGAAATAATTCCGGAAATTGGGGGAAAAAAGTGAAGCCATATGTCCTGGATTTTTCGCCCCCTGCTCCATGTTTTTGGGAAGTGTTTAGCAACGAAGTCTATTTGCCTTGACAAAACACAGAATTAAATTTAAAAATTTTGCGTTAACAGTAATTTATTTACTTATCGTTGTAGGTGATGGTGATCTAATTTTTTCGTTTTACTAAACTATCTTTGTTTCAAATAAGCAAGTAAGATGAATAACCAAACGAGCCATTAATAGTGTCCTTTTGAATCCATAGTCAATGGAACGCTACACAACCCTTCAGTGTCTCAAGTATTTATATTATGATTATTCTAACTTCCGCCCAAATGGTGTATGATAATAGGTAAAAAGTTCATTAATACTAATCCGTAAGATGTGCATTAATATTCAAACTTTGTTTAAAATGATGGGAATATTATCCTCCGCCTAGTGAGTGAAAGTTAACCAGACCGTTTATGTTATCACATTCAAAAGTTATGTTTAAAAAAAAGGGTCAACTGATTCATTCTCTCTCTCTCTCTCTGTGAAAGTATTACGGAGTATACAGTATCACCAGTTTTAGCTTCAATGAGGATAATTGCAACTTCTAAGAGCATGTACACTAATGAAAATGTAAAAATGTTGGTCAAACAGTGCATTTTTTTCATTTTATCTATTTACATCTCTCTCTACACTATATCAATACTATTTATTTTATCTATTCTTTATTAAATGAGAATAAATTCTTTACTTTGTCGGTGTAAACATTTGTTTCCTCTAAATCAATTACATTGCGCCACGTTGCAAAACAGTGGTCCCAATCCATAAAACATGACGACGTGGCGCAATATAATTGATTTAGAAGAAACAAATATTTACACTGACGGTGTAAAGAATTTAATCTCTTATTAAAATATGAATTTCGTATTTTCTGTTTTTCTTTTCTTCTTCTTTCCCCTTCTATTTTGAGGTTGAACCCCTAGCCCAAAGTTATATAGTTACATATATATGATACCTTATACGTATCTATAGCTATACACAACCCATTTACACCTTCTCCAACCATTTTAGACGCCACCCATGTGGGCTGGGAAGATTGAACTCGATTGTCGGAATTTTCGAATCTCAAATTTCAGATGTGGATTTTCAAAACATAGAAGCCAGTAAACCCAAAACCTTCGTTGTAGAGAAAAAAGCGAGAGAGAGAAATAACATTCAAGAAAAAAAACCAATTAAAAAAAGATTTCATAGTGAACAGTCCTTCAGTACTAATAGCAAAGAACTGTAGATGAAGAAACTTTACCGACTTGTTTGCAGAAGCCGGTGCAAGAGACTTTTTCTCATTTTGAGCAGCAAAAATAGCTAAAAAGCTTTTTTAGCTTATCTGATAAACTTGCTCTTAGATTTCCATTATCTCCCCCAACCGTGTGCTTTTAAGGCAGCTGCTCAAATATACAACAAAATACGTTCATAATATCAAGACACTGTCCTCATCAAATCATACTAGCAAATTATACAATCAAATCAGCACTGCTACTAGTTCAGTCTTACTGTTACAAACATACATCACCGATGCGACTACTGTGTAAGCACGGTACGATAGCAAGGCACAATCCCCACCCAAAAACAAAAAAGAATAAGGTACAACAGAGAGAGATGAAAGTTGCGCCTGCTTCTACCTAGAAAAAATATGATGGTGAATGAGAAAGAGAGGCCATTCTAAATTTTCAGACTTCCATGGTCCTCCGGATACTACATTAATTTCGAGTCTTAACAGGAATCTGTACCTATTGGTGATGTTTACAAAAGTCAGCTTCTCACTGATAATTTTTCGTATCTTGTGAACATTTACCACCTTTCGGTTAGTTTTATTTCACTTCTCTGGCTTGTCTTTGATAAGAGAAACTGGAAAAAGATCGAAAGGAAAAACCTGTGATCAAATTTGAAAAAAGATTACTGAAGACAAAACGTCAAAGCAAGTGTAAGGCTTACTTTTATCTCCAGCAGGCTTTTTTTCAAATATGCAACATTTTCTCTCCCCACTTTTCCGGTTAGTCTCGTCAAGAACCAGAAAAGTAAAAAAATGAACCGAAAGGTGATTAAATATCAAAAAGGACGAAAACCCCCCATCCCATTTAAGACATACCAGACGACCGTTGGTCATTCAGAAGATGCAGACTGGTATCCTGAAAAGCTTCATCGTAATGCAAACAGAGGATCCCTTGCCCATGAATACAAAAACCCAGCCTCACGGTGTGGCAGGAGTGCCGTCAGACAGTTGGAGAAGCAATCTTGAATAGAGGATCCCTTGCCCATGGATACAAACCCCATGTCTATAAATCATCCAACTCAACAAGGTGAGCCCGCCTCTCGGCAGCTTTCTTCCTGATGAATATGCCCCACCTAAGAGCTGCCTTGAGCTTCAACCACCCAACTACGGCTTTGCCTGAGGAACGTGTCCGATCATCATCAAACACATAGTTTGAAGATTGGTTGGGCATAAATGCTGCAGATGGGTAAGAGTAACCATTGTTAGATGTGTTAACGGAGGCATGACCTTGACCATGGCCACCCATGTTGATAATACGAAGTAGATGCTGCATGTCTTCGTTTTCTAGCATCTCATGACTTCTCATGCGAATCTCTTCCTCCGGGAAGAAGTCCTCGAGTCCCCTATAAGAACTGAAATTTGATGTGCCACCAGTCTGGAAGCCTGACATGGATGACTCTGGTGGACCCAGGGCTAAAGCGTTGTCACTTCTGGGAGGCTGGGTTTGTAGCGAAGTACTGATCAGCTGGTTGTGAAGAGGAAATGAAGTGCTGTCGAACTGGATAGGAGCATTGAGATTCACATTCTGCGACTGTGTTGGGTACAGGTTACTGACATCATGTCCTAGTCAAAGACAATTTTCACTCTTCAGAAGAAAAAGTAAAAATTCTTCACCCAAAAAAAAAGAAGCAAAAATGACAACATAGGTTAGCTATTCATTTATGTATGCAATTTTCAGTTGGACGTTCATCTAGGATCATAGTACTCTACCTATAAATCATATACTACTACATATGAAATGCTCCTAGACTCCTTATAAACACAATTTGCTCTTAAAAATAAAAGAACATACCCAGGAATTTTAATATCTTGCCGCAAGCCCGTATCTTTGACATGAGAATTAAACAAATATGATATTCACACACATACACCAGATACCAAGCCGATGTAACGTAAGTGCTAGGTCTTTGATAGTTTAGACCCTTTAGAGAATGGATGGGTGCTTTATCTGATCTGTTTGAAATGTGCGTTAAAGGTGTAACCCCACCCCACCACCACCACCACCCAAAGACACACGAACACACAATCTTTGGCTAGTCCAATGAAAAAGAATTTTTCAATAATGTTTGCCAATTGGCTGGTGTCAGCAAACATCTGACACTAACAGCACTCTAAAAAGTCCAATGCGCATGCACTTGGAACCAGTCATGTCTAAACATAAGACTTTAGTTTCGAACTTTCGACGTATATTCCTCCAAAATCTCTTTTAACCTTCACCTTCCAAATTATTTTGCACTCGCACATAATTCTTACCTCCTACAGTGAGGACTGGATTCATAGAGTGCTGCTGAGGAATTGCCGCTGAAAAGCTTGGTAGTGCGAGCTGAGAATCAAAGGAGTTGGAATAATCTTGTGGGCCCACTGTAATGTCACTCTGAGAAGCAACGGAGTTCTGATTCTGTTTGAAGCCTAAAAGAGACTTGCCATCATACTCTATAACATGCATCCAATTGTCATAGGCCTTCTTCACCAAGCTATCCACATAGACCTGCAAAAACCAACTTGTCGGAGTAATCTCAAGGACTCTAGCACTTCTTGTTGCAGCAATTCAAAAACACAAATGCCGTCCTTTTCAAGTTCCTACACTTATTACTCTGGTCTGTTAAAAACAAGGTTTTTTTCTTTAAAGGTAACAGCCCATATGTTGAAAAAAAAAAAGTAAATAAAACAAGACAATAGCTTTGCTAGACTTCTGAAGTCAGAAGCAAACCGCATTTTCCTAAAGCCACACTCATATGTAGCTGCTGCTTGTTTACGATCAGGAATATTTCCCTAAAACATCGTTATTTTCAGAAATATACAAAACACTCATCCAAAAATGGGGACAAGATCCAGGAATACCCACCTTCTGACTATCCGAAAGAGAATCAACCGAACAATATTGCCCGCCAGCAATCAAGCCACTTAATTCATAGATGTTGTTAAAAACAACACCAACATTCCTGACATCATCAGAGTAGTAAACATAAAGTTTCCCACTTAGAACACAAGTCTTAGCGTGCTCTAAAAGGACTTCCCACATCTTGTTCGACATGCCACTTCCCAGTATCTACAAAATGTTGAAATCAATTAATATTTTCCTTATGGCACATGAATAAGTAAATTCTAACTTGAACACACAATTCTAGATTCTTACATTTCTTAGTCTCTGAGAGTCTCTCACTATAAGCCTTAGGAAGTCTTCAACTGTATATATTCCAGCTTTATTAAGCCTCTTATGAAATGATCCATCTTTGCCAATCTTCTCTAGTCTCCAAACATCGTCACTTAATGCAGGTGGATAGTGCTTCTTGTATACTGTAAAGACAAAAAATGGACTTACAACAAAACATCCAGAAGGCAAAGGAAAACATAATGGACATGTTTGGTTATTCTCAGAATCAATTTGTAGGAACAATTTTTAAAAATTTGATTTGAAAACTCAAACACTCAGAATTTTGATATTTTATATAGTTATGACTAGAAATGGTTTTGAAGAATTTGAAATTATCTTTCGTGTTTTCCCGAAAAATAATTCTTTCCGAAAATGTAAAACCTCAAGACAAGTTTTGAAATCCATCGACCAACCGAGATTTAAAAAACGTAAACTGATTTTGAAACAACTATGGCCAACATAGATGAACTCACATTCTCCTCTGTGATCCTTGACAGTGAAGGCATCCGTTTTTGCCTCACGAATACGAATGCCTTCACAACAGCCTGAGGTAACCTTTAGACCCAATCTGAACTTTCTGCTCCTTATCCAGCTAGAGTTGTCAGTAAATGTAAGATCTCCCAGGGTTCCTACACCTTCCTTCAAAATCACTTGCAAATCCCCAGTCAGAAGAGGCCTCTTTCCTTCACGCTCTTTCACTATGTGCGACTCAAAGTCTTCTTGACTCCAGCCTTCTTCATCCTCATTATTGAAATCACCTTCAAGCACAACCACATCAAGTTTTACTGAAGACTCTGGCCCTGATGTCACAACATGACCTGTGTTCACATCAAGCAAAACAATGTGGATTGCAGCAGCCTGCTCGCCTTCTACTTTGCCTCCCGTAAAGAGTGGGAGCGACAACCTGGACCTGAAGTGAAGCTGCAAGTTTCTCCCATCTGGCCCTTCTATCCGTTTAGGAGATGCCCTGCATTTTTCCCGTTCAAATTCAATCTAACTGGGGAAAAAAAGCATGAAACATAGACATGTACATTTGAAATACAAACAGAAAACTGGATAGTAAATAGCAATAATGTACAAAAGAGGAATATGCAACTTAAAGCATATCGCTTTTTAATGAAGAAGAGAGAATAATAATCAGAAATTCACATCTGATTTCAAACATCAACCTTTGTGATACATTATAATGGTGTATCAACTATGCAGAAAAAATTACGATATGGGCACACATATCTGAGGAAGTATATGGAATCAAAACATTCAAAATGGTCCCAACAGCTTTTGAGTTACCAACATAAAAGTGAACCAGACCTGCGACAATCCTGTTGTCACATGGCATTCCTGTCCGTTATAGTTTTCAAAAAAAAAAAGCATACATATGAATAGCATGCCAAATGTGGAATACATTAGCGTTAAGATACATGACATGATAAAACCCGCTACTCTACATAGATGATAGGAAGTCCACCACTAAACTAGAATAGTAGACTAGTAGTCCAAATAATGGCCGGTCCCCTCAACCAATTCCCATAGTACTAGAAGGTGGACGCAAATAAAGTCCCATATAGACAGGCTTTGTGAGCGAGACTAATAATCGTAATCCAAACTTCGACAAAAACAGGGTGGTGATGCCAATGACACTGAAGAGAGAGATGGTCATCATGTTCAGTCAAGGATGAACTGGTATATAGTAATTGAATACAAAGAAAAAGCAAAAGAAATCCAACCAAATGTCCAACGAAGTCAAAAGGAACACAACTATTTTGATAACAGAGAGTAGATATGACACCTTGCATTAAGTTTAGCAGGGTGCAACTTCGCCAAAGCACGCTCCACCTCTTCACTAACCTATTTGGCAATCAAGAACTCAAACCTATTAACAAATACTCAAGCATCATTATACCAAACATCTAAAGCACAATAAATTAAGGCCACAATTTTCTATGCATTGTCAATCAACCGTTTGTGGATGGTATACTCTCCTTACGTGAATGGATTCAGAAGAGAGCACCCACTTGCTGTTTTAACCAATAATGAGACATATTGGTGCATGCACATCTGACATCTCCCCCTTGGATATCCAGATGGGTAAACCTTTTTTCCCATGATGAGACTTTCACATTGTGCATTTTCATCATTCTCACCCTATGCCATATTACGGCTTTTCCCATGATTTCTCGAGGCTACTGCATAAAATAATTTAAAACTCCCCCACCCCACAAAAATCATACGTAGATAAACACATACTGTCATACATAGAGAAGAAGCTGTTAAGTTACCAACTCTCCCAAAAGCTTAAGTTGTTAGGAAATGGGCAGAACAATGTCTATCAAGCTATCTAACAGAAGCTGCTTGATCTAATGAAATACAATGCCCATAGATTGAAGCATTCTATTCATCTTTGAGCTGAAATGGTCTTTGGAGACCAGTTTATTCTTACCAAATGAAACTCAGAAGTCCATGACTTGTTATGAATTCAACCATGAAATAATCCATATTCTACACCATTTCTCAAACTAGGTCATTTTCTCCCTGACCATTTGTAGCTTTTTTCCAATGCCATATTGACAACACCAGCTTTAACTATGGATTGCAGAAACATCTTTTTCACCAGTCCACCTTATGGCAGGCTTCCAAACTAAATTTCTGCAGGACACGCCCACTGCCAAGGATGTGGTTTAAACAACTTTAAAGGGAAAAAAAAATAGTCCTACAGCTGGGCGAAAATTTAATGCCCACAGCAAATGTGATTTAGATTACTATAGCTATTGATTTGTAAAACAGAGTCGGTAACTTAACCTCCCAAAATTGCTAGAATCTATGGTTAAGGAAAGCCAAAGGGAGCCTAGTGCCTAATATTTGTTTTTTAACACTTACATTCGAAGAGAAAATGAAGGACGTTGTCTGTTCTAGATCAGGGAATGAAAGCATGCCATGGGATACATTTAATAAGACTGAGCATTCAGATGCCATCATTCTACTGGTTGTCAAGAAAATATCAAATATAAAATGGTGAGAAGCCCAAATAGTTGTTTTCAATGCCAAGTCTGTGTTCCATATCTCTAAAAAATGGGGAAGTCATAAAGTCACAAAATGTAGTGACTTTTTCGACTGCTCTGAGAGTGCTCCTCATATTCTCAAATCTCAATATATTCACATGTGAAATAAACACATACACCAGAAAGCATAGCATTCTCAACACAACACAAGGCAAAGCTATTCCTGGATTGATTTCGTCGACTACCCCTGCATCCTTCTTTCCGGCCATATACTGATCAAATGAAGCTGTAAACAAAAAGAAGAATCCACAGGTAGGCAAAGTTAACTTACAACTCTTCGAAGAATTGGCTCCAGTGACGAACAAAGTTTCTGCAGACTATCCACCTTGAGAGCTTCAACAATGACACTGTGCAAAATGCAGATTCATCAATAAACTAGTTATGACGCACTCTCGAAAAGTTTACAGAAGTAGAAACTGAGCTTCAACTATTGAGAAAATTAATCCATGACATAAGATCTTGCAAGAGACAGTAATCCAATTGGCAAGCACTTGTGCAGGTGAGATGTGTTTGGATATCAAATTTCCAAATGTGCACCCGGACAAAGGTGCACGAGCTAATAGAAAATCAAATGAAACAGGAAGGGCGAAAACATCATCGAAACAATAGCAGGGCAGGAATAGCTCCAGAGTCCAGACTGAGGCAAAAAAAAAACAACTCAACCACCTCTCTATAACACTATTAACAAGATTTCCCTATTTTTGACTCCTTGCAGTAACCAATTGGATGCACAAACAAGTTTCTCAGTTCAATGTTAATGTCACCATCTCAGAACATCAAGAAAGAGAAAATATGGACAATAATTGCATACTTTTACTAATGTACAAAACTTGAAAGCTAAAACTATACTTGAAAAAGAAGGGCTTTTTGCCATAATTGCCAAAATCTAAAGAGTTTCGTTTCTTTCCTTTTCCACACAAATACGCGAATATATACATACATGTTTGCATACATGGGCAGTTCTCATGTGTGCATTTTCTATACCAATTGCTTAAATAAGGAAGCAATAAAGCAACAAAATTTGAAGATGAGTATTGGGAAAAAATCGAAAAACAAACTTCACACCTAAAAAGAGAAATGCATGGACATTACAATTTTCATCCTTTTACTAGTGCACACAAAAAGGTCGCCTTTTTTCATAATTGTAAGTCTTAACGCATACAAATACATACATACATACATACATACATACATACATACATAAGTTTTCATGCATGCATGCATGTATGTTATAACTGTCATCCTTTTTACTGATGTACAAAACTAGATGCTGCCTAAAGCTATATTTCAAAAAGGCAACTTTTTCTATAATTGTAAAATCTAAGAGCTTCGTTTCTTTCCTTTGCCAGTCTTAACACTTACAAAACATACTAAATGCTTAGTATTTTCCTTTTTTTCCCTGGCATATATGTAGAGGGTCATGTTGTGTGCACTTTCACAGTTTCACTATCAATTGCGTAAACAAAACAATAAAAGAGAAACTAAAAAACAATAAAGCAACAGAATTTGAAGACAAACATGAAGAAAAAAAAAATACATATTTTCTCCTCTCTCTTTTTGGCTCAATATAAAAAGGGTCATGTTGTGTGCTCTTTCACAGTTTCACTCAATCCTAAACAAAACAGTACAAATACTAAAAACCAATAAAGCAACAATATGTGAAGACAAATATGAAAAAAAAAAAATGAAATCGAAAAAAAACTTCATACACAACTATGTATAATCTTTTTTTTTTCCCCTTAGCATACATAGAGGGTCATGTTGGGTGCACTTTCACTATTAATTGCCTAAACAAAACAATTAAGATACTTAAAAACTAATAAAGCAGCAGAATTTGAAAGCAAGACAAAATCGAAAACAAACTTTATACATAAATAAATAGATGCTCTTTCCTTTTTTTGGCTCAGTATATAGAGAGGGTCATGTTACGTGCACTTTCACTTTCAATTGCCTAAACAAAACAATAAAAAGAAACTAAAAACACAATAAAGCACCAGAATTTGAAATCAGATATGGAAAAACAAAACAAAATTAAATTAAAAACTTTGTACATAAATATATATAGTCTCTCTTTTTTTGCTCAGTATATATAGAGGTCATGTTGTGTGCACTTTCGCTATCAATTGCCTAAACACAACTATCAAAATACTAAAACCCAATAAAGCAGAAGAATTTGAAAACAAATATGGAAAAAATAAAAAACGGGAAAAATAAAATAAATAAAACGAACTTTCTAGTACCTAGCAAGAGCAGGCCGTTTCTGGTCGCGCTGACCTTCTTCACTGGCAGTCAGATCCAGAGCCCGCTTCTCCCTCGCCATGCTGTTGGACCTCTCCATGTACCTAGTTTGCATTTTCTCTGCTTCCGAACGGTCCCTCGTTTCAGATCACGAGAACAGATCTGATCCGATCCAAACACAAAAACGAGCTATACGAGCAGTCCGACAGTATTCTCTCGTGGATTCGAAAAGAGAGAAGAGAGGAAAAAGGGGAAAAGGCGAAAGGGAAATAGAAAGCGGGAAAATTGAATCGTTTTCCAGGTCGAGAGGCTTCCGGGAAAGTTCAGAGGAAAGACGCTGCGAATCTTCGTTTCATCCAGTGGCGTCTAAAAAGGTTTGTCCACTCTGACGGCTCATGAACAGTGAGTGTTGAGAGAAGGTATACTACTCATATACGGCATTACGGCTTATGTCCTTTTCTTTTTTTATAATCAAAAAAATGTGGGAGGCGACGACCAGCGTAGTAACTCCTCTCTTGGATGTAACCATAAGGGGTCACTACCCGTCAATGAAAGGTCCGATTTGAATCATAACTTACATTCAGACCGTCACCACGACACCAATTTAGTGCACTTGAATAACTTCTCTTTTGAGAAAAATACTGTAGTCTATTCATAAGGACTCGTTTGGTACACTGCATTTTTTCTTTTCCCCCACCACACATTTTGGTACACTGCATTTTTTCTTTCCCCACCACACATGTCCGGATTTGGGGGCTGCTGTCACCGGGCAAAACAACACTGTCCTGAGCCCGAAAATTTGATTTAAAACGTTCACTTGAAAGATCTCATTATATACCATGACCTTGCAAAAAAAATTGAGTCGATTGAATATCGATAACCTAGTGATGAATCATTCTTTTTTATTTAATTTTTGACTTAATATTTTGGACATTGATAACCGCATTGTAAACAAATGATTTGTTAAAAAAATGATTCGTTCACTAGGTTATTATTGATGTTCAACCAACTCAATTTTTTTTCAAGGCCATAGTTTGCGATAAGATCTTTCAAGTTAACGTTTCAGATCAAGATTTCGGACTCGAGACAATATTATTTTGCCCCGAGACAACAGCCTGTTGTCCCTAACTCCCACATGTCCTATGGCCTTTCTTATCACTATACATCCATGTGGGATTCATATATGTAGGTGTTGTTTGATAAAATTGTTGAAATTTGAATGGTGAATTTTTTAAGCTGAAAAGTTATTTGATAAATATGAAGAACAAAATTAAAATTAATGGAGTAATTGTTATAAAGGTAAATGAACTTAGCTTATTTTATTTGTGATTGTTCACTTTTAGTTATATTAATGGATGTCATATGCTTGCTGTGGTGTGGTGAAGTGGTGGTAGAGAAATCGCGGTGGTGGCGACAGCGGCAGCAGCAATTGGTAGTGTGGCGATGATGGCTGTAGCAAGGTGGTGTGGTGGTGGTTGCAATGAATGTGGTGTGGTAGAAGGATGGTGAGGGTGGTGGTGGTGAGCGGTGCAACATGATGGCAAGATGGAGAGATAGTGATGTTTTGAATAGTGGTGTTGTTAGTGACAACGATAACAACATTGGTGGCAGTAGATGGCGTTGGAGTAGTGATGGAGGAAGAAATCACATCGATCGTGGAGCGGTGATGGTGGTGGCGACAATGGAGTGGTGGCGGTGGCAACGATGGATCAAGTAGTATTGGTGGTGGCCTGGTGCGGTGGTGGAGTGGCAATGATGGTGGCAACAATAGAGTAGTAGTGACCGCGGTAGCATTGGTGGCAATAGTGGTAGTGCTACGGTGGTGGGAATGGTGATGATGAAATAGTGGATGTGGTGGTGGTGGCGGCAGTCGTGGAAGGAGGTGGTGGTGGTAAAGGAATGAGTGATACTGACAGATTCAATCAGAATTACAACTTACGTTTTACAAATTTTAAATCTACATTATAAGAGACTTGAAATGCTAAGTATGATAGATTATGGTTATCAAACTAACTTAATGAACTTGTTATTCAATACATTAAGTGCCAACAAGCTTGTAGTCCAATGACATTTCCTTACCTTTTCCACATGGAAGGTGAGAGTTTGATTTTCGTTAAGAGCGCGAGTGTTTGGTGTGGTGGTTGATACCCTTTGAGTTTGCTCCACCCGTTTTCCGCTTAGTGGTATCCCATCTCCATAGAAATAGACCAAACATCTATCAAATGGCAAAAAAAATAAAATAAAATCAGTTTTAAATACTGAATTGTGTCATCAAACAATCCCTTAATTTTGGCAGTCCAGGAACATAGAATAAATTTTCAGGAATGGGCAACAAGTAGCACGAGTATTTGAGGCATTTTTGGTTTATTCTAAATCAATTCAGGCAAAAGTATTCCGTGCAGCTCTTGGGGTCACCTTATCCCCACGCGTAAGTGTTTGACATGGCCGTGGGATGGGCCGTAAAGATTAGTTTGAGGTGCGAGCAAACTGGCTTGAAACACCCTGCACCACCCAAAAAAAAATTGCTTTGTTTGTTTGATCAAATGTGAACATCCAATGAAAATGTATACATAACTTTAAAAAGTATATATAATCTATCGAACTGGACTATATATACAAGTTGACTATACTTTATAACACCCTCGTCGTCAACAAGGTTTTTACAATTTTTTATAATAATAACATACTAACAAGATCCAATTGACTCATATTTACCAAAGAAAAAAGATAAAAGATCCAATTGACTCACATAAAAGATAAAAAATATTAACAATAACGTCGTCAAAGAATAGATGAGGCATAAGCCAATTAAAAGAAATAGATAAGGTGTTATTTTTTTTCTAAGAATTTTTTTTTTATTAATCTTTGGAAAAATACAAAGATTAAACTGATATCAGGCATATCGGCAAAAAGCCACCCGAGAACCAATCCGAGAAGAAGGCAAGAAACCAACTGAAACCCCACAAACAAGACCAAAAACTGCAAACCCTAATAGCATCTCCAGCATTGACACAAATTTTTACCCAATTTGGGGTCAAAATTTGGGTAAAAACTATTTTTGGGTCAGGCTCACTCCAATGGCAAAACTCTATATTGACCCAATTCAATGGCATAGAGGTAAATAAAAGAGAGAAGACGATCAATCTGGCAAATTCCGGCGAAGTTCAGCAATTTCGACGAGGTAAAACCTTCTTCTGTGCTTTCGTATAGAATTTGAATCGTTGCACCTTTTTCTTCGCTGAACCTCGATCGCTGCACCTTCTTCTTCGTCTGCAGTTTTTTCTTCTTCTCCGGCTAGGTACAACCTTCTTCTTCGTCTGCACTTTCTTCATCTCTCTCTCTAGAACAGTGGGAAAAAAATGGGTTTGAGTCTATGTTATACCAGAATTGGGAAAAAAATGGGTAAAACCTAAATATGGGAAATGGTTTGGGTCATGATCAATGGAGAGGAGTTTTTGAGAATTTTGCCCAAATTTTAGGTTTAAATCTTAAAATGGATAAGATATTTTAAGCACACCAACACCACTTAAACCAAAAAGGCCAAGACCGAGACGAAAACCTAGGATTTGCCGCATTGAACAGAGACCCATTGCGGGCCACTCTTCGCCGAATTGATGGGGTGTTAAACGCTTCTTAAAAAAGTCTGGGGGAAAATTCACCTTAACGAGATTAAATTCTCTTGTGGAAAGCCACAAGTTTCCACCACCTTCATTGATGAATCTCACCCTACATGTAATACGGTAATTTGAACCATTTATCTTATAAGACACGCAAAGTAATATATCCACGCCAAAAATCGAAACTAAATTTTGGTTTGTAAGATGGACGGTCTGTTTTTTTAAAAGTTCAACTGTCCATGGCTTGCCGTTTATTTTGTAAATCAAATTTCAATTTTTGATATACCTATCGATATTTGATCAATCTAATTCTTTACATGGGTATACTAGTCTGCTAGTTGTAGAAGATGAACGGTTTCGATTACCGCATTACACGCACGGTGTGGCCCACAATGAGCGGTGGAAACTTGAGGTTTCGAAATCCTATTCACATACTTTTCCAGCAAATTAAAGTGAAAATAATGATTTGCTTTGCTTCACTACCATGGGTAAATTAAAAACTATCCTTGAAGGTTTCCAACCAACTTCCCCTTTTGGTTCTAGATATCACTGCCACCTCCCTCGCTATACAACCTAATCGATTACTTTTCCTCCGATTTAACTCCCGTTACTTCTTGGCAGCTACCTGGCACTGGGCATCTCCACGGCTCTTGGGGATGCCGTCAGCGTCGAACAAGAGATCGGAAATATCGATTTTTGCTTATACTATAATACAAAATCCGTCAATTTCTTTCTCATAATGTGCTAAGAGAAACTGGTACAAGAAGTCGTGGTCTGTCGATAATATTGTTTCCATAAAGTAACAATCCAACTTTCTAATTTAGTAATAATGCTTGTTGTATCCCTAAACAAGTACTGTATCAAAGGCACTTCATAAACTCGTTTAGAATTCTGCTATGGTTAGAGGTTTTTCTGTAAGTTGTTAGTTGTAACTCTATCTCCCATTTGAGGTACCTTGTTCTTCTTCAACTGATTCCTTATATTTATCATTTTGGACTTTGTTTTTTTTCTTTGAGATTACTAGTAGAAAGTTTAAAAAAAAAAAATATAGAAAGTGATCAGTCCACCGATTTTTTTTTATAATATCCTCTGTTAAATGCTAATTAGATCAATATAGAAATCCTCATCGATGAAAAAAAATAATACTAGCAAAAGCTATAATTTTGTTTGGTTTGTATGGACGAGAGAAGTTTAAAAAGAAAAAAAAGTCCGGCCAAGATTAAAAGATGAATTAAAGGATAGCCGAAAAAATACTTACAAAAATTTAAAGCTTTTGCTTTCTTTTCATTGGTTATTTTACATGTCATTTAAAAATTAAAGAAGTCTTAATTACACATGTACAATACATAGAAATGTGTGGTAATAACAGCATGGGAGGTTAATGAATTTTAAACTCTTTGCATTTATGGTATTATAATTTTTTTGGGTCACTCAATAGATGTCTAGTTTATTCCTAAGTGAATGGAAAATGGGTATCGTTAAAAGGCATATGGGTGGCACAAGGCCAAAGGTATCAATCACCACACCAAGCATTCACGCTTCTAGTGAGAATCAAACCCTCACCTTCAGTGGCAGAGTCATAATTTTAGCCCGAGGGGGGCCGACATAAGAGAAATATTTTTATGCAAAAATGTACTTTGTGGTATATTAATATATTGGACATAATATTTTTTGTATTATTGTCGACAAATGCAACGCACATGTATGATTATTTTAGACTATAAAAGAATTTGAGATTTTTTTTTTACCTTTTGTGTGATTATAATTCGTCATTAACGACAATAACACCAAAAATCACATCGGTTGATATAATTTTGAAACGCATCTCTGTTGATAAAATGGAACAATTGGTCCACCCCAATGTTGCAATATTTTTTTCCTCAAGATAAATGTGTTCCGAACTCATATCAAATGATACCAGATCAAATCGATTTTTGATTCGAGAGATGTTCTTGACGAGTATTATAAAATAAACGTTTCCGATCTCCAGTTCATTTGATGGACCAGAGAACCTACCTCCACAAAATAGTTATAAAAAATATATATACTCTTATTAAAATGGGTGTGGGAATAAATTTCGAATAAAAAACTCATCCAACGATCAAAGTCAACCGCCGGCCATAATATCCCGCTGTCACCTACAAGGCTACAACCTCATCCAGCCGGAGTCAGATCCCATCCAATATGAGTCTCTTCCAGTCCTGTCCAATTTGGTTTTTTTGGGCTCTTTTCGGCGCCACAATAATAATGGGAAATATTCATTTTTTAGAGCTTGATTCAAGACCAACGATCACGTCAAAAACACGTTAATTAAATACTGTTTGATATCATTTCGAAATTCATTAAGTTTTGGAGGAATGTGTTGAGGGATTGCAATCCTATGTTTCACACCTTTTTTTATACAACATTAATGCATTTTGATATTCGATCAACGTACTAATTTTTCGCATGATTGTTTTCAACCAGCTCTAAAAGTTTCGATCATCGTTAGAGGCCGAATTGGAGGGTAACCCATACCGGACGGGATCTGACTCCCATCCAGCGGCGGCAGCGGGGTCCATCTAGATCCGTTTGATATTAAAATACGGTTATTTATTTGATCCGTTTTATTGACACCCGGTTCATATTTACTTGATCGACCATGACCGGTCAACGGCCACAGGTGTCCCTTATGTAAAGCCCAGGTGGAAAACAGCAACGACTTCTTCTGCTGCGAAATGGATCAAACCGGGGGAGGAGAGCTCGCACTGCTCTCCGACCGGGTCCTGGTCAACGGCAACGTAACGGACGTGACTCTGACCGGCGACGGCGTTGTCCGGTGGACGGAGGGCGGGAGCCAGCGTTGCCTGGAGGTGGACAAGGAGGTCCTCGGGTTCTCCACCGAAGGGCCGAGGATCAAGATCAGGGCCGTCGTCGATAGTGCGAAAATCTGCTGCCCCGGGAGCAGGGGAGCTCCGATGAGGAAGACCTTCGTGTTCGAGCCCCAGTCGGAGGACTTGCTCAGAGTTTGGTGCCAGAAGCTGCAGGATTTCATCGATTCTTTAGGTAATCATTTCGGCTTGCTCAAATCGTAGTGTGCAATTAATGAAGTAGAATAATCAGATGATGTTGTGCATTTAATGAATTTAAATGATTAGGTCCTCAGTTTTTTTTTTCCCATATAGGAGCAGTACGTTTTTCCAGTATTTTCTGAACAATTAAAGGCAGGATTGTTTTGATCCTGTGATATTGATCTACTTAGATGGTTACCGAGAAACTGCAAATTGGCCAGTTTAGAGTGGGTTAAGTAGTATGGGATTTGTTTGCCATAAATGAGATGGTTGTGGGGGTCTACATTGTGAACTTTTAAATTTGGTCATTGGACCCATTTCCTTTAGGCTTCGCTAGGAGTAGGAATTTGATACCCGGTAATCAAATTCCTAGTAATTCGATACCCGGAGTAATTTTTTGTCGATGTTTAATATTCAGTAATTCTATCTGGGAATCAGTTATTTTGAAAATTTACTAGGCAAATATTTCCTTTTTTAATGGTTTGAGTCAAGAATCTAGGATTCTCATGGGGATGAGAGGAATCAAATTCCTACTTAGTTTGGGAATGCGATTCTTGGTTGAATATGTTATCGGGATTCGGGAACCACATTCCCATTCCAATCACTTCCGAACTAAGGAATTATGAAAATATGGCATCACGTTCCCATTCCTCCTCAAGATTATTGTCATCTAAACTGAGCCTTAGATAAAACTTATGCAATTCGAAATTGAGAGACCCATGTGCGGCTTGCACATATTAAAACTATGTGTTTTGAGATAGTTAATCGAAGATAGATGAGTACTTCGGTTTGGACATTCAACGAGCCGTTAAATGCATAGGTTTTTTCCATTGATCAGAGGAAATGATTTCGTCAAAAAGAAAAGCCCAACAACGCATACAAGGAATTCCATCCAAAATACAAAGATAAGAATCTAAAACACCCCATTAGGAAAATGATAAACAAATTACATAGAAAGAAAACTAAAGCATCATGCTCGCTAGCACATACTCCAAAGTAGACTAAAAGTCTAAAACTAAGTTAGGTAATAATGCTAGTCAAAGATGAAGGAAATAAGCCCCCAAGGGATGCAAAGATCCAAATCGGAGTATACCGTTAAGGATCGAAGGAATCCATATTGGGAAAAAAAACCCCAAAGAAAACTAAAACCCCCCTAAGATTTCAATCACTAAGCAGCTCTGAAACATTGATAAGCTCTGTATTGGCGAGTTCCGAACTTGAGGTCTTAGACCCTAGCTCCAAATTCAGAATGTGCTTTTAGTTTGAATTCTATCAAAAAATTAAAATTAGAATGGAATTCGGGTTATGGTGCTTTATAATTTAGCATGATTCGATTCAAAGAAAAAAATAATGGTTTTCTATTTATTTTAACTTTCATTTTTTTATTTTCATATTTTGATCATTGTTCTATATTTAATGATAAATTGAAAACAGAAATATTATGAACCAACTTGAAAAATACAAACCCGACTTTAAAAATTGTTAATTTTTTCATTGAAGTTTTTTAAATTGGTGAGTTCTGTGTATATTATATACATATACATGTATATTTTTCATATTTGCATACATCACTATGTGAGCATGCGAATGCGAGTAGTTGTTTTCGGTTTTTTTTTTTTTTGGAGGAGTTTGCCACGTTCCGTTAAGGTTTTTATTTTTTAAGTACTTATTTTCTGTTTTATGAGACAAGTCATTCTCTCATAATACATCACTTTTAATTTAAAAATAAATACTTATTTTAGTAAGTGGAACACAGATGTAGAAGAAGTATCTCCTAAAATAAAAAATGTATA
The DNA here is from genome assembly GCA_019656275.1 of Rhododendron kiyosumense. Classification (NCBI taxonomy): domain Eukaryota; kingdom Viridiplantae; phylum Streptophyta; class Magnoliopsida; order Ericales; family Ericaceae; genus Rhododendron; species Rhododendron kiyosumense. Next base: position 380,941 of record BPLS01000200.1, on the reverse strand, counting down.
CTAACAACAAATGGCCTTTCTCTTTGAACAAATCATAAATATTAAAAAAAAAGAAGAAAAAAACAAAGAGAAGAGTGGGTGCAGTGAATGAAAAAAGGAGGAGGAGGAGAGAGAGAGAGAGAGAGAGAGAGAGAGAGAGAGAGAAATTTAAAAGGAGGAAAAATAAAACCTCATTGCTGGACATGAACGGGACTTGAACCTGGGCGCGGTACTCCAGAGGAAACTAAAGTATTCCCTACTAGCCAACAAACCAGCACAAGCCTCTATGTAATAATTGGGTCAAAAAAAAAAAAAATATATATATATATATATACGTATTTATATTTACATGGAATTTTTTTTTTTTGGGTTGCCCTAGCCCGGGGGGTTGCCCAAGCTGACGGGCTTGCGGGGCTTACCCCGGGACCGGCCCTGAGGAAAAGGATAGAGGTGGCGGTACATAGGCGGTAGCAGTAGTAAAGCGAGGCGGTTTTGGATGGAAGGGAGGTGAAGGGGTGAAGGAGATCAATAAAAAGGAGGAGGTTCAAGAGGAGGGGATCTGAGAGAGGGAAGGAAAGAAAAAAAATTCTCAGAAGAGATGAGAGAAACCCTCATTAGGAATAGAGAATAACCAAAGCACTAGAGGAGCCAACCATGGGGAGGGGGAGTCCTCTCATATGCCTCTATGGCCCCCTCCCCACCACAAACCGTATGAAAAAATCTCCTAGAAGAAAGGGGTAGAGAGTGACGCTAGAGAGAGAGGGGACTAGTTGAGACATTGAAAAAATCTCACAAATTTAAGACTAGATCGTTTTTGTTTAAGTGGCAGCAAATATATCAATATACTTAATACTAAAATTTGCTTTCCATAATTTCAAAAAACACTCATTTTCATAGGTTGACAACTTAATCATCCATTAAGATGCTTAATACACACCTAAACTACATGTGTTCAACAGTTAACTATTCATACCAAAAAAAGTACACATTTTCATAGGTTAATCACCTATCAGCATACTTAATATTCAAAATAAAGTACAGTGTTCTGTGGACTAATGCAACTTCTACTTTTGCAGTACAAAACTTTTTTTTTTAAACCAGGGGGTGGCGTGTGCTTCTCACCCCCAATCAATGACTCCGCCCCTATGCTAATCTCTAGCGATA
>BPLS01000200.1:338407-379788 GCA_019656275.1 Rhododendron kiyosumense | reverse complement strand
ATGTTTTCCTTTTTTACTTCTTGTTTTATAACAGGTCGGCCAAAGAGGCTATTTGTCTTTCTGAATCCATTTGGGGGCAAGAAATCTGCATCTAAGATATTCTATGTTTTCCTTTTTTACTTCTTGTTTTATAACAGGTCGGCCAAAGAGGCTATTTGTCTTTCTGAATCCATTTGGGGGCAAGAAATCTGCATCTAAGATATTCTTTGATGATGTGAAACCACTATTGGAAGATGCTAATATTGAGTTTACATTGCAAGGTTTGTAGTTCATGATTTTGAGTCCTGGAACGGTTTTATTGTGGGATGTGACTCTTATTTTTATTGATTTCATTTTGTCACTTTCAGAAACTAAACATCAGCTCCATGCAAAGGAAGTTGTTCAAACATTGGATCTCTCTAAGTATGATGGAATAGTTTGTGTCAGCGGGGATGGAGTCTTGGTTGAGGTTGGCTGCTTATTATGTAAATTATTGTATGAGAATACATATTATGTGTGTGTGTGTGTGTGTATATATATATATATATATATTCCACATTACAGCTTCATCATCTAACATTACGAGGTACTACTCAAAGTTGTAGCTAGAGTGTTTTGTGACGTTAATAGATATCAATGCATTTTTAGAAGGGACGACACTTCCGAAGTTGAGATGGTACCCTAGAATCCATTGGCTAAGCATTCATTTACCAATCATGTTCTACTAAATACGAAGTGAGCTAAAAATCACAATGAAAATCAAATGAATGACTTAGACACTTCAACTGGAAGCCATCCTCCTTTAAGTTGCTTCCTACTTACCAGTTGTTGGCTCCTGAGATGCTAAAGATCAAAGACTTTTGTAAAATTTACAATGTATGTTCCCTTTTTTTCGCATCATGACTAGGTTGGTCAAGGAAATATTCTGTTGGGTTTGGACACTAGAAACTAATACACTTTTATTGAATACCCTTCGCTATGCACAAGTACCCATGATACAAGACAACATTTTAGTACACCTCACACTTGTGCACTTCACTATTGTTCACTATCACATTAGAGTTTATGCCTTTACTTACACTCTAACACTCAGTCACACTTGAGTGTCTCCCACTTGCACTCACACTTTGTGGTCTTGTGGAAGCATCCTTAGGGAGGTCAAGTCCATATAAGAGGACTAGCCACAAGTACTGAGACAATATCGAAAATCTTTGCAATTATTCAGTTTTGGGATTTTAACCCACTTCCGGGAATAAGGCAAGTAAGATATTTCACACTGGCACCTAGGAATAGGCGTTTTACGGATGATTCAAGCCCTGCACACTCAAAGGCGAGAACGAAGTAGCGATTGCTCGTCCAAATGGGAAGTATAAAATCTTCTTTCTGCTTGCTTCGTCGTTGTGAAATAATCTTGTGTTACACGCTTCTGGACAGAAATTCTTTCTCAATACCAATCTTGGCTTAAAGCTCTGCTCCCTTCGAGATAGGACTTAGTGGCCTCTTCAATGGTGCTACTTATGCTTATAGTTTCGGTCAGAAGATTGCACCTTTTGACCCAAAATGAGCTCCCATCCCCTATTTATAGGGAGCAAAGGTACTTTAGAGTAGGACAATCCTAGAATAATTCTAAAAGCTTCTAGAGAAACCTAGACCATTCCATCATAGTCTAGAAGATTCCGGAAGGTTCTAGCATAAGCTGGGACATTCCAATAGAATTTGGAACCTGCTAGTAGAGTCGGGAACATTCCTGAACAGTGTGGAAGATACCTGAAGCATCCGGAGACTTCCTGAGAGTCGGTGATGACTCTCAACATAGACTGCAAATGGATTATTTGCTGAGGTTGACTTTTCAATTGTCATGCAGCGGGAATGGTGGATTATAAGTAAGGTCTGGTACTGCACACAAGTCCACCAATGGTGTTTTACACATCTCCGCATCCATGGCATGATTGGAAGTTCATTAAGTGAACCTTAAGTTGCAACAGTTAAGGCTGCATAGAAATGTAAACCTCTCGCTTTTGATATTGGAATGTCCAATTATGATTTGGCTTGACTTGCATTTTCCTTTCTTTGAGTTCCGGATCAGAGTCTTCAGACATATTTAATTGCATGATTAGATGCATTGATAGCACCTCCACTTTTTTTTTTTTAATACACTTGCAAATTTTAGTAGGTAGTAAATGGACTACTTGAGAGAGAGGATTGGAATACCGCAATAAAAATACCTCTTGGAGCAGTACCTGCAGGTTTGTCTACCCAATTTAGTTAATATTTTATACTCTTCCCTCAACCTTTCAGAAATTATGATTTGGGGCATGGTCCTAGCGAGCAATAGCATTGTAGTTTCTTCAAGGTTTATTTAATGAATGAAACAAAAGGTTTGTTTCTATATAGCTGTAATCAGGTAAAATATCCAACGAACACCGCCACTGCACGTGAAGTATGGCAATCTTATGCCAGGAAAACATTACTCCTTGTCCACTTTTTTCTTTAGAATTTTAAATCTGATATGATTTATTTTTGTTTGGAGGTACTGGAAATGGCATGGCAAAATCTCTTCTCGATTCGGTTGGTCATCCGTGTACCGCATTTAATGCAATTCTTGCTATTATTCGAGGTTGTTTATGCTCTCTATCACGATGTTGTCGGGGAACAGTTAATTACCACTTTTTGCTTTCAAATGGGATTGTGTTTGCTACAGAAATAACTGCCAACTCCTACTAATGTCAGGCAAGCGGTGTTCATTGGACGTAGCTACCATTTCGCAAGGGGAGACCAGGTTCTTTAGTGTCTTGACGCTTGCATGGGGTATGTCAGATATCCATTTGATAGTTTTAAATTTCAAGCTAGTTAATCCTATTATTCCTTATATATTGTGTTAGTTATTCATTGATTCTTTGCTGTTAGCAGTATCTATATTTCCAGCAGTGGTTACAAAATCTTGTTCTTGTACAGGTCTGGTGGCAGATATTGACATCGAGTCTGAGAAGTATAGATGGATGGGCAGTGCTCGCTTAGATTTCTATGTAAGTTCCTGATGTCTAAAGCGCATTTAGTATGCTGTATGAAGTCTCATAAAGGAACTGTTTAGAAGTAGTATCTGATATTCCATTTGACGAATCTATCTTTGTTCTTATGGTTCTCTATAAGATTTGCTTTCACATAGCTATATTCAGTACATAACTTGTTATAAATGTCTTCGAGCACAAATACTTGACTATTTATTTTAGGAATCTGTATTTTTTGCTGCACACAGACTTTGTGTAAGACCCAGCTTTTTCAATCCCCCTTCTTATAACTACCTCCCTTATATGCCATGAACGTCAACTTGTATCCGTGACACACATGGTGTTTGGCTCCATGTAGCATTAGCAACAGGTATGATACACAAGGTGTTTGGCTTATATAGGAGCAAACGAAGTCCTGTTTAACAATCATCCCATCTCTCTTCTATTGACCCAGGGTTGAGGTAAAGTATGTGCAACTTTCTGCATCCTCCTTAAACATTGGATCGTCTCCATCATCGCTATTTGTTCAACTCATATCAAAGGTTATAGATTTGATGAAGTTGACTCTTCTGCTTCCATGTGAAGTACAGTTTAATGTACTAAGGATGAAAACAGCTTTGAAGGTGCAATGAGATGCTATTATTGCCTAACTAACTTTTTTTTTGCTCGGCTATTATTTCCTAACAACTACTGCATTTCCAGGCTCTTCAGCGAATATTTCATCTCAGGAAATACAACGGGCGTATTTCATTTGTGCCTGCTCCTGGTTTTGAAGATTACGGAGAGCCGAGCAGTCAGATGGGTGAATTTATGGGCCAAGAAATTTGCAATCCTAGCCATGAAATCTGCAATCCAAGCCATGATGAACCTATGAAGGTTCAGCAAGGTAGCTATAGAGGTCCCACTGTTGCATTGGAGAGCTTGAATTGGAGGAAGATTGATGGTCCATTTGTTTCGGTTTGGCTCCATAATGTAACATGGGGTAGTGAAAATGCCAAGGCAGCACCTGATGCCAAGGTTTTGTATGTTTGACTTATTTTTATCCTTGGGTAAATAACATCAGACGTTTTAGCGTGGAGCGTACACACAAAAGTGCAGCAATATAGTCAATCAAGAAATAGTTATGAAAATGTTACTCTTTATTGACCTCTGATAGTTTCTGCCATAGATACTGAGTCCTTAGATTTCTACTAAAGACTCCTAGATTTTCTTATTTCTTATTTAAGCTTTATTGACTTTTACATTCTTTTTTTGCTGGTTGTACAGTTCTCAGATGGTTATTTGGACTTGATCCTTATTAGGAATTGCCCAAGGTTAGCTTTGTTAGCACTGATGACAGAACTTAATAATGGGAATCATGTCAAATCACCGCATGTCTTGTACTTCAAGGTGAGCTCATGATATTAGCTTGGTTACTGTATACTTATATTATCTTCTTCCAGCAGTAGTTCAGCTTTTTTAATACCAGTCCATGTTGTAGAGACTACATGGTATTCCGGAGAAACTACAATGACCATGTTGATTATGTATTCAAGATATTCTAATTCCCATGGTAGTTCTGAGTCTGCTGATGCAGAAGAGCAGAAATCTTCATTCTCCGTGCTCCGTCTCTGCAACTTCTTAATCTCCCCCTTCCCACCTAGCCTCCTATTGAGGAGTTTTGGGTTATTTCCCGCGAGAATTGTTTTTAAGGATATTTGTTAGAGTTCGCATATTCCCTTCTTTTATTTGTTGGCTGGAACATGAGAGTGTGGGGATAGAGATCCATGCTCCATTCAGGATTGTGCTTCCAGCTTCAGTTGTAATAATGAGTCGCTTTCCTGTTCGTATCTATCTGTCCATTCCAGCATTAGAATCACAGAGATTAAGAACCAAATTCTTAATTTTCAAGTTTTCTACCATCCAACCGATCATTCATAACCTTGAAAATTTACGATCAGGCACAATGATAGAGTATTCAATTTGAACATTCCCATGTGTGATGTAGTTTCAAAGTACTTATCCATGCATGTTAAAAGAACAAAACATAAAACTGAAAAGCAAAATCTACTCAAATGCACCGCTGGCCATACGCTTATGAGTCTAACTTGTTGCTCTTTTCCTCGAACTATATTACAGGTGAAAACGTTTGTTTTGGAGCCCGGTCCAAGAACCGACGACGTGACAATAGAAGGTATCATAGATGCAGACGGCGAGGTCCTGGCCAGAGGAAAAGCAACATACAAGTCTGACCAGAAGGCTCTGATGGCATATGAGAAGCTCCAAATAACAGTGGACCAAGGTTTGGCCACTGTATTTACCCCTCTTTGACATTCACCAATGACAAAAGTGGTTTTATTTTATGTATGATATTTCTGTTTGTACAGAGTCATACAAGGAGAAAACAGGAATATATCATTTTGGTCTTTTCCCTTTTTCCCATTAAGTTGTATGTTAAAAGAATGACTGCTAAAGTTCAGGGTTTGTTTTGTTCTTTTGTAAAAGTAGACTATAATTCAAGCCCAGGTCAAAATAAGGTCTTGAGCCGAAGTTCTTGTATCCCAATCTTTTTCGCTCCAATTTTCCTGACAACCCCATAACTTTTGGGGCTTGGGACCCATGGAATGGAAAGAAATCTATGGAGAACAAAATCGTTACTAATATGCAGAAGTTAGAGGGTTTCGATTAATTACTTTTCAACACGAACATGCCTGAATATGACACGACACAGCAACACGAAGACCAACCGGGATGAATATGTTTAGAAAATATGTATACGTTTTGTTTTATTGTGATATTTATCAAACGGAATTGTAAACGATAAAATTATAAAAGTGATTTTTAAAATTGCCCAAAACAAAACTACGTTTTACTAAGGGGCAAAATGTAAAACAAGTCCACAAGTCCCACACCAATCACTGCACGGCTACAATCCATGAAAGATTCGGGCATATATATATAGAAATCTTTCTCATTATCATAGCGGATCATTAAAAAAAAATGAGTTTGTATCGAATAGAATATATACTTCGACTTTCTTGTGCTAGAACTTTGGCTTGTAAACACACGATTTCCCTCAAAACTGCTACACGGCTAATTGGTTACACCCCACGTTTCTCTTCAAAATCCCATTGGTATTTTCAAAACTGCTCCTCATCTCCATTCAACCTTTTCCGAAAAAAGATTCATGCACACTTTTCGGATGCAAATCCTGGGGTGGGTACCGTAGCAGGATCTCAAAGCCAACGAAGTCCGTCGAGAAGCTGACGTCTTGTAGGTGATTGCGAAAGTTCGAGTCTCCATAGCTTCTTATTGGGGATAAACATACTCCTAACACCACCCACGCGTTGTGAGACATTAGCTTGAGTCCCAACATAGGTGCAATCGAGTCCCCTACAAATAGAGTGATATGGTGTGACAAGACAATACTCTCTGGTGGAGGTGATGGGTTACCATATATGCACTTCCATTTGCAAAACCGAGTAAAAATACTACATCCGTACGTGTTTTTTGGTCCACAAGCATACTTTTTCCCATCCCTCAATGTTTGTCCATGTTTGAAAGTCAATGAGTAATTTGTGTCAATTACCCTTGCACTTAAATATTGAATTAGTTGATTTTTTTTTTTTTTGAACAGAATTGAATTAGTTGATTGAAGGGTAAATTTGAAAAGATAAGAATTGTACAAAGCAATCATGATGTTCCCTTAAAAAAAGTTAAAAACCCCAAAATGGATTAACGAACACAGACGGAAGGAATACAAAATGGGTGACCAATTCAACCTAACAGCTGTTAATTCTTTGTGAGGATTGGTGCCACATTCCAATTTACGGGAGTAAATTTTCAGTGTGGTGCCCCGATCATTTCAGCACCACATTTATTCGGGTTCATACAAAGTCATGAATGTGTGGTGTTGGAGTGTACCGGAACACCACGTGGCCGTGCTACAAAAGCACTGAATATTTAAACACTTTATGGGCATCCTACGGTATTTCCCCCTTTTAGACAGCCTGTTGGTACAGTTTTAGGTTAAGTATCGGTTGGCCTTCATCTCTGCTGCCATTTATAGATGACCGTTGTGCTTTCTGTTGCCACCCCTCTTCATCCTCATCAAGACAATAGGTGTTGAAGAAGAGATAGAAGCCCAAAAACCCTTTTTATGATCTCAGAAATCAGAATCATTTGATAATAACAAGAAACAAATAGGGATTGATTGTTCCATTTCTTCACTTAATTTTCTCTGAACTATTCTATCGGGTTCTGCCATTGGAACGAAAAAATCCGTTCGCAACGGAGATTGTTACACAGAAATTTGGCAAGGATGAATGATCTGTTCTCGGGCTCGTTCAAAAGGTACACGGACCTGAAGCAACAGACGCACTTGGATGATGTGGAGACCGGCCAGCAAGCCGGGAACGAGGGTAATCTCGACCGGTTCTTTCAGGACGTCGAGAATGTCAAGGAAGACATGAGGAGCGTCGAGCAACTCTACCAGAGGTTGCATGAATCCAACGAGGAGAGCAAAACCGTCCACAATGCCAAAACCATGAAAGAGGTCCGAGCCCGAATGGACTCGGACGTTGCCCACGTCTTGAAACAGGTGAAGCTCATCAAGAGGAAACTCGAAGCCCTAGAGCAGTCGAACGCGACCCACCGGAAGCTTCCTGGTTGCGGGCCCGGGTCGTCCGCGGACCGAACCAGGATTTCAGTGGTTGGCGGGTTGGGAAAGAAACTCAAGGATATGATGGACGATTTCCAGGAATTGAGGGGGACAATGGCGGCGGAATACAAGGAAACGGTAGAGCGTAGGTATTCACAATAACCAAACTACTAGTTCTATAGTCTTCGAAAATTATTCTACAAAAACTCGGAAAATAGAATTCATTTATGTCCAAAAATCTGTCCCCGCCCCAATTCTAAATCCTAGTTTCATTCGCGTGTAGGTACTTTACAATTACGGGAGAGAAGGCAAATGAAGAAACCATTGAAAACTTGATTTCAAGCGGTGAAAGCGAGAATTTCATGCAAAAGGCAATTCAGGAACAGGGGAGGGGACGGATTCTGGACACTATATCAGAGATTCAAGAGAGACATGACGCGGTGAAGGAGATTGAAAAGAACTTGCTCGAGCTGCACCAGGTGTTCCTGGACATGGCAGCCTTGGTGGAGGCACAAGGTCACCAGCTCAATGACATCGAGAGCCATGTGGCCCATGCAAGCTCGTTCGTGAGGCGTGGGACCGAGCAACTGCAGGAGGCCAGGGTACATCAAAAGAGCTCTAGGAAGTGGACGTGCTACGCCATCCTGCTAGGGATTGTTCTTGTTGTCGTCATCCTTTTCCCGCTCTTGGCTCCATTGTTGCTTCCAAAGTAGACAAAGAAGATTGGACTACTTAGTCCTGGGAGCCGAAGAACAGGTTTTCTAATGTCCAGATATGATGTACGAGTATGTGGTTGTGTGTGTATATTAGAGTGAATAGATGGATGACATAGCAGAAAGAATGATAATAGGTTTCAGTATTATTGAAAAAGACTCTGTTTCTGCAATGAAGAGTACAACTAATTGTCTTCCATATTCTTGCACCTTGTGAACAAAATAATTTCGAAGGAAGTACTTTGGGCTGTCACAAGGCAGAGGGGCTTTAAATACTGTATCCAACAAACCAGAAGTTCTAAAATCTCTCTTTTTGGATGTATCACCAGAAATGGCCAGAAGTTCTACCAACTTGGAAACTCGGACTTAATTGGGCAATGCCCAGGTTTGAGTCCTCATAACCCCTTATTGAGGCTAAACATACTCCAAGCACTACCCACATGTGGTAGGACCTTCGGTTCCGACATAGATGTGGTGGGGTCTTCTACAAGTAATGGTGTGGTGTGACGGGACAATACTCCGTAACGGACGGACATGACAGAGTACCATACATGCATTTTACCACCAAAAAAAAGTGACCAGAAGCTCTAAAAATCTTTCTGTTCTGATGTATCACTAGAAATGGGATATTACAACAGTCTCAAGGTTACACTCAAAGTATAGCTTTAGGAAAGTGTGGGAAGCTGTGCCACTTTATCTAATGTCCTGCTTTTGTATAGAAGATTTTCTGAAAAGGTTGAGAGCTTTAATTTCTTTCTTGTCTACAAGTTTAGAGAGGAATTGCGTACCCCCTTGGAGAAGGTACTTTTTGTTTTCTGTGTCCTAATAAATGTAAAAATCAGAAGGCTTCTGATAAAGAAAGTTGCTATCAGAAGTAAACTTAAGTTGGGGACAAGTTATTATGGGTTAAAAATTGAACTTAACTAGAAACTCACGTACCTTTCTCTTGGAAAGCCCATAAATTGATAACTATAAAACATGGTAACTGATGTTATCATCCGGTAACGGTAAAACACAACAACAAAGGTTAGCGACGAGCCCTCGAGGGTAATGCATACGAACTGTAGGTGTTCACTTGTAACGGCGATGGGAGAGTTTGGTTGATGCATATAACACAAAACCTGCATTTGGTGAGGGAACTGGGAAATGTTGGCATAGACAAATGGTTCTAGGCTGCTTGCTCTGGAATTATGGAGATTTTACCAATCTGAAGTTTCCGAATACCCTTCTGCAGATACTGATTCTTCCTCTCTTCTTCTTTGTGCACATTCACAAGCTAGGATAAAAAAGCAATTGCCAAAACGGCTAAACCCTGTAATTGAGCTAATCCCAATATTCTGCAACTTCAGAAATCAAACTACTTGTAGCTTTTTCCCTCGTCCAAACCATAAAACTTTTATCTTCTACCTCTCAACAAAGACCAATATATAATCACACAAACCCAAGATCATCACTAATTTCCTGAAGCTGTCCAGACTCCAAACACCTATAGACTGGCTACTTCAAGAAAAACTAGTGTGGTATATTGACTTCAAAGAAAAGTCAACTAGAATTTGCAAAAGATCCCAAATTCTACTGAATCAACATCTACACCAACACCAACACCAACTAAACCCTTTTTGGCTTGCTAAGAATACCCCTAATATCTTCAACTCGCCAAAACATCCAAACCTCTACAAGAATAGCCAATCTAGATAATGTCAACAACCTAGTTCTTTCAGCATAATCTCTCTCCATTTTCCATTATCATTTTCGAAACCATTTCAACTATTCATGCACCATAACAGATACTACTATCTTAAGGTTTAGTCATAGCGCAAAGCTTAGGGAATTCAACGTTAAAGTATGGTGAAACTAAATTGGTGAGCAGCAATGAGAAGCAACCATTAATTTATGCCTTTAGCTGCACGCTACTCAAGTAACTCAACGAGGAAGTTATGCTAATGAAGAAACCAATGTGTAAGATCCCTCGACCGTGCAAGTACACACTCATCGACTTGTCTCAAAAGGAAATTAGTACAGCAAGGGATATGTCTGCAATAGGTTCTAATTTATTCCCTTCCCATCCAATCCAATCCAAGATAAAAAATAAAAATAATAAACCTTGTGGGAAAATGGAAGCGAAGAGTCAGAAATCAGATCGGGAGACGTAACAAAAATGCAGAAAAAGTAAGTTGGAAGCAACTTGGAGGATATAAATCAAACAGTCAAGGACCATTATTTTAGCCTGTACTAGAAGATCAAAAGCAAGGCAGAAAGATTTGGTCATCTAAATAAACCACATCAGAAATACAAAGTGAAGGGGATCTTGTGAGACAAGACAATGATAACACTATCCTGTCAAACAGGGTGGTCTAATATAGTCACATTACATTAGCATAATATAGGTGAATGCTGATAGAAGAAAGCATGATCTAGCTTTAAAAGGAAAGAAGCACCTTATATATAGGGAGCATGAGCACCATAAAGGGTGGAATATGGAAACTGATACAGGACAAGAGTTCCCTAGACCTTGAAGTGGAAAACAGCACAACATTTAGAATTCAAATCAACAACCTTTATCAAATTACAGATACTATATGATGAAGAGAGAGGTTCACTTGTAGAAACAAAATAACCATGTTTCCTCTCCTTCATGACTTAAGAAAGATAGAAGAGGAAAGAAATACAAAATGTCATAAGCAAGAATAACTCCCAAACCCACAAAGAAACAATCTAAAGCTCAAAACTGAAGAGATAAAATGGGATTTAAGAACTTACAGCCATTACCAAATACAATCAGAAAATGAAGATAAACATCTAGAAGCAAGCCTAGGGTACATATTCATTATCATGATCTTAAAGGAACTAATATATTTTCATAGTCAGCACAAACAATCAGTTAAGCAATCAACAAACTAGCCACCCAAAACCCGTATAAAGTCATACAGAATCAGCAATAATAATTCGAAACAATCGTTAAGTTTCTTCCCAGTGAAACAAAAGCAAGAAACTATATATCAGAGCCACCGAAACAACAACATTGTCCACTTATTTACAGGCTTACCCCACCAGTCAATTCCCAGCAGTGGGCAATGCTGCCATAAAAGAGTTGTAAGACGACTCCAGATCAAAGTGAAGCTGCCGAGACTGCTGCTCTGTTAGCTCATCAGCTGCCCCCATCTTCGAAAGCCTGGCAATCCACTCCTTCATCTTTGTCTTCCCCTCAAAATCAGGGGGTAATATGGTAAGCTTGTTGAGTGAAGCCAAAAGGTCCGACAGCAATGGGTGGACCTGATCAACGGCAAGCATGTTCAGTCTCAATGCGTCCATCGCAGTAATGAAGTTCTGCACGCATTCAGCCACTACGGAAGCCGATGAACTCATTGACATTGCAGCAGCAGCCCTGTGCTCAACTGTTGCAGGGACGCCTGAAGTGATAAGGCGGTTCAAGGCTGCAGGGCAATCCATCTTATATGTGTCATGGAACCTCTCAATGCTTGGAACAGTGTCTTTGAGCGTAGATGCTAAAGTTTTGAAATGCGCAATTAGCTTTTGGCATTCAGGCTCATACTCCACCGGTGAAATGATGTCCCGAATGTATAGCTTCTCTAGCTTTTCAGTGGCTTTGATGATGGCAAAGAGCTCGGCAAAGTTCTCATACATCTCTCTCTCGCGCTTGTCGTTCCATAGCTTAACTTCCATTAGATAGTATAAAAATGTAGAATTTTTGTTCCTCAACTATTATTGAATAGGTCTTCAAACTTGAAAATGGAGAAGAGAACGGGACACGCGCAAATATGACCAACCTTCTTCGCTGGAGACAACAATCACATTACCATAGTAACCATTAAACGAACAAATTACACATAAAGACTAATCTGCCTTAAGCATAAAAGCAAATTATTATAAAGCAGGAGTCTTAACAATATTCCAAACAAAGCTTCTCAAAATCACTTCTTTTATAGCTTTTTCATCATGTTTTAGCCCATAAGCCAAAAGAAGAAGCTGTGTCACACAGATAGGAACAGCTTCAGACCGAAACAAACACACACACACACAGATTTTTAAAAAAATATCCGAAGAGTATCTCCATTGGTTTGTGTTATTGATCCACTAGTTCAATCTTTTTTGCAATAATGCTAGGGACACAACACTCCACCACAGCACAGCACAAACCACACCCGCCTACATGGCATTGCATGATTGGTGGTTGCAAAGTAGTTGTTCTCCAATTACCAATCATGCAGTGCCACATAGGCGGCTGCGGTTGGTGTTGTGGTGGAGTGTTATTTCCCTGACAAGAAATGGATCCTAAACACCGACGCTGACATGGAAAATTTGGCAAACAAGCCAAACTTCATGCCAAATTTTTGTCTTCTCTTGCAAAAAATTTGGCTACGGCAAGAGGGTTCGGTGAATCGACGGAGATGACGACATAAGCACAACCCAATTGCAATAAAATTCAACAAGCGCTCAATCACACGTTTTTAAAATCGGCCGTTGCGAGTGTATGATCAAGATCGAACTTTTTGAAAACCAAAATCAACAGTGCGTAGAAATTAATTGCAATCTACGCGAATCTAAATTGAGAGGGAGAGGAAATCGTGTCGCGAAACCCTAATAATAAAAAAAAACCGAAGGGGGATACCTCAAGAGAAGGAGACCATCAGAACTTCCTTGGTAAAGTCAACTCAAATAATACATATACGGAGAGCAGAGCAGATATATATATATATATAGATATATTATATGTACAGATGGGGAGGAGAGAGGACTTACTGAGAGTGAAAACGCGGCTTTGAATAATGTGAAGCTGTTGCAGGTGGAGAAGATGGAGAGAGAGAGAGAGAGAGAGAAGGAGGAGGTGTAGGCTTGAGGACAAGGTGGGGTTGCGTGTGGGAATTATTATTTGGGAATGGGAGATCAAATATACGGAGTATACTCCAGAAACAACGTGTAATTATTGCCTTTGCTGACGACTCTCTCTTTCGCCAGACACAACGTACGGGTGCTTCTAATACAACTAGGGCGTGCACGGGCCGGGCTGGGCTCGGTCTGGACTCGCCACCCGACTCGACTAGGTCGGGTAAGCCATTTTTAGATATATAACCGATATGTCTAATGGCAAAATCGTCCGAAAAATCGATTCTTAATTGCGGATCCAATTGGGTCGGGCAAACACATTAAACTACAAATTCCAAAAACATATTGTTGTATTACGTATGAGATTTTACCAATTCTACTAAAATTTGGATGAATAATGGCAAATGGTCCCTCTTCAACTTTGAATAGAGAGAAACAGTAGACACGGGACGGTGTGCGATAGAGAGAAACGGGGACGGTGTGCAGCGGAAGCGAGGGACTGTGCAGCTTCATTTTTCAGATCTGGACTTCTAGACCGTATATATAAATACTCTATTATATATAGGTCAGGTCAGGTTCGAACGGTTTCGCCTGATGCTGAATCGAAAACTAATTTTTTCTTACATATTTTAAACCGAAACTCTTTGGGTCAGGTCAATGGGTTTTTTTTCTCAAGCCTAATACAACCCCATTTTTTCCTTCTCTCCACCCAAACCTTACATGGGTGCGGTTGAAAACTTGGAACCTAGTTGCTTTTAACAGGGCCAGCCGGAGTAAGCCCCACAAGCCCGACGACTTAGGCAATTTCCGGCAAGAGGCAACAACAACAAAAAAAATTGTATATATATTAAAAAAAAAATCCAACAGAGAAAATGTAAGGGCATAATCCAAATTTTTGATGTAATTGAATCAGATTGTGCTAATCATAAAACACTATAACTGGGTTTCATTTTGATTTTGAATTTTTGATGTAATTAAAACTAAAGGCACAATATAATTTTGTTTTTCTTATTGTTGTTTTTTTTTTCTTGTATCGTTTTTTTTCCTTTTATATACTTAATACTAAGTGGGCAACCAAGCTTGAGATTGGGCTTGGGCAACTCAAATGTCGGAGCCGACACTGTTTCTTTATTGGTGTGCGAGTGGGTAAGCATGAGCGCTTGTAAAAACATCTTTGAAATACATTCTAAATTAGTAGTACTAAAATTTTCAAGAGCGAAAATTGATAGCTCGAGGGCTATGGGATAATTGAGAGCAGAGAGCACATGACAGGAGTAGTGTGAATTGTGATGGTCGTCTTATTTAAACCTCGTGTGATCTGAAATGAAACTTATCATGGTCTTATATGAGTAATTCCAATAACTAATTTTATAGATCATCAATGTGTGTGTTATCAGTAAAAAAAATAAGTTGATTGACTATCCACCTAAACGAAGCATAATTGTCATTGGAGAAATGAATTATAAGACAATAGAATTTGGGCAAGCTATCCATCAACTTGATTTTATTGAGTGAGTGATATACACATCTATAATTATAAAATAATTGGATTGGATCATAAAATAAAATCATAATGAATCCTATTTTGCATCACGTGATGGTCATATGAGAATATTTCCCTTTGTGCATATGGTATATATACTGTAGTTTAGTGCATATTCGATCATAACATATGATGGATT
The DNA here is from genome assembly GCA_019656275.1 of Rhododendron kiyosumense. NCBI lineage: Eukaryota > Viridiplantae > Streptophyta > Magnoliopsida > Ericales > Ericaceae > Rhododendron > Rhododendron kiyosumense. The sequence continues at coordinate 364,922 of BPLS01000200.1, read as the reverse complement.
AGAGCTTAATTGTTTTATTTTATTTTAGTGATCCCCATATCCTCCCTGTTGAGGGTGTAGGATGTTACCGGTGTTCTGGTTTCAAACGGCTTTTTTGTTTTTTGTATTTTGTATTTTTATTTTTTTTTGGATCAGTAGTGTCCTTTTTATATTGATATAAGTATATGATATGTTTCCGAGTTAAAAAAAAAAAAGAAAAAAAAGAAAAGAAAATGGTCAAATGAGAGATCGCGAGTGAGGATCTTGATTCGAAACTCAAGGGGGAAAAGAAACGAATTCATACAAAATAAAATCGAAAGTCGTTTTCAATACTGTCTTTCCATTCTGGAGTATCTTAATAGACATGACGATCTAGTTTAGGCCATTTGGGCCATATTTTAATTTTTATAGGTTATTTTAAATAATTGTAATTGATTGCTTTTTAGAGCTTGTTGAGAACAACACTATCATGTAAAAAGTTATTCTTCAGGTGAAGATTACCATGATTTCGAAACACATTTATCTTGATATAAGTGGGTTCGAATTCAGCATTCTAACATTGTTTTTCACGATAAATGGACTCCGAAATAATAATAGTTGGTATCAAAACAATGTGATTTTTTATATCATTGATGTTCTCAATGAGATCTAAGAAAGTAAATGGTTTCGACTATCCAAGTAGACCCAAGAAGGATCCACAATTATGACCATTTTTATTTTATCACGTTCTTGATTGATTTCTTTCTCTTCTCTCTTTTCACTTTTCACTTTTCGCTTTATTTGTTTTTTAAGCGTAAAAGTAAGAGGGGAAAAGGCAAAATAGTTTTTTAGGAAAATGAAAGAAAAAAATATATAATTTGCGTCTGTTTGAATAAAGTAAAAGTGATAAAAAATATAAGAAAAGAGAGAATACTTACACTTTTTTAGTGTTTGATTGCATGAAAATACAAGAAAGTACGTTTTCACTTTATTGTTAAGAACACTATGAATTTTATTTTTTCTTGAGAAAGTTGTCATGTTTTATGATACTCTCTCCGTCCCTTTTTAATTGTCCTGTTTCGTAATTTCAACTTATTAAAAAGACATCATCATTATACCTTTCATATCAACTTTTTCCTCTACTTTTCCTACTTATCCATCATCATTACACTTTTACGCACTAACTTTTCAAAATGGAATCTACTTTTAGGGATAAAATAGACAATGCACCAATTTTTACCCACTAACTTTAAAAAATGGACACTTATTAAGGGACAGTCCAAAATGGAATACCGGACTCTAAAAAAGGGACGGAGGGAGTACTTCCCATTATGTCCATGGCCTTTTGGGGGTGTTTGGATACATCCTTTTCACATTTTCATTATTTCATTTTTCAGTTTTGGTTGTTTGGCTCCTCATTCTAAAACTCATTCACCGATTTTGTGTTTAGAGGCAAAAAGTGAAAAAGAGCCCAAGAGGTCCTTTTTGCATTTTGGGCTTTTCCCATTTTCTGTTCAATTACCAAAATACCCTGACTGAAATTCGGTAATTACATACAATCCTCCTCCTATGTTCTATCCCACCACACACGACTGTTGGAGAGAAGGAGAGCGCAGACGAAAGCTGAAGAAGAGAGAAGCTGATCTAGCCTCGTGGGAAATCCTCACCCATCTTTAACCTTGTCGAACACCCTTTGTACTAACTGTGAGTTTGATTCCAAGAAAAATAAGTGAGTTTCTCTCAAATTTGAGATACAAATAACTACCTCCAGAGATTTGTGTGGTTTTGTCTTCTCTCTCATCAGTGGTATACTACCATAGCTTTCTTGGCCGATCAAGAGAAATATTCCTACTACTCTGTTTTTTTGATTGATAAACATGTCGATTTATTGGTACCTTTGTTGTATTGGTAAATACGCTTTATCTCCTAAGATGATGGGGGCGATCCAACCGTTCGCGTACTGCGTGCATATATATATATATATGTGTATATTTGACTAAACAATTATTTGTACACATTCCCATAAAAAAATAATCAAGGGCAATATGGTAAAAAATCAACTCATAATTCATTTTCATCACATATCTCTTAAGCACTACCCCTATTGTAAAATATATTATGCACTTATCATCTAAACATTCTACCATATTCAAAATACATTCTGACCGTAATTCAAAAAGTCAAAAAGCCAAAAGTTTGAAAATGAAAAGTCAAAAAGTAGGCTCCCAAACACCCCATTTATTTGCTATTAGAATCCATTATGTATGTTAAGGGTAAGTTTGTAAATATATATTTTTCTTACAAGAATCTTACAAAACTTTTCGTTTTAACCAAATATATGTAAGAAAAGGAAATTTTTTTTCACTTTCTTTTCTTTTATTGTCCTTTTTCTCATTTTTATTTTCCAATACTGTCTATTTAATTTCTCTCTTTCTTTTCAATCCAAACGATGAAGATATTTATTTCTTTAATTGTTCCTTCTCTTCTCTTCCTTTTCCTCCTAACCAAAAATCGAGTCAAGGTTACATATTGAGGTTTTTTTTTTTTAGGGAAATGATAATGCCAAAACTCTAGTGCACAAAAGGCTCGCACCATGTGCAATGTATAAGATTTTATGTGCTGAAGTTTTGACACTAACAAAAATAGTTTTGGCATTATCACTACGTCTTAGCATAAAATCTCACATGTTCCTTCTCTTCTCTTTTTTTATGAGAAAATAAAGAAAGCTATTAGTCGGTTTTAAGTTCGGGAAAAATGACGGCTAAAGACGTGTTTTGATAATTAATACCCGCCAAAGACATTTTGTTCATTAACAAATGTTCTTAGTATATCTTTAAAAGGTATTAATTATTAAAACATGTCCTGAACTGTTATTTTCCCTTAAATTTGCCCACAAGACTACTTGGGTTGGATTGAATACGATGCCAAGGCCCAGCTCTATTGCCGGGCCGATCCAAAATTGGCCCAATTTACGCAATCCGACCCAAAACTCACCTCTCTCTCCTCCCGGAAAATTACTCCCACAGGCCACAGGTGAGGTTTTAGGAAATCATTCTCTCTCTCTCTCTCTCTCTCTCTCTCTGAAACCTAGGGTTTTGTCCCCACCCAAATACCCCCCAAAATCCAATGTCGATTCCGCAAGAGTTGTACCCAAGCCAAGACGACCTCCCCTACGAAGAAGAGCTCCTCCGCAACCCCTTCAGCCTCAAGCTATGGTGGCGCTACCTCGTCGCCCGCACCGACTCCCCCCACACGAAGCGCTTCACCATCTACGAGCGCGCCCTCAAGGCCCTCCCCGGCAGCTACAAGCTCTGGTACGCCTTCCTCCGTGAGCGGCTCGAGCTCGTCCGCCCCCTCCCCATCACCCACCGCGAGTACCAGAAGCTCAACAACACCTTCGAGCGTGCCCTCGTCACCATGCACAAGATGCCCCGCATCTGGATCATGTACTTGCTAACCCTAACCGAGCAGAAGCTCGTCACCAAGACCCGCCGCACCTTCGACCGCGCTTTGTGCTCTTTGCCCGTGACCCAGCACGATAGGGTTTGGGACCCCTACCTGGTTTTCGTTAGCCAGAGGGGCGTCCCGATAGAGACCTCGCTTAGGGTTTATAGACGGTACTTGAAGTACGATCCCTCGCATATAGAGGATTTTATCGAGTTTTTGGTGAATTCGGGCCTGTGGCAAGAGGCCGCGGAGAGGTTAGCCGGGGTTTTGAACGATGATAGGTTTTATTCGATTAAGGGCAAGACTAAGCATAAGCTGTGGCTGGAGTTGTGTGACTTGCTTGTGCAGCACGCAGATGTGGTTTCTGGGCTGAACGTGGATGCGATTATTCGAGGAGGGATTAGGAAGTTTACGGATGAGGTTGGGAGGCTTTGGACCGCGCTTGCGGATTATTATATCAGGAGGGAGTTGACAGAGAAAGCTAGGGATGTGTTTGAGGAGGGGATGACTACGGTTGTCACGGTTAGGGATTTTAGTGTGATTTTCGATGCCTACGCGCAGTTTGAAGAGACTGTGCTTCTTGTGAAGATGGAAGGAGTAAGCGAGGATGAGCTAGACGAGGGTGAGGGAAACGGTGAAGAGGATGAGGAGGACGTTGACGATGATGAAGATGACCGTTTGCATGTGGCGAAGATTGAGAGGAAGCTGAAGAGATTTTGGTTGTCTGATGATAAAGAAGTTGAATTGAGAATGGCCCGGGTCGAGTATCTATTGGATAGGAGGCCAGAACTGGCTAATAGCGTGCTTCTTCGCCAAAACCCGCATAACGTAGAGCAATGGCATCGGCGAGTGAAGCTTTTCGAGGGTAACCCTACAAAGCAGATTCTGACTTACACAGAGGCAGTGAGGACAGTTGATCCTATGAAAGCTGTGGGTAAACCTCATACACTGTGGGTTGCTTTTGCCAAGTTGTATGAGGATCACAAGGATGTTGTCAATGCAAGAGTGATTTTTGATAAGGCGGTTCAGGTCAACTACAAAACTGTTGATAATTTGGCCAGTGTTTGGTGTGAATGGGCTGAAATGGAACTTCGGCATAAGAACTTTAAAGGGGCTTTGGAGTTGATGAGGCGTGCAACAGCTGAGCCTTCAGTGGAGGTGAAACGGAGAGGTAATCATCATGTTCCTTTTGTCTACTGATGATTTACTTATTATTAGTTAATCATTCCACTAATAATCGCGGATTGGAAATTTTTTACTTTTGCAACGATTGTACCCTAAAATGGTTTTTTTGTTTTTGGTAAGTTAAATTTCATTGAACCAAACAGAGTACATGACCACTAGGGCATTCCCCTGAAACACAACCAAACTATGCTACCTCAATAAAAGAGAGCTCAAATATAACCAAAAAACTGAAACAGAAACAGCAGTACCAAACTAACCCTGCAACCAACACTAGGACCTATGATATAACAAATTGTTTTTTTGTTTGGCAAAATTCGGTATTAGTTAGTTGTAGTTACTAGTTAGTGATTTTCAACCCAATCGCATGAGAGAGTACATGGTGCCTACCACTGAGCTACCATTCCACTTACAATATAGCAAATATTTTACAAGAAGTATTCCAAACCAAACATAAGTTCTGATTAATGGAAGACCTTTTGTTCCTCTGAGAAATAATGCAAAACCAGATACCAGCAGTTTGCTTCACCACGGAGTCCATCCCATCACTCTTATTCTGAAAAATATGAAAATTCCTTTCCTTCCTTGTATGGTACACAGTAGCTTCAAGGGACAGTTTATAAAGAGCATGCGACATGTTCACCCTTCTTCTATGCTGGTCAATCCAGGCCAACTCCTGCAATAGGCTCCCAGGAACTCTATGCACATTGTTTCTTTGCATCGCCTGCACCCACACATGAGAAGTGTAGGTGCAGTAAAAAAATAGATGATCATGGCTTTCAGGACCCCCACCACAAAGGACACAACTATTATCAGAGATAACACCCCTAGGATGGCCGTCCATCTTTTGTCGAAAGCCTACCCCACACAGCTATCCATTGGATTATGGCCCATCTTGGCTCACAGTGCTTAAATGATCTTACACCACAAGACTTTTGGAAAATGCTGCATAATTGCTTGCCAAGCAGACTTTATAGAGTATGCCCTATTTGCAGTTAAAGACCAGATGACAAGAGTCCTCTTGGGCTGTCTTAGCAATTAAAGTATTAGGTGAGCTTTCCAAAATCTCTCTAACAACAGAGTTGCTTCTTCTAGCCCAGATCCAGGAGCCATTCCTAATCACAGAAGCCACTTTGGAATGTAAAGTCCTGAGGAGATTACTATCCATATGTTTTAAGAGGACCCAGGTGATGCCAATTATCAACCCACGAAAAGGTGCCTTGACCATTACCAATGTTGAACTTTATCCATGGTTGAATCAAATTCCTCAGACCAAAAATCTTTCTGATTGTCCTAGATGCAAGAGCTGGGACAGTAATAGACCACATACACTGGTCCTTGATGATATAAGCATGGACCCATTTTAGCCATAGGGTGACTGCCTTCTTTTCAATGACCCATAAGAGCCTAGACATTGCAACCTTCTTCCAATCCTTAAGGACCCTAAGACCACAACCACCTTTTACCTTTGGGGCACATACAGAGCTCCATCCAATCTTGGCACAATTTGTTTTAAGCTCAGGCCCTGACCAAAAGGAAGACCTCAACACAGCCTCAATATTCTTCAAGACCTTTTGGGGAAGTATGAACATCTAACTCCAATAAACCTGGGTAGTAAAAAGAACATAGCTAGTGAGCTGAGATCTGCCCCCATAAGAAAGTAATCTATTGGTCCGTGAGTGAACTCTGTTCAGGATTGTATCAATAAGCAACTTATAGTCAACTGAATGCAATCTAGTAGTGATCAAAGGCACCCCCAATTACCTCATTGACAACACTCCCCATCTGAAACAGGCAAGCTATTATGCAAACAAGCTTTATCCACATCTCAGACCCTTACTAACAAATAGTACTTTTATCTGGATTAGGCATAAGTTCGGAGTATAGATAAAAGTCATCTAGCATACCATTCAGCAATTGAAAAGAATGCTGGTCAGCTCGACAAAGGATAAAACTAATCCTCCCCACATCAGTCCCACCTATCTTTTAATATACTTTTTTTTGATAAGTAATCATCTAATATACTTGAAAGTTCAGAAAACTCGTCCGACCCCCAATTATGCACCTCCTTACTAAGAGAAGTATCCCAGATCACTGTCTCCCCATCCATCGTAAGGTAATCCACCACTGCCGCTCTCTGATCCGCCGCCGACGGAAATATAGAAGGATGAACATCCCGCATCCTCTCACCACCACAGCAACCATGCTCCCAAAATTTCACCCTTCTCGCTGCCCCCACGTACCAACCAGTTTCTATTTAGAAGCAAATTCATTTACAATTTGTGAGGAGAATGTTTGAAATTCAATGGTATGGGCTTCAACTGCCACGAAGAATTTCAACGTGGATTGGTTCTTTGAAATTCTTCGTGGCACGTCCATATACTCCCTTAATGTCTGTGACTTAAATTTCTCTTTGCCAATTGTGTAGAATGCATTTATTACTGGTCAAGTTACCTTGTTGGAAACTCAAAAATTAAGTTAACATTGTTCAATTATGCTTTTTCTACTTTATGAGAAGCTACATTTAAGCAGTAGTTGGACTTTCAATGATGAGATATTTGTTGAATTATGACTCTTGTTCTGACTTGTAGTCTATATGTGTTATTATTATGCAGTGGCTGCTGATGGCAACGAACCAGTGCAGATTAAGTTGCATAAATCCTTGAGGCTTTGGGCATTCTATGTTGATTTAGAGGAAAGCCTTGGTACTTTAGAGTCAACTCGTGCAGTTTACGAAAGGATATTGGATCTAAGAATAGCCACACCACAAATCATAATTAACTATGCTATGCTTTTGGAGGTAAGAATATGCTTTCTATTGTCTTTCTAATATTGTTCTTGTTTGCGTGGGTGGAGAGCTAATGCATTTTTTGATTGGATGTTCCAGGAACACAAATATTTTGAGGATGCCTTCAAGGTTTATGAAAGAGGCGTCAAGATTTTTAAATATCCACATGTAAAGGACGTATGGGTCACTTATCTTTCCAAGTTTGTTAAAAGATATGGGAAATCAAAATTGGAACGTGCGCGAGAGCTGTTTGAGCATGCTGTTGAAGTGGTATGTTTTTTTAGCCTCTTGATCCTTGTATAATAATCGCAACTGCCTTTATGCTCCATCCACTACTTGTGTTTTTATTGATTTCCGAAAAGTAATCTGATTGTGATAGGTGATAAGTTATGCTCTGTATTTGGACACAGTCTGATAGATTTAGCATATGTATTTACTACTTACCTTGCAAGCAATCACCAATTAATGGTGCGCTTTCCGTAGGCATTTTTGCGTAAGTTATATGATCCAAAAGTTTAGTATGAAATCAATGTTCTAAATGACGCTTGGCAGTAGTCAGGCGGAGACCCACCTCCAAGCGCCAAGCCGCCTAGGCAACGCTAAGCAATTCGGCCAAAATTTTTTTTTTTAACAAACCATTATCCAATCAAACTATATTCCATGTATCTATAATGCAAGTTCAAACTTCAAAGTACAAACCCAAATGAAATTAAGTAGTAGCAACTAGCAAATAAGTTGAATAAGACAATAAGTAGCAGGGCTTCGCTCACCTCCCTCGTATTATTTTTATATATATATTTTTTAGGCCTCCAAAGACGCCGCTGCCGCCGCCAAGACCGCCAAGGCTGCCTAGTTGGCCGCCAAGCCCACCTAGGCGGCCGCCAAACACCGCCAAACCTCCTTAGGCGCCAAATCAAATGCCAAGGGCTATTGGCATGGTGGCAGGACACCTCCAAGCGCCTAGGCGGCCGCCATTTAGAACACTGTTAATGAAATTCAATCATCATTTAAGGTTCATTTGAGATACACCTGAGTCCCTGACTAGTAACTTTGCACATCATGTGTAGTTAATGCAAGCGGACCCTTCTCCTATGTGTTCCTGTTGCCACTGTGGCTCTTCCTCTGCTTGGCTTCCTGAATTATTTTCTGTCCTGATTTAAGTTATCTTTCTGATTTGTGGGCGAGTGGCTGATGTCAGTATATTTTCTTATCCAAATTGTAGTCTAGGTTGTCAAGAAAAAAAAAAAGGACTTTCCCACTAGTGTAATAAGATGGTCAAAAGCAAAGAAACATTATTTAGGTTATGGGGGGTGGTTTTCAACTTCCTTGCATTTAATAACCACCCCATGTGGTTGCAGGAGATGGGCTTTTTTTCTGCATTAAACCGATGAATAGCTTGTTTGTTTTTGTAGGGCAAAGATGAGTTTCTTGATTATCATTTACAAACCGTACTGATTTATGATTTACTGATTGTGTTCATAATATATTCCCTTTAGTGTGCATACTTTCTGTTCAAAACAGAAAGTAATGTTTTGTTTTGTACCCTCACCTTCTCGAGGATACCTAAAATTGTACTGAATACCGAAGTATTGGGGGCGTGCCTTTTAGGCTAGGTTACATTTGGATGTGCCTTTCAGGGTCAATTACCTTACACAGAAGCATTTATTGTCTTCAATACAGAGTATGTGAAAAGTTAACATCATTTTCTTCTACCTGCGATGTTTTTTCTCCTTGCCCTTTCTTTCTCACAAAAATATTGTAGGTCCTTCATTGAGATATCCAAAGTTTTTTCATATCAAAGAGGTCTTAGAAGTCCACCTCATGGAGTTTGTAAGGGTAGATCTTCCAAGAGGTTGGTTTTTATGTTTTTCCCACTTGACATCTCCCACCCAAAATCGGGCGGAACAGTGGAAGCAATAATTAGCTTCATTGTGTAAGTGTTTTAGTGTTATTTTACCTTTTAAAATAGGGCAAATTTCATTTACCTCCCCTGTCAGTCTTGTTGGCTAACTTCTGTTAACAGAAAGTGTGAATTTCCATTTCTACCCCTTTATTTACCTTCCCTGAGGTTTATAATAATATTAGATACCTCCCCCGAAAAAAATGGTTTTTTTTTTTTGGTAATTGCTTTGACTTCTATTTTTTCGTTTCTAACACAAGCCAAAGAAAGTTGATTGAAGATTGAACTAAAGTGTTGTAACCCAAATTAATTATGATGTGCGTAAAGTAACCCAAAACACCCTGAATTTTAAAAAATATGTTGAACTAATATACATAACTTAATTGATAAGTGTAATTTCAAAAACTGGATAGTAAAGTCCTTCATCTATAAAGCATAGTTTGTTTTAGCCAATATGCAAAAAAAAAAAAAAAAAAAAATTAGCATAATTTTTTTGAGTTCATTTTCATAATGAAGGTTTTTTTATCAATGTTAATGTAAAGTGTTTGAAGGTTCATTATTCAATGAAAATGTGGCTTAGAAATTCCAAAAGTTCAAGAAAAAAAATTCGATGGGAGAAAAATGAATTTTTGGCTAAAAGTGTTTAACATATTTTTTTGGGGTGTAAAAAAAGGCGGTATATGGTTGCAAAATATAATTATTTTATAAGTAAACACAAATAAAGATATGGATATTTATAAGTAAATGCAAAATTGTTGACTCAAGGGTAAAATGGGTAGTATTATAGATGTAATGGATGATGTTAGCAATTTCCGTCAATACTTAGTAATGGTCAACTAACGGATGGGGGAATATGTAGCCGACAGCTAAAGCAGAGGGGAGGTAAGTGCAATTTTAGAAACCTGAGGGGAGATATCTGTAATTGTCAGAAACCTCAGGGGAGGTAAGTGAAATTTTCCCTTTAAAATATGATTAACGGTTAAGTGGAATACTCCAATCTAGTCAGTCTATTTCAGGGAAATACTTTGAATTGGTGTATATGAAACAAATGGGTTGCAATCCAATTACCCATCCATTTGTGGCAACCTCCGATCCTGGTGGGATTGGAATAGTTGTGGTTTTGTGTGATGTGTTGATGAATGTGGCTGTGGAGTTCCCAACCTAAACCTTCAACCAATCAGTGTTCTAAAAACAAGGAATTAATCGATGATTAATCGCCGGCAGGGCCTATCTGATTAGGTCCGACCAACGATTAATTGCCGATTACTAATTAATATGCACCGATTACTTGTCGCTCGAAGGTGGCCGACTGCCCGACTAGTGCCTAGCGACTTTTAGAACATTGCAACCAATATTGAGCTCCTCATTAGTTAAAGTTTTTCCCTTTCAGAAAACTTATTTTGTGAGAAACTTTTCCGACGGTGTACTATGTATTATCACAAATGCTATGTTATGCATCCATGTTGTGGCTGTAAATTACATGAGCTATTATTTATTGCCCGGAAAACTTATTATAAGAAAAAGTAAGTTGCAATTAATTTGCTATGTGGAACCAACCTACATGTGCTGACAAAATATCCACAATGGAGTTGGGTTGAGAATTGAGTCACTGGTTGTGGTTTTGAGGTACTGGTTGTCAGGCCAAACGGAAGAAAAGATTGCCAATGTAAGATAAAAAGTCAGCCATTCCATGCCTACCTAGGCGGGATTGTTAAGGATGAATGATCTCATTCGAAATCCAAATTCAAGAATTGGTGTTGATTATCTTTATTTGATTGGAAGTTGTTTGGTTGATTGTTGAAGGGGAGGCATAGGAAAATAATTTTTGCACTCTATTTTTTTGCAGATGCGCTCCAAAATTTATCTTTTGGTGCGCTTTGAAATCTGTATTATGTATAATATTAGGAATTAAAAGACTTGAATTTTTTAGTGCATTTATAAAAAAGTGGAAATTCAAAAATTATTTCCCTAACGCATATTCTCTCCTTCCCCTATCATTATATTATCTCCTTCCCCTATCATAAGGTGTTGTTTGATTGTCGGTTGTTGTGCCCTCCAGTAACTTCGGATGTCAGCGAAACCATGGATTAGCATTGAGATGAGAAACTATAGGCTTAGGGATTACTGTTGAGATGAGAAACTTAGGCTTGGCAGTGTGGGGATTATTTTTCAGAGTTTGCTGTCAACATTCGGAATTGGTTAGAAAGCCTATGGAACTTGCTTGGGTTTGCAATCATGGATGAAAATCTCTTCTAATGGCTGAAGGAAAATTTTGGTGCAAACAACAATTAAACATGCATTTTTTTTTCATCGTTCTTGAAGCATGAACTGTGAAAAGTACATTTCTTTTGTCTCTTTGGTTTTGTTGTTGAAACAATTTTCTCAAAAGTTTTTTTGGTGGTAAGTTAACCCTTTATTAAGCAACCAAACCAAAGACAAGAGGAGATCCTCACCAATTACATCTAACTTACCTTCCCCCACTTAACTAGGGAGTGGAGCACAACAAAAACAAACAACTTTATACTTACAAAGAACTAAGAATCCTGGAACTAAGATTCCAGGTTTTAACTAAAAGTCTATTAGCATCAGCTCTGACTTCTTCGATAATCATAGTACCCAACACAGAGGCACCCATATGCAGGCCTTGAAACTGTCTTTTATTTCTCTCTCCATATCCCGTAAATAGCAGCAACCATCGAAAGTTTGTTAACTCTGGGGGAACAAGAGTCTAGATCTGTGGGAACAAGCCCAATCTAGCTCACTAGACAGACCACCACAAGGACGAACCTCGTTATTCTTCAACGAGAGCATCTTCCACACCTCCTGAGAGTATTGACACTCAGAGAACAAATGCTCATGAGACTCATCTGATAGCTGACACAACAGACATCTTGTATCAACTACCACCCCCCATTTAGACAATCTATCCTTGGTAGAGAATCTGCTAAGGAAAACCAACCATTCAATAAAAGCCCACTGTGGGACATTGTGAGTGAACCACACACATTTTGCCCAAGCAACTACTGGAAAGGTCTCTCTCATAGCTTGCCAAGCTGATTTAGCTGAATACATCCCAGATTTAGAAAGAGTCCATCGCACAAAATCTTGAACTGATGGATGAGGGGCCAATGAAGAATCAGTATGTGCAATAATTTCTCAAAAGTTAAAAGAGGTCTTGTTGTAATTTTGTATTTGTGTGGGAACTCTATTAGGAATTACGCCATCTGCTTTTTTAAGTTAGGTTTTGTATTGTATGCAATATCACAAATCAAAGACACTTAGACACATGCCGTGTCAAAATGGACAAAGATAGTGGTTTAAGAGTTTATATGGATAAAAAAATTATAACAAATAATTTGTGGGAATTGCTATATGGTGCAGACATTCTGTGGACGCGTGCTTGATTTTGAGGGAAAAGTAAAATAAAAGATGCACCATATTAGATCCTTCATTAGTTGAGGTGGCTAATAGTAATGTTGGGTTGTTGGTTTAGGTTGCAACCAATTGTGGGAAGGCGTGCCTTTAGGCACGGGCATTCACTAGTCATAGAATTTGAAGAAGTGTACTGTTAAGACATAGTTACAGGTTCAAGTAAAAATCTGATGAAGCATAAGTCAGTGAAATCACTAGGTAGGTCGAGCCACTTAACGATCCAGGATCAGTATGATCTCACTGTTTAATGTCCTGGACTCCTATTGATTTGTGATCACTTAAGTTGCCTACTGCTCCCACTGTTTAATGTCCTGGACTCCTGTTGATTTGCAAACATTAATGTGTTCTTATTGGAGAAGGTGATTTTTTTTGTTGAGTTACTTTGTTATTCAGAATTTTGTGTTTTGTTTCAACGGTGATGCTCGGGTATCTCTCTTTCTCTCGGTTACATGTACCAGGGTACAAGTAATGGGCGACTACATGGCTAAGTGCCGAATTTCTAAAGTTCATCTCATGGACAGGGGACACGCTAATATATTCATGTTCCGTTGTATGTTGCTTTTATTTTCTAGGATGATGGTGTTAACAGGGTGCCTTACAGTACTTCATGCATAATATAGGAGCTATATGAGTTGTTCACGGTAAATTCCAATCCGAAAAGATGTTTTTTAGGTAAATGTCCTACTAAACATGTTGGACACAGATTCCATACCTTTGTCTTTGTGTCTAGTGTTGGACACGGCCACCTAATACATTTGGAAGAGTTCATTAAGCATAGCTATTTCTTATTTACCTTTGAGTATCAGAAATTTTTGATAATGCTAACTTCGTAATTTCCTTGACCTTATTGTGCATCAGACCCCATCTGAATCTGTGAAACCATTGTACCTTCAATATGCTAAATTAGAGGAGGATTATGGTCTAGCAAAGCGAGCAATGAAGGTTTATGACCAATCTACAAAGGCGGTTCCGCCCCATGAGAAATTGAGCATGTACGAGATCTACATAGCTCGTGCCGCTGAGATATTCGGTGTTCCAAGAACAAGGGAAATATATGAGCAAGCCATAGAATCTGGTCTTCCGGACAAAGATGTCAAGACCATGTGTATGAAATATGCTGAGCTGGAGAAGAGCCTTGGAGAAATAGATCGTGCTCGTGGGGTTTTCATATATGCATCTCAGTTTGCGGATCCACGATCAGATCCTGATATATGGAACAAATGGAACGATTTTGAGGTGAACCATGGTAATGAAGACACCTTCCGAGAAATGCTAAGAATTAAAAGGAGTGTTTCCGCAAGTTATAGCCAGGTAGGTTTCATGTTCTTACATTCTATTGGTCTTTTCCCTGTATCCTTTATTTGTGGTGAGGGACTTGTTTTCTTTGATATTAAATAAAATTTTGTTGAAAAGGTATCAAGGGGATGCCACCCATGTACAAAAGAAAGTGAGAAATAAAAAAGAAAAGGACAACGTAAAAAAGGACCTATACACCCATGTACATAAGTATTGTGTTTCCGAGATTTGCTTCTTGTGTCAAAAACTACATCAGCCTGATTTCTGGATTAAATTTTAGTTTCATCAAAACACAGGATAATGTCTGCAAGAGATCAAATAAACAAGTTTGGGATTATGTTAATGGAATCATGATCAGTTCTGTAAAGGATTTTGCAAAAAGAGCTTTGTTCTGGTTATGGTGCCTTAGAGCATTTCCAGTGGTGTAGCCTTTGAATGTAGCAGTCCTAAAATAGCACAATCCAACCAGAACTCTTGCTCAAGCACATTATAGTCTAGGTTGTGCTAAAATGGCGCAGCTCTATTTTCTGTGACATCTTAGATAGCACGGTGCTATCTTAGACTACACCCTTTTAAATAGCACTTTAGAATTTAGATCCTAACATTAGTGGAGCAGGCCGTAGCAATGTATAAAGTGCTTTTTTGTTGTCCTGAATAGCACAAATTGTACATCACTACTGGAGATGCTCTATATCGTTCTGTATGTTATTTCTTAATAACTACCATCTTAGCATGCACAAAAACTTTTTTTCCAAGATTAATATGCATATTCCCCCTGCTTTATTTTGTGATTCTAGATTTTTTAGTTATTGTTTCTATTGGTCTCTTACTTTAGTTATACTCATTTTTTTGTTCACCTTCCAGACACATTTCATCCTTCCCGAGTATCTGATGCAAAAGGATAAGCAGCCAAATCTCGACGAAGCAATGGACGCACTAAAAAAAGCCGGTGTTCCAGAAGACGAAATGGCTGCTCTAGAGAAGCAATTATTGCCTGATGCCGGTAAAACTGCTTCCAAAGATGGTAACAGGAAAGTAGTGGGTTTTGTGAGTGCGGGAGTGGAGTCTCAGACTGAAGGAGGATTAAAAGTTGCTGCAAATCACGAGGACATTGAGCTACCGGAAGAGAGTGACTCGGAAGATGATGAGAGAGTTGAGATTGCGCAAAAAGATGTTCCCTCTGCCGTTTTTGGTGGTTTAGTTAGGAAGCGGGAAGAGGGTGACAATAATGATGGCAATGGAGATGATACTAAAGATACAGATGATGGGGCCCGTCTCGGCGCGCTTGAGAGAATAAAAAGACAAAGGCGAGGAGCAATGGTTTGAAAACACTTCACACAGATGATTTATTCATGGAAATGTACTTACTGCCAATCTTAATAGTCCGGTAAGTGGTAAGTCTCGATGCCGTTGTGAAAAGATTGGTTTGATGTAGTTTTCTACTCTTCTTTTTTGTCACTTGTGGCATTCTCTTTTCGGATTGGTCACTGTACTGTAGACGCATTGATGAGAGGTTTCGTTGTATATTTCTGCAATACCCTGTAGTTTTTGGCTCATTCCATTACCTTATAAGTGGAAAGAGTTCCTTGTAGATGTGAATGTTTCGAGACTTTTTTTTTTTCCAGGTTTAAGTTGGAATTTGGAGATTTTTCCACTGAAATGAATCAACTTCCCGGAATTTTGCTCTTTCTTTCATTGAATGTAGCTGTTTACAGTTGTGCTGGTTGTTTAGCCGAGCCGAAAGCGTGTGACATGTTGCAATTGGATGGTGATGAATGGGGGCTTCATGACTTCCCAATCAAAAGGTGGCCCTCATTGGTATTGGACGGGTCCAAGTCGCAGCGCTTTTGATTAACCCAGAAGAATAAAATTTCAAATTTTCTCAATGGAGCATCATCCATGGTCCGTTCCACTTTTGAAGATTCTTTGCTAGGAAACAAGATGGTGGAGATGTCGGCCATTCATCCAACTCCAAAAGAGACACGGATGAGTACATACATGCGGACCTAATGTTTTCCGCTTGTTTCTAAACACTGCCAATCAACATGCAGAAATCGACTAATACTCTTCCGCACTAGATATTTTTGTAGGGTTCATGACTGAATGAGTGGACTCGTGTCATGACTCGAGCGAATATTCGTGGTGTTGCTACTCTTATGTACTCAAAATCATGAAGCACGATGTTTTGTGCTTAAAGCGACTGCCATGTGAACTTGGTGGTGTAATGATTGTGATGGTGGACAATGGACACTACAAGTCTGGGAGTGATAATTGTCCAAAAGAAACGGGGGGAAATGCAACATAAAAGGGGCCCAAATTTCCACCTGCCGGAAGGGGAAAGGAAAACGTACCTGCAACTAAGAAAGCGACATAGAGTTTATATTCCATAGCAATAATAGCATGGTAATTTATACACTAATATGCAAAAGGCCAAAAACTAATTCTATTTGAACCGGAAATTCGAAATTAGGTAGGATTTGTGACTTGTCTGGGTTGAAGTAGAACCACTCAGGCTCCGTTCAGTTGCCAGGAATGTTGTACCGGAAAATTATTCTCAGGAAAAATTAAGTAAAGTGAAATAAAGGAAAAATAAATCTATTTTCCTATGAGTGTTCATTTGACAATTTTTTTTGCTGAAAAACTAAATTTTAGTGGTTCATTTGACGGGAAAAGACATTTATGAGAAACTTCTTTATTTTAATTTTCATGGCTAATTTCAAATAAAATTAACTTTGAGAGCTAAATAATAGGCTATTATATTTTACATACGGAAAATGTATTTTATCTAATGTAAAGTCTTAACATGAAATGAAAAAATCGACTTGCAATTCCCTATTCAATTTGCTATATTTTGAATGGTCATACAAATCCCCAATTTAAATTGACATTCTTTATTAATCAACTGTACAAATGAAGTTTAAAAAATAAGTAGATGATAACTAAATAAATAAATATTAAACAACCATGCTTGATTAGTTGCCGATCCAAAAACTCATTGAAAATTAGTTATTACAAAACAAAATTGAAGACTAATGACAAAATAAATAAATACTTCAAAAAAAAATAAACTACCAATTTTTTTCCAAAACAATTATCTCAAAAAGCACTATAATAGTCGAAATTTTTGTTGCTCACGTAAATCTCAAAGTGTCTTTCTAAGAACCTAATTCGTATTTTTTTGGTATTGGAGTCATTCACTTTTTTTTCTTATCCGCTAATTATTTTGGCCCCACAATGAAGAAAATTTTTCCCGTGATGCAAAATCCTATGTTTTTGACCGGATCACTTTTGCAAGAAAATAAATCTTGCAGGAAAACTTAAAAACAAGTTTTCCATTACTTTCTTGCCAACTGAACAATACAAAACTTATGGGAAAATTGATTTTCCTATCATTTCCTGTACTTTCCTGGCAACTGAACGAGGCCCAGTGTTAATCCTTAATCTCCATAGGTGCCCAAGACTCAATCGCTGGTAAAAAATTAGCAAAATTCTTAAAACATCTCCAAATCTGAAATGCTCGATCTGTCACCACACCTGAACAAACCCCTGTCCAAACTGCCATCCCACCGAAGAATTGGAAACCGAAGCACCGCCTTCGTCGCGAGGATCGTTGTGAACCTATTGTATGTCGCCAATCCCAAAAATGCCCCGAGAGATGCTAGCAACCTTAGATCCCATTCTCCCGTTGCCTGCTGCACTGCTGATGACCCCAAACTGCATAGCCGCCCACCTTGTATCCACCGCCCAACAACCTCCCGCCGCCGCCGCACCTTGTATTCTTCCGGTTCGTATTAGTAATACCCGTTAGTCAAATATTTGAACTTTCATCCGATCTTCTGAAGTGTCTACTAAGATATCGCATATAACAACCAGGATTCGGCCATATAAGCTAGGGTCATTATTTAGCCCGAAGGCCCGTGGCCTGCCCTGCCCATTGGGCTTTTACTCGGCCCGTAGTTTGTAATGGGTGGGTTTGGACCTATGAATTTTTACTCGGCCCGTCCGTATGCTCGGCCTGTGAGCCCGCCCGTGGTACCCGCCCATGGGCCTACCCATTAGCCCAAAATCCCACAAAATCCTTTTTTTTTTTCACTTGCCTAAGGAAATTTAAGCCCGCCCGTTAGTCCGCTCGGCTTTTGGCCCGTTCGTTGGCCTTGCCCGATTTTTGGCCCGCTAGCCCGTTAATTGGGCTAGCCCATGGGCCGGGCTTGGGCTTCAATTTATGGTAGGTAGCCCGGCCTGCAAAAAAGCAAAAGCCCGATCGGCCTCGCCCGTGGGCAGACTTGAATAGTGACTTGGCGGGATGGGTTGGGCCGGTCCAGTCTGATGATGACCCTTAATATAAGCTTTGTGGGTGCTCCCACTAGAATTTTCAATCTCTTTTTTCCCCATTCATTTCTTACTAATAATACACAGAGCCAAACAAATCACAACCACTTCAATTTTTATGAGAGATTTGAAATTAGTAATAACAAAATTAGCATGCAAAGCTTTCAAAAAATGGAACCCGCCGTGATGTATGGCAAAATCTTACTAGTACCTTCGTAGTTTTTCTTGGTGAATATTGTCTTCATTGTATTTTTTGGATTTCATTTCGCCCTTGCCGATACCATAGTCCGTGGACTTGATTTGCAGCGCCATCCCCACGACACCATTCCCGAGTCAAAAGGCTCCTCATGTGAATTCCAATTTTTCTCTCCATGTTAACGGATTAAATTAAAATTTTTTGATATTACAATTTGTTCTGGGCTTTCCACCATGATAACATGTAAAGTACTAAATTTTTTCCCCAAAATTGGCAAAAAATAAAAAGTTGAATAGGCAATATCTCATGCTCCTACTAATTTATAGTAATTCTCAATTCACCTTTAGGTTTAGCATAATAGACACACATATAACGATCCTTTACACAAGCCATCTAATCTACTCAAAATAAATATCCAAGCCCTATCCAAAATCCAAATTAATCAAATAGCTTCTTTGCCACACCCCTTTTATCTTTTTCAACCCCAAAATAAATAAAAATAAATAAACCCTTTAATTCTGGAGTCTATGTGAGGTTTTTTTTTTTTTTTTTTTCCTTCTTTTGTTTTATCCAACTATATATAACCAACCCATTGAAAATTAAACCAAAAAATAAAATAAAATCCAACTAACCCAACAAACTAATTAATTAACCGGTTGACTTAATGGGCCCCACGGTTGATCATCTCCATATACTGGTTCATTGATTCCTGCCTCTGCAACCTCATCTCGTCGTTGAACTTCTTAATGAACGCCTCGACTCGGCGGTTCAACTCGTCCTGACTCAGAGACGGCTCTTTCCGCAGCTTGCTCGAACCCGGAGTGGGGTTCGCCGGCTGGGGGTCGTAGTTCGTTCGGTCCCTGAGCGTCTCCGATTTCAAGACGATCTGCGGCGACGGAGAGTGATCGGTGGAGGTGTTGAACTGACGGCCGTGATTCTCCCACGTTTCGGACTTCCTCAGGTGTCTCGTGAGCGGCACGTGGCGGCCGTCCGTTATCGCCTTCCACGTTGTTTCGAGCGTCTCCTGCCGCTTCGGCCTCGCCACCCTCAACGACCTCCCACCTGAAATGATGGCCACCGTTTAATTGCAAATTACTAAATTGTCTCGAAAATGCAATGGAACATGTTAGATGTTGAAAAAAAAACATTGACGAGAATAACTTATTCACGGAAACACTCAATCCCGGTTGTTCAAAAATATTTTAAATGATTCAGATTAAAAATAATTTATTGGATGGCCGACCGAAATTGAGCTTAGTAATAACTATTCTCAACATTGACATGATTTTTTGTAGGCTTTTTAATTCAAATCTTTTTCAAATTTAAACAATGCAATATAAATGCACATATGGAGACACAAAAGTTTACAAAATCAGCCGAAGGCATTTTTAAATTTTATTAGTATTTCGTAGGTACCATCATATGTTATTTGTGCACACATGTATGTGAAAACAAACATTCTCTTTAAATTTGGCTACTTTTTAATGTTTTATTATTTTGATAACCAAGTGCTTGGGTCATCTTATGGACGCCTCGACTAATTTTGAGAGAACACAAATCCACCATACATTAGCAGAGGCTCCACTTGAAGTTGGAGCATATGCTCTACATAGACTGCCCTCGAAATAGTTGAACATGAGATTTTAGGAGGGTGCAAACCTCTCCCGGTTCCAACTCCTTACATTTTTGTGTCTTATTTAACAAATCCTAAAAATTAAACAAATAGAATTATTCAGAAAAAATAGGGAGAAAAAATGTGATGTCATAATGCGGTGTCAGTAGCATTGATCGTTGATTTAGTGGAGTATAACATACTTATGAATATGTCAATTCGGCTTTCTACCGTCCAAAGAGAATTTGCTTAATCCTAATCATGTAAAGCATGTTTTTAACTGTTCAAATTTGTTAAAAGTATTCTACCCTGTATAGGATATTTGCAATTTGAACCATTAATTATCGATATAAACAGTCGAGAAGTTGAGATTAAATTTGTTAAAAGTATTCTACCTGGTATAGGATTTTTGCAATTTGAACCATTAATTGTCGATATATACAGTCGAGAAGTCGAGATTAAATTTGTCAGAAGTATTCTACCCTGTATAGGATTTTTGCAATTTAAACCATTAATTGTCGATATAAACAGTCGAGAAGTCGAGATTCAACTGCACCGACTTCTCTCCCGTCCAACTGCTAAAGAACCGGATCCTTAAATATTGAAAAATTAAATAAGAAAATCCACTTTTGTTCAAACAAAATAAATAAATAAATCTTACCTTCAGGACTGGCTTTCAGCGGTTTCCGGTGACCGAACCTCGAAGAAACCAGAGGTTTCCCCGGCGACGCCAACACACACTCCGGTTGTTCAGCCTCCGCCAAGATACTCCTCTGCGGTGGCGTCCACGCGGCATCCTCACCCGCAGGTCCATCGCCATTCAATACCACTATCTTCTCCACAACTTCGTCCTCGTACGCCGCCAGCGACTCGCCGACGCCGAACTCTAGCGCGGTCGAGACGGTGGAGTATCCTGAGTGCACCAGATCCGACGGCGGAGGCTTCGAATCGACCGCCGACGGCTCCGACTGGGTCCTGCCGTCGGGCTTGTGGTGGTGGAACCGCGAAGTGGCGGCGATGATGATGATGATGCCGTTGACGACGAAGTAGAGGTACGGAGGCCTCAACAAGGAAACGAAAGTGGACCAAATGAGAGGGATTTGGTGGAGTACGAAGTGGGTTACCAATGGAACAGAGAGGTTCATCAAAAAAGCTACGGATAAGACGCCGGTCGAAATGAACAGAAGTTTCAGAGACAGAACCCAAGTGCTCGAAATCGCCATTTTTTCCTACCGGGGAATCTTCTTACCTTAATCGGCGAGAGAGAGAGAGAGAGAGGGGAAATGTGCTGATGCGGTTTTCACTTTTCAGGCGGAGAATCTGGAGATGCGGTATATATAAGCAAAACAAAAATGATACAGTATATAAGAGCGGAGGAGGGGACGCGGTTTGTGATGAGATGTGGACCGTCCGATTAAGTGTAAAATGTGGACCGTCCGCTTTTTCTATTTTTATTTTGAGTACACTAGTGAATGTGAATTCCATTGGGTACTTATTAAAGAGTTAAGGCCCCGTTTGTTAACAGTGATCGTGATAGATGGATGTACTTTGTAAGGAAATGAGATTAGAATTAAGATTCATAATAAGAAGGATTAATAACGAGTATGTTTGTTTAGGATGTAATTAGATGATGGAATTGGATTGATAGAAAAAATTGGTAATGAAAAGGGGTTAGGATTGGACTATCAATATCAAGTCCTAAGGGATATTACTAATACCCCCTATGGGTCCGCTTGTTCATCCCATGAGAGTAATAGTCCGAACAGTTTTTCGTTACCAAATAAGGGCTTGATAGTCCCTTAGGATTGGTAATCTAATCCCAAAAGCTAAGAATTTTATCAAATGGGGCCTAAGAATATACAAGTGGATGCATGTGTTCTTTTCCCTTATGGTATGTGGTGGTCAGGTTAGTTTACGCGTGCCTCAATTAATTTATTTTTTAATCCAATTAAAGGAAGGCCTACCATGCTGGGACTAGAAAATTCACAAAAAAGAACTCTCATGAAATATGATCCCAAGAATAGAACCATACTAAGCCATGTGGAGAGTAAACTCATCAACCAACCGGATTAACCCATAGAGTTGTGCATACATGTGTTTGTCATCAGGCCAAGTAAGACATGGAATATCTACGTGCTAGCGTGGGTAAACAGAATTGTTGCAAAATGTGAAGGAACAAGTGTAAAGTAATTGAAAGAGAAATCTCTTGTGAATTCTTTAATTTTGACGTAGATAATTCGCTTTTGATCGAATCGAAGAGGAAAATAATTAAGATGCGTATGAACCAACCTGGACACCCTCTAAAAATGACATCCCATTTTATTGATCGAAAAGCACAAACAAAGAAGAGGGAACAGGGAAATCAAAGCCTGGTAGTTACCCCGAAAGTGGGTTGTGATTGCATATTACTCCCACTCCACCTTCTAGTTAAGGAAATTGACCGTAAAGGTGCCACCCTTTTCATTTTGTTTGAGTAAAATTTACAAAGGCATCCTTTAATTTTTTTTTCTCTTATAAAAAACGTACGTATCCTTTAGTTAATCATTAGCATATGCAAACAGTATAAATTTGGAACCTTTCTTTTCATGAAAAAATACATTAGGTTATGAATGAAATCTAACTAATTTGTATGTCTCAACAAATTACGGTAAACCATGTATCTTTTTTCATTCATATTTCTATTTTTTTTTTTTTTTGCAATTCCCATGCCCGGTTTTTTTCTTTTGGGTATAGTAAAATTTTATGAATCTAGTATTTATAAATGAATGGTGCCAATGAAATTGCGAGTTCACTAATTCCACTATAGGTCAAAATTGTGACTACTATATTCTTCATCAATTTGTCTTAGCTGATTCTATTTGTAATCTTTTTTTTTTTTTTTTTTGGTATAGCGTAAGGCATGAATTGTTGGATTCTGTTTGTGGTTATTTATTTGTCTTTATTTTACAATTTGCCCCACTACTCGAGTCAATAAATAATCATTTTTTGCTATTTCTTTACATATTTATTTACCCATGCAATCAAAAAATCTCAAATAATTGTTGTGGACAAATTGTTTTTTAATTAGAATTGGTATGAAAATGTCCCTTTTATTAACAATCGAGTGTGCTGTCAACAGTAGGACCCTTTTCAAATTGCTAGTAACAATAGTAATATTCTTTCTAAAGAGTACGCTTAATGGAGTACAATAAAAGGGTATATAAATGTCATATCGAGGCCAAAAATTTATTACTCCCTCCGTCCCGATTTGCTTGTTCATTTTCACTATTTGGGACCTATTACAAAATTGTCTATATGTTTCAATTTATAATATTTTTTATATGCAATATAGATCTTATTTGATAGATGAGGTTAGATTTAAAATATGATATTTTTGAAATTATGTAAAATATTATAGATTGTGAGATATAGACGATTTTTTAAAAGAAACGTATATCGAAATTGGACAAACAAACTGGGACGGAAGGAATAATATCTTAATCGAAGGACTTGAGTAAATAATTAATCGAAGCTGAGAAATTCCATATGAACTTCGTTCACACGGGCTGAAATCTTCCTAGATACAGGAACCTGGGAGTATTAAAGTAGGTTTTTTATTTATTTTTTATTTGTGATCCACGAGTATTAAAGTAGATTGAAACAGAATTAAATAGTCTGCAGATAAGGTGTCAGAAAACATTTTGAATTTATAAATGAGAGAGAGAGAAACCCGCAACGGTAACATAATAAGTGACCGTTAGCAGCGGAAGCTGTCCCCAGGAATAGGATCCTGAAGCCCGGGTACAGTGGGCGCTGGTGGCTGGCTGGGTGGCTCGAGTGCAGAAAGAGCTTTGTGGTAGAACCCACCAACCGACCACATGACCTTTGGTACGCCCATTTGTAAAGCTATTTCTTCTTCTTCTTCTTCTTCTTTTTCCTATTTTGAACTGTAAAGCAAATCTTCTTTAATGATGAGAAGAAACTACCCCTACTATGGAAGCTATTTGGCAATTTTGTTGTGCAGCGCATACTAAGACAGTCGATCCGACCGTCCATTTTAAAGCTGATGACTCGTATTTAATTCAAGCTTCTATTGATTCGAACCATTCATTACTGAAATGGAGGGTCGAATCGACCACCCTACAGCATTATCGGGCAACCCACCCTACAATATTCCCTTGTCCGGATGGTGCCCCACACTCCAAAAAAGCATATATGATAATGAGTTTGCAGGCCTGGTCCTACAAATTGATCAAATCAAGCTTCTTGTTCTTTTTCTTTTTCATTTGCATTGTCATTTTTTAGAAGAGTAGCCTATAAAGGTTAGAGAATTAAAATATTTACCATAGGAGTTTTAAATTATTACTACCTCCGTCTCACATTACTTGTTCACCGCGGGAAATTCAATTTCTGAAGGGACATACAATCAATGAGTAGATACCTTTTCTGAAGGGAAATTCAAATTCAATGTCTTCTTATGAAGTTTGAATTAGATTTATATATACCTTTTATCCTCTATATCTAAAACTACTTTACATCGTTTACGAGGGTTAATTTGTATAATTTATACACTTTTTAATTTTTTAAAAGGAACAAACATTTTGGAACACACCAAAATAGAATGTTGGGCAAGGAATATGACATGGAGGGGATTATTATTATTTACATTGGAATCACATTAAACAGGGGAACTTCTTCCTTAATTTCTACTGTTACTTCATACGGAGTATATATATGGGGACAAGCCAAGAGGCCCATTCCTCAAGAAAAAGCTCGACTAGGCCAACCGAACAAAGGAAAAAAATCTCTCACGTTCGGGTTCTGGCCTGTTCACATTTGATGGAAAAACAAAGAAAAGTACGAGGATGTCTGACCTTTTTTTTTTTTTTTTTCCATATTTGTTATATGTTTAATTCTCTAACTTTTCTACTTGAATTAATTGTTTGCCAAAACTTATTATGCAATTTTTTTTTTTGCAAGAATATACTATCTTGTTTTTATGCTAGTTTCGTAGACAATCAAACTACTTAAATTTTTACTTTCTCAAAATAGATTATCAAATGAATGAATAAAAGAAAAATACATTTTGTTTTCCTTTATTGCTTCACTCCATTCAAATTTTTCTGAGAATAAATTTTACCCACCAATATCTTGAAAAGTGAACGGAGCTTAAGGAAAATGAGTAACAAAATTGGAGCCATGTCACCATTTGCCCTCCTCTACCTTGGTACCTCGGAGCAAGACTAGTGACACATTTACTTTTACATTTACCTTTGTACAATCTCACTCAAATTTTATATGGTGAAACTTACATATCTATTTAAAGAGTCTTACCATCGATATAAGAATAGATGTCGGAAAAAATGCTAACATTCTACAAGTTTAAGGACCGCGTTATTTTGTCCACCATATATAGTTTCTTTTTCCTCTGAGAAAATTTAAGTGTCCGGGCCAATTTACTCACATCTTGACTAATTTTGATGGACCAATCCCACCGTTCACCAACCACGGTCCTGAGAAAAGTCAGAGCAAAACGTCTGTACGAGTTGAGCCTAAAGGAGTTGACAGAACGTGAGTGGTTTCGAATTTTAACCTGAGGTTTCAAGAAGAAGCAAACTCATACTCTCAAGTTAGCCTTGACCAACAGGCCAACACGTTGGGGGTAATTTGTCCACCATTGTTTGGTACCACATGAAGGGGCACCTAACACTATTTGTTGGTTACTAGTACTATTACTTATTAAAGCATCCACAATGGAATAAGCAAAATTAAAAGGTTGCTAAAGTTAGCAATTTTGCTCAAAAAAGTGCTCACATTCGAACAACCAAACTTAACAACCTCTTAGCAACTCATCAAATTTTAGTCTTTGAATAATCAAAACTTGCAACATTTTGCCAATAACCAAATTTAGTGATCTTCATATTTTTTCAATCAAATATACCTATCATTACACAAAAATACTCTCTCTCTCTCTCTCTCAAAACAATGTTTTCAAAAAATAATTTTTAAAAACTATTTTTTTCATAAACTTTTTCTAAAAAAACTGTATTTTTATGAACTTTATTTTATAAAATTAAACTGTTTCTTCAATTTTTTTCTAAAAACTATTTTTTAAAATTGTATTTACACACAACGGTTTTTTGTACACAATTTTTTTTCATAAACTATTTTTTATTCATCTGTTTTTAACTTAAACTATTTTTTTCTTCCAAAAATTGTTTTTTTTCCAAGAACAAATTTTTTATTTTATTTTATAAAAACTGTCTTTAACATAAACTATTTTTTTCAAAAACTAGTTTTTCAAAAGATATACGTGAAATGAAGGGGAAAAGTTTAGAGAAAACTCAAGGAAGGAAGCAATAGTCCCATTGGTTTTGATTATGAGCAAAAAATAAC